>JAMPIV010008968.1:0-245114 GCA_024509875.1 Oreohelix idahoensis | reverse complement strand
TTTCCTGAAAATTATTCAAGTTTGCGTCAGAGCTGGCCGCTGCATCAAGTTGACGACTGAGGGTGTTCGAGTAAGAAGAACAAAGACGCTAGGGAATAATTGTAAATCAGCGCGCTGCTTTTGTTTAAAAAATAATGGATTGTTAATTGCCATTTCTTTACCACAACAATGGCTGTTGTTATGAATATCAACTTCTTGCTTGCATCCATGACTAGAAAGCCATTTTTTTATCGACTAGCTAATACAAAATAGCTTCTCGTGGCCTGGAGACAGTGGACATAAGAAATGCATTAAGTTACATTATAAGACACGAGGTGGGAAGTCGGTTCTGCCACGTTAAGATCTCGGACAGGCATCGTACACGATATGAAGTGTCGTTAGAACCCTGAACAACGGTACAGCGTATAATGGAAGAGGCAGGTTTTCCACGATTGAGGATGGGTGGAGGGTCGTGTAATAGGGGGTGAAGGACATAGTAATGTTGCAGTTGTTGATTTTGGCTTAGCGTATGTGCACGGTATCGTTGACCTGACAAGCCCTTTTAACCACATTTCTCAAGTAAACTGAATTTACAACCGCAATAATTTGTCTTCACTATGTTACTTTCACAATTGCCTCCGGCTGGCGGAATTGTGGATTTTAAAGCTGCAACTAAGGTGGAATGGGTTCATTTGCTACACAAGACAACAGGAGGCTGAGACACTTGGGAGTCATGACCCAGGTGGGTTTTTTTGTGTTTGAATTAGTTACTCGCGACTGTGTACAATAGGTGCGCACTCGTGCGGACATGTAGTCACTACACTAATTTAAAAAAAAAATTTTTGAACGGATCTTGTAACTTTCCTGTAAAACTACTAAAAATTAACCCAGACAACAGTAAGAGTTTTTTATATAACGTAAAGAAGAAAATTCGAACATGACATGAGTTTTGTAAGGGCAAAAAATATATTAATAACTGCATGGAAAAATCTAAGACTGCATGCAAAAATTCATGTCCATACAACAAACAGTTTTGGAGAAAATTGACGCTTTCTGTGGGCACGAATTTTCCGAACGGACTATATCTATATTGTTTAACAGTAATGTCGCGGGCTTAGCTTCGTGTAGATCCCAGGTGTCGCTGATGACACAGAGATATTTTGATATAATGCTGTCACGAGGCACGTCGCAAGAGCCGACCAAGGTCTTGTTGTGTAGCGGGCTGAGAACTTCACCATCCTACATATAAAATCCCACATTTTTCTGTCTGTGCGTTTAACGCGAAGGGGTGCAACTTTGGTTGAAAGTTAGACATTAATTGTATTGTTTCCCTTATATGTACTCTCCCGAAAGTAGTAACACTTACCAAAGAAGAATGCGCAAATGACGGTGTGCACAAAAATATGTATAGAATGCGTGATCCCGTATACACACATTGGGATCCTCGCTGCTGCTACGTAGTTGTGTACTGTGGTGATGCACAGTGGGTTTTTAAAAATACTTTTGTTGCCGTTATATATTGGTGTTGTTGAATTTAATTCCCGTCTTATGACAGGCTTTTACACTCGTATAATATAAATTTGCAAACAGAGACTGGCTCTGCAGAGCATATAACTGCTTCGTTGCAGGCTACTGCAGTGGTGCGCCCTTGCCTTCATAGGGAGAGAGAGAGGGGGAAGGAAGGGACATAGGACCTACACGTTATTTTTTATCCGCGAATTAGGCTATGTTCTTTGGAAAGTTCACGAAGTGACGGAAGTCACATAATATATGTGTATTGATGAGTACACATACATGAAGTCAGACAGAAAGATAGACAGACAAGCAGACAGACAGACCGATAGCTGACAGCTGGGTAGGCAGATAGATACATGACTTGACTTTGATCCACTGTCACAGAGCGTCAGCTCTTAGTGAAGATTAGATAGATAGATAGATAGATAGATAGACAGACAGACAGACAGACAGATAGATAATTTTCTGTAATTAGTCATACTATAAGACGTGACAATATTAAATTGTCAACACCGAAGCTAGCGTTAAGTTATACGTGCTAAAACCCGCAGCGTCTCCGTGTAAGCCAACCAGACCTACTTTTCTCCGTAAAACCCAACGTTATCTGCCGGTTGACAGATGGCGCTTACAAGATTGCGAGCGGATAAACGAGCGTACATCTTTGTGCCGAGGACATCAACCGCTATTATTGTCTGATAGTGCCACTATGGACGCATATGTCGTACTGCTCCATTTTTCATAGACCTATTACGGTCTGCTGTATACATCTGTTCCCATCTGCCACTGAATGATCGCATTTTTTGTGATTGTCTTCATC
This sequence comes from Oreohelix idahoensis, assembly GCA_024509875.1. Lineage (NCBI taxonomy): Eukaryota > Metazoa > Mollusca > Gastropoda > Stylommatophora > Oreohelicidae > Oreohelix > Oreohelix idahoensis. The sequence continues at coordinate 242,803 of JAMPIV010008968.1, read as the reverse complement.
GTAATGCGTCCCCAATACGTTTACCACAACATTGCACTGTAGCAACAGACACAACAATTGGAGATACACAACTTTTTAAGACTTCTGCTTTCCCCCCCCCCCCCCCCACCCACCTTTTCAGGGCCGTCTTAACAGCATTGTAGGCCCTGGGCAAAGCAATACACTGGGCCCCTACCAGCCCTTCCCATCCACGGGAATAAATATGACGTATGAACAATATGGCAGCATCCCAGCATGGGGTCCCTAGAATCGTGGGGCCACTGGGCACTGCCCAGTGTGCCCATGACTTAAGACGACACTGCCCTTCCCCCCCTTTCCCCCCCCCCCCCCAATTGATTACTGACCTATCCCATGTAGTTTCCAAGGCTGTCGGATGAAACAAATCAAGAACAGGTTTACTGCTGCCTGGAGCATGTCGGTCAATGTGACATATGTGAGGCTGGTCATACAGCTGGCAACCTCGTCATGTCAATCAAATTGCTGCAAGAGCACGTGACTGCATGCTACAGACTTCCTGCAAGTGGACAGGTTACATTGGTGGCTCCATAAGGAACGAAAGGGAACATGATGATGTTGCTAGGGAAAAGAGAACTAGAGACATGCGTGAAAGGAGGCATTCAAAGACCTTGAAAAGATGGCATGCGACATGAAGGATTGGTTTGTGTTTGTTGAAGACTTCTGCTGAAGTTTTCGTTATTGAGCCAAGTGTGTCGTGCTGGCTGGCATAAGCCCGTGTTGTTGCAGGATTTCTGCAATGTTGTATATCCATCTTTGTCTTCAGCGTGCCTTACAACCAGATCTTCTGTTGTAGGCGCGTGGTGATCTCCATTTTCTTGAGATGGCCATACCACTTTCTCTTTACGCATATTTCCTCTTCTTCTTCCTCGTTCACCCTCAGACTTCCACATTAATGGCTTTAATAAAGGCAGCAGTCAGCTCAAGGTCCGTGACGTCTCCAAACAGTTTTCCGTGGAGAGAAGTTCGTTGTTGCCATATGCAACTCCGTTCAGTGATCTATATTGGGCAGGATTGCAGCAGACATTTGGCAGTCATGGGACTGGTGCCACTGGGGCAGAAATCTGTTGCACCAATCCTGTACTTGTGGTATAGATGATACCTCATCCTATTGTGACCAGTCCTGTACTTGTGATATAGATGATAACTCATCCTATCGTGACCAGTTCATAAGCGGAAAATGATGACATTTGACGCAGGATATAGTTCCTACATATTTTCCTAATGTCATCACTTCTCATTCTGTCTCTTCTGAAAAGAAAAAGATCTGTGGAGTCTGAGTCAGTGGAATCGGTCATCTTTTTAGTGGAGTCGGTCATCTTTTTATTGGAATCGGTCATCTTTTTAGTGGAGTCTGTCATCTTTTTAGTGGAATCGATCATCTTTTTAGTGGAGTCGGTCATCTTTTTAGTGGAGTCGGAAAATGTCCGGAGTCCGACTCCGAATTTTATGCCATATCTTCTTTGTACACTTGAAACATTTTCAAAGGAAGGAGTAGTTGTGACGAAAGTACTGAGATTCTGTCTTTCAAATGGCCCATGTCTTTTTCTCCTTGCATTTTGTTCACTATTTTTAGGAGGGATTACAGGAAATCCTTCTCCATGTTTCTTCTCCTTCTATTATTTACGTTTTTTCAAGATGAGATCACGAGGGAGTTTGATCTCATCTGCTTTATGGTTCTTCTTTATGTGTTTAGAATGGGGGTGTAGGGAATTAGAAAGTATTATTCTAGATTGAGATTATAGAGGCTGGATCAGGATTTGCACCAGTGTCTTTTTTTTAAAGATATTGCGTGGCCATATACGCATTTTTTCGGGAGTTAAATTATTTGCGGCCATTTTTGCTTCATTTCCGCAGTATAGGGCTAGGACCAATTCCCGGTTCTTTGTCTAGCGGGGACTGGTTGCATCAGAAAGATCTAAGGTTCTGATTGGCGGAGAGCTAACTGCAGTTGAAATGCAGAGCGCCCATTGGCTTTAGAAGAACCACGCCGCGCATATGACGTCATGAAGTCGGCGCGTGGGGGCTTGAGAATAAATACGCCCGAACTTCATAAGTTCGGTCTCTAAAAATTAATTGCCAAGGCCGGGTTGCCAGAGTCAAGTCGATTGCCTTCAGTAGGACATTCGAGATTTGGTAAGCATGAATTTTTGCGTGAGGACTTTATTTAATTTTTCTAGTCCTAGCCGATCATTTAAGTTTCTTGGGAAGTTTTAGTTTAATTTAATTCTTAACTCCAGAGCCATCAATTCGATCTGAGTGATAGACATGAGAAACTAGGTCCATTTAATTCCTTGTTGAAAGAATAGCGGCATGGTTTAAAAGTTGAGATATCACCGCTTTGTATTATTGCAAAGTCGGTCGGGAGAGAAAAACTCGCATCTGCGAATTTTATTTATTTACAGAATAGTCGGGAGCGCGTAATGTGTATTTTTATTTGTGATTTTAGTGAGAGTATTGATGCTCGCTATTTATATAGTTACGCATATATCTGTGGACGGAAGTGATAGAGGTATTAATTGAAGCACGTGAGCGTGTTGGTTACGGTATCTTTATTGATACGATGTTCAGAGGGACGAGGGGGAGATAAGCACGTGGTCATAAAATTATAAACACGTGATTGAACTACGGGGTTTTCAATTTGATAATCAGGGGTTATGTATAACTTTTGACGGCAGGTAGATGATAGCGTAAACAGGATTATATGTTATTGATTGTGCATTGTTATTCTGTGTATTCAGAAGATGGGAGAAGTAATTTTAAAGGGAATTATTTTGTATTACATTTTGAATGTGATTACTATTATTGACGGGAATTTTAGGAATTCCTAGAGAGGACTAGTTTTATTTTTTTATTAATCCTTACGGCATTAGGGTCAGCGTAAGAAGTAGGCCACAGTACGTCTGCCCAGACGGGCCATTGAAAATATTGTTGTTGCTCGGAGTTAGTCAGGCAGAACAAGCGATCTGGGTTAGCCAATGTTTACCTTGTGGGCTCAGGTAGAGAAGGGAGCTCAGTAGGGGAGCGGACTTTGGTTGCATGATTTTGTCTGGTGGTGCATAACGGGAGAGAATAGGGGAGCTGTATTGATTATAGACGGGGGAGACTTAAGTGTTAAAGACTGAAGGGTTTGTCAGGAAGTTAATTGTTATTTGTAATAGAGTATTAACGTTTTGTTTAGCTGTTGTTTTTGCTTTTGTCTAAACAGCAGGTGCCGGCTTTTTGTGGGAATGAGAGCGGAATTTTGAGACCACAAAAATTTCTCCCACGGCAAAGTTGGGGCATTCGCAGAACCGCAAGGGTTTTACGTTAGTTGCCAGTAGTGGAAGGAGAGGAAGAAAATACGTTTTCCCAGCCAGGGGAAGACATTTTCCAGCGAATAGGATTTTTGTGGATAAATCCTGAGCTCTGACGCTCGTTACACACGCAGATTTGGCAGGCTGCCAGCGTTGTGGTAATTTTGTGTTCGTTTCTTCACGGCCATAATAAAGCCGACGGCCCAGTTATAGATACTCGGGCAGGTAATTTCAGAGTGGTAGAAGTCAGCTACAGTTCCAGTCCAGAATCCAGGGGGGTTCTGTTAAACCGCAGTCACTTCCAGAGTTAGTGGAGAGAGAAAGGGTAAACATTCTCTCTACTGAAGTCAGCACAGATAGGCAGAACTGTTAGTTTTGGTGAATCATAGCAGAGGACAGCTGCTGAAGTTTAGAGGTGCAGTTAGTTGTGTTCAGGAGATTCCAGGATAGGCTGGGTAGAACCGAAGTCTGTGCAGAGATTGTGTAGTCACTTCGCAGTCGTTCCAGCTATCAGTGGACTTAGAGTTAGAGTTAGAATTTAGAACAGCTAGTTTGGAGTGTAGGCGACATCAAGTGCAGTGTAGTTCATTTCAGTTAACCTTACCTTCTTTCTCCATACAGGTTGCAATTGTGGGAGAAGGGTTGGGGTTGATGCATTTTTAACGGTGCTTGATTTTGTTTCAGGTGTGCATCCTCGCACTTCATGTATTTTGACATGTATATGAGTTTGTGTATAGGTGTATAATAAAAACTTGTATAAATTGTAGCTGGCATCAGTCATTTCCTTTAGTACAGTAGCTATATGTTGTCTGTACCTTGGTGTTTGTGAATCTTAATTGAACCTTATCCCCATAGGGTAGTTAGAGGTGGTTCGAGGCCATAGCAATTTAAACGTCCGAAGTGGCGAGGAAAGAATCAACCTCGGTTCTCAACCTCGGAGCCAATGGTCTCAACTTTTCACAGTTTGCACTATATTTCTATCTGAATCTATCATTCCAGTCTTCCTTCTCACTAGTGTCTTGTCACTATAGGTAGACAGTCTCTAGTCCTAAATCCATTTCGTGACAAAGTGGGTGCTATCGTCCGGTGAATCATCTTTGTTACGTTCAATTCTGTGATCTTGACAAAGTGGGTGGCGTCGTCCTTGGGATCATCTTTGTTGGGATCAATTCTAGATTCATAGATTGTCTCTGTAGGAAGTTCTGAAAAATAGATTTTCTTTATAATATCCCCTAGACTTGAGCTATATTAAGACTGATCCAGCTATAAGTTTTTTTCCACAGGTTCCAGTTAGTATAGATGATAGTGGTTGTAAGGTTGTTTATGACTTAGAAGTAATTGATGGCTAATGGAATTTTTTTTCTTGACAGGAAAGTAAATTCGGGTTTTGGGTAGCTGGATAACTTGAATTTTTTTCAGGTAGTTATTAGTCAGACTTGGTGCTAGTCTGAGTGCGGGTTTTTGCGACAGCATATTCCTAGTAGGTAACAGTAAATTTTTCTTGTTCCTTTTTTGTCATTTCCCCTCGTTGTGAGTACTGCGGATTTGTCAGGTAAGATGGCTGAATTGGTCAAGCTACTTACTGCATGGAAGGACGCAGCTAAAAGCATGGGGATGAATGAGGCCGAGACTAGGGCTTACATTATGAGGGAACAGGACCGGCAGACGGAGAAAGAAGAGAAGACCCGACAGGCAGAGGAGAGAAAAGCAGAGAGGGAAGCCCAGGAGAAGATAGCAGAGAGGGAAGCCCAGGAGAAGATAGCACAGAGGGAAGCCCAGGAGAAGATAGCACAGAGGGAAGCCCAGGAGAAGTTAGCACAGAGGGAAGCCCAAGAGAGGGAGAAGGCAGCAGAGAGACAGCATGAACTTGCCCTGCGTTCACTGGAACTGCAGTACCGATCTTCGGAAGGCAGTTCGGCTAACGGAGATTCTCCCGGAGCAGGGGCAACAGACACCTCAGGAAACGGAGGGCCCCGGATGGCAGCCATGAATTTTCCGATGGACTCTTTTCCTAACGGGAATGAGAAAATTGAGGTATTTTTAGAAAAATTTGAACGGATGGCAAAGGCATACGGGCTGGATGATAGTCTTTGGTGTCTCAAATTATCTCAATCTCTAAGAGGACATGCGTATGAGGTCTATAGCAAGATGCTGGTAGATGACCAAGGTAACTTTGAGGCTCTGCGGAACGCCCTGTTACAGCGATTCCAATGGACTCCCCTGAAGTGCCAAACGATGTTTAGGGAAAGTCGACTGGAGAAAGGAGAAAGTTTTCCCCAGTTCGCGGAGAGGCTGAGGAAGTACCTCACTCGCTGGAGAGAGTTGTCGGGTTTGGCTAAATCGTTTGAAGGACTCGAAGAGCTCATCATGTGCGAACAGATAAAGGCCAACATGTCTCCGGACTTAAGGAAGTACCTGGCGGAGCAGGGCGCCCAGCAACTGGACCAGATTATTCTATTTGCTGAAAGGTTCCAGACGGCACAGGCTGAAGTACTGGGACAGAAAAGAAAACACCCTGACCTGCCAGCCCCGGACAAAGGAGCATCTTCATCTCAGTCGCCTTCCTCTTCAGATCAACAGCAGCAAGGGCCGTCTCGCAAGGAGCTCCCTCCCAGTCATAACATGCGCTCCCAGCCGCCTAACAGAACACAGGGGCCGACTTCTCATGAACCCGTCAGGAACCGGGGAGATAATGAGAGATATTGTAGGTTCTGTCGGACTACTTCTCATTGGACAATACGGTGCCCAAACAAACAACCCGCTCATCAGGTGGCTTGTTTAAGGCCTGTGAGGGTGAAACAAGGGAAGAAGTGGAAACCCTTCCCGTCAGAGAAGTTGTTCTCCAACAGTGGACCAGCCAACGTGAACGGGACTGAGACAACATGTTTATTTGACAGCGGGCTTACATACCCCAGCATAGTCGCCCGACATCTGGTGAAGCCCTGGCAGATGACCAGAGAAAAAGTGAATATTGGTGGAGTTTTAAGGAAAGGGACTTCACAGTGCTTTCCGGTAGCCAATATTGAGGTGAAATGTAGGTTCGTGTCTGGCACCATCAAGGCAGCTGTAACGGCTCAGCCAGCCTATGACTTCATTCTCGGTAACCCATATTTAGTTTTGGGGAACCCGACCACACCGATCCTTGCTGATGCAAGGGGGCCTACTGCAGGCCAGATAAGTGAAAAAGGAGAACCCCTAATTCACGGAGCCCCGAGCGAGCTCAAACATAGCTGTCGTGCCAAGGAGAGGTGCAACACCTCTGATGACAGTGGTATGTTATTTGCAGAGGCAAATTCGCCTGCCAGCCCTGTTCAGCCAAACGGCCAAACAGGGGTAACGCCTCTGATTCAGGAAGTACACTCTTTGTTGTCGGGAATTAGGCCCCCGATGGTATTAGCTCCTTCAAGTGAAGGACATACTGACAAGAGCGGTATTACATATGTCAACGACCAGCGCCATCTTCATAGGGCACAAGATAGCGGTCTGAGCGAGCATATAGTTCCAACCAGCCCTGGAGCCCCATCCGACCAGCACTTTACTCAAACGGAGGAGGACAGTGATCTGAGTATCCGTTTGCCTATAAACGGAGATGGGCCCCACAACTCTCGTATCTCGTTTACAGGAAACGACTCTTGTAACGAGCAGCCTGAAAAATTGGCTATCTTTTCCAATTCGTTTCACGGAACATTGGAACCAGTCACCGAGAGCTTTATCTCAGATTCTCCGCGATCTAACGGGATCTTAAACCGTCAAGTGTCACTGCAGGACACATTCCAACTGACGCCAGCAACTCTCGACGGGGAGGGCAAGGTTGAGAATTTTCTTAGAACCAGAGTTTTAGACGGAGGACTCTCTGGAACTATACGGGCATCTCACAAACTTTCCAGGCCAGGAATTAGTGAGGGAAACTGCCTTATAACTTCGCAAGGAGCGATTTTGGAGAGCTCTGTCCCGCTTCAGATTGGTAGGGGAAGAGCGAGTCCAGAACCACTGCCAGGGGCAGATCTTACCTACCTTTCTTCAAAGGTAGAAGCTATTGAGGTCGATCGTGATCCAATAGACACCCAGCAAGAAATCGGAGGCTCTACACCAGAGGAACCCGAGACGTTGCATCGTTCTCGCACGGTACCAGCAGTCACAACTCTGCTGACGCGCAGCGAGGAAGTCGCCATTGCCAGGTCGCCACAGCGCCCGCCGGTCACATCAGCTGACCAGGACAGCCTTTTGACGGTCATAGCAAGGGAAAGTTCAGACCCGCCATTAGACGGCACAGGTCTGAAGAGAGATCAACTCTCCCAACGGAGCATAGGAGCTCATTCTAGGAGAGGAGGAAGGAGGAAACGCAAAAGAGGAAGGTCGAAGAACACTGAATAGGAGGGGTAAGGACAGACAGCCTTGTAGACAGAGTTAAGGGCCAGTGTGAAACACAGAGATTTCAGTAATGAGATCGATGCTCAATCTTCGAAGGTGGGAGTGATGTGACGAAAGTACTGAGATTCTGTCTTTCAAATGGCCCATGTCTTTTTCTCCTTGCATTTTGTTCACTATTTTTAGGAGGGATTACAGGAAATCCTTCTCCATGTTTCTTCTCCTTCTATTATTTACGTTTTTTTCAAGATGAGATCACGAGGGAGTTTGATCTCATCTGCTTTATGGTTCTTCTTTATGTGTTTAGAATGGGGGTGTAGGGAATTAGAAAGTATTATTCTAGATTGAGATTATAGAGGCTGGATCAGGATTTGCACCAGTGTCTTTTTTTTAAAGATATTGCGTGGCCATATACGCATTTTTTGGGAGTTAAATTATTTGCGGCCATTTTTGCTTCATTTCCGCAGTATAGGGCTAGGACCAATTCCCGGTTCTTTGTCTAGCGGGGACTGGTTGCATCAGAAAGATCTAAGGTTCTGATTGGCGGAGAGCTAACTGCAGTTGAAATGCAGAGCGCCCATTGGCTTTAGAACCACGCCGCGCATATGACGTCATGAAGTCGGCGCGTGGGGGCTTGAGAATAAATACGCCCGAACTTCATAAGTTCGGTCTCTAAAAATTAATTGCCAAGGCCGGGTTGCCAGAGTCAAGTCGATTGCCTTCAGTAGGACATTCGAGATTTGGTAAGCATGAATTTTTGCGTGAGGACTTTATTTAATTTTTCTAGTCCTAGCCGATCATTTAGTTTCTTGGGAAGTTTTAGTTTAATTTAATTCTTAACTCCAGAGCCATCAATTCGATCTGAGTGATAGACATGAGAAACTAGGTCCATTTAATTCCTTGTTGAAAGAATAGCGGCATGGTTTAAAAGTTGAGATATCACCGCTTTGTATTATTGCAAAGTCGGTCGGGAGAGAAACTCGCATCTGCGAATTTTATTTATTTACAGAATAGTCGGGAGCGCGTAATGTGTATTTTTATTTGTGATTTTAGTGAGAGTATTGATGCTCGCTATTTATATAGTTACGCATATATCTGTGGACGGAAGTGATAGAGGTATTAATTGAAGCACGTGAGCGTGTTGGTTACGGTATCTTTATTGATACGATGTTCAGAGGGACGAGGGGGAGATAAGCACGTGGTCATAAAATTATAAACACGTGATTGAACTACGGGGTTTTCAATTTGATAATCAGGGGTTATGTATAACTTTTGACGGCAGGTAGATGATAGCGTAAACAGGATTATATGTTATTGATTGTGCATTGTTATTCTGTGTATTCAGAAGATGGGAGAAATAATTTTAAAGGGAATTATTTTGTATTACATTTTGAATGTGATTACTATTATTGACGGGAATTTTAGGAATTCCTAGAGAGGACTAGTTTTATTTTTTTATTAATCCTTACGGCATTAGTGTCAGCGTAAGAAGTAGGCCACAGTACGTCTGCCCAGACGGGCCATTGAAAATATTGTTGTTGCTCGGAGTTAGTCAGGCAGAACAAGCGATCTGGGTTAGCCAATGTTTACCTTGTGGGCTCAGGTAGAGAAGGGAGGTCAGTAGGGGAGCGGACTTTGGTTGCATGATTTTGTCTGGTGGTGCATAACGGGAGAGAGTAGGGGAGCTGTATTGATTATAGACGGGGGAGACTTAAGTGTTAAAGACTGAAGGGTTTGTCAGGAAGTTAATTGTTATTTGTAATAGAGTATTAACGTTTTGTTTAGCTGTTGTTTTTGCTTTTGTCTAAACAGCAGGTGCCGGCTTTTTGTGGGAATGAGAGCGGAATTTTGAGACCACAAAATTTCTCCCACGGCAAAGTTGGGGCATTCGCAGAACCGCAAGGGTTTTACGTTAGTTGCCAGTAGTGGAAGGAGAGGAAGAAAATACGTTTTCCCAGCCAGGGGAAGACATTTTCCAGCGAATAGGATTTTTGTGGATAAATCCTGAGCTCTGACGCTCGTTACACACGCAGATTTGGCAGGCTGCCAGCGTTGTGGTAATTTTGTGTTCGTTTCTTCACGGCCATAATAAAGCCGACGGCCCAGTTATAGATACTCGGGCAGGTAATTTCAGAGTGGTAGAAGTCAGCTACAGTTCCAGTCCAGAATCCAGGGGGGTTCTGTTAAACCGCAGTCACTTCCAGAGTTAGTGGAGAGAGAAAGGGTAAACATTCTCTCTACTGAAGTCAGCACAGATAGGCAGAACTGTTAGTTTTGGTGAATCATAGCAGAGGACAGCTGCTGAAGTTTAGAGGTGCAGTTAGTTGTGTTCAGGAGATTCCAGGATAGGCTGGGTAGAACCGAAGTCTGTGCAGAGATTGTGTAGTCACTTCGCAGTCGTTCCAGCTATCAGTGGACTTAGAGTTAGAGTTAGAATTTAGAACAGCTAGTTTGGAGTGTAGGCGACATCAAGTGCAGTGTAGTTCATTTCAGTTAACCTTACCTTCTTTCTCCATACAGGTTGCAATTGTGGGAGAAGGGTTGGGGTTGATGCATTTTTAACTGTGCTTGATTTTGTTTCAGGTGTGCATCCTCGCACTTCATGTATTTTGACATGTATATGAGTTTGTGTATAGGTGTATAATAAACTTGTATAAATTGTAGCTGGCATCAGTCATTTCCTTTAGTACAGTAGCTATATGTTGTCTGTACCTTGGTGTTTGTGAATCTTAATTGAACCTTATCCCCATAGGGTAGTTAGAGGTGGTTCGAGGCCATAGCAATTTAAACGTCCGAAGTGGCGAGGAAAGAATCAACCTCGGTTCTCAACCTCGGAGCCAATGGTCTCAACTTTCACAGTTTGCACTATATTTCTATCTGAATCTATCATTCCAGTCTTCCTTCTCACTAGTGTCTTGTCACTATAGGTAGACAGTCTCTAGTCCTAAATCCATTTCGTGACAAAGTGGGGGCTATCGTCCGGTGAATCATCTTTGTTACGTTCAATTCTGTGATCTTGACAAAGTGGGTGGCGTCGTCCTTGGGATCATCTTTGTTGGGATCAATTCTAGATTCATAGATTGTCTCTGTAGGAAGTTCTGAAAAATAGATTTTCTTTATAATATCCCCTAGACTTGAGCTATATTAAGACTGATCCAGCTATAAGTTTTTTTCCACAGGTTCCAGTTAGTATAGATGATAGTGGTTGTAAGGTTGTTTATGACTTAGAAGTAATTGATGGCTAATGGAATTTTTTTTCTTGACAGGAAAGTAAATTCGGGTTTTGGGTAGCTGGATAACTTGAATTTTTTTTCAGGTAGTTATTAGTCAGACTTGGTGCTAGTCTGAGTGCGGGTTTTTGCGACAGCATATTCCTAGTAGGTAACAGTAAATTTTTTCTTGTTCCTTTTTTGTCATTTCCCCTCGTTGTGAGTACTGCGGATTTGTCAGGTAAGATGGCTGAATTGGTCAAGCTACTTACTGCATGGAAGGACGCAGCTAAAAGCATGGGGATGAATGAGGCCGAGACTAGGGCTTACATTATGAGGGAACAGGACCGGCAGACGGAGAAAGAAGAGAAGACCCGACAGGCAGAGGAGAGAAAAGCAGAGAGGGAAGCCCAGGAGAAGATAGCAGAGAGGGAAGCCCAGGAGAAGATAGCACAGAGGGAAGCCCAGGAGAAGATAGCACAGAGGGAAGCCCAGGAGAAGTTAGCACAGAGGGAAGCCCAAGAGAGGGAGAAGGCAGCAGAGAGACAGCATGAACTTGCCCTGCGTTCACTGGAACTGCAGTACCGATCTTCGGAAGGCAGTTCGGCTAACGGAGATTCTCCCGGAGCAGGGGCAACAGACACCTCAGGAAACGGAGGGCCCCGGATGGCAGCCATGAATTTTCCGATGGACTCTTTTCCTAACGGGAATGAGAAAATTGAGGTATTTTTAGAAAAATTTGAACGGATGGCAAAGGCATACGGGCTGGATGATAGTCTTTGGTGTCTCAAATTATCTCAATCTCTAAGAGGACATGCGTATGAGGTCTATAGCAAGATGCTGGTAGATGACCAAGGTAACTTTGAGGCTCTGCGGAACGCCCTGTTACAGCGATTCCAATGGACTCCCCTGAAGTGCCAAACGATGTTTAGGGAAAGTCGACTGGAGAAAGGAGAAAGTTTTCCCCAGTTCGCGGAGAGGCTGAGGAATTACCTCACTCGCTGGAGAGAGTTGTCGGGTTTGGCTAAATCGTTTGAAGGACTCGAAGAGCTCATCATGTGCGAACAGATAAAGGCCAACATGTCTCCGGACTTAAGGAAGTACCTGGCGGAGCAGGGCGCCCAGCAACTGGACCAGATTATTCTATTTGCTGAAAGGTTCCAGACGGCACAGGCCGAAGTACTGGGAAAGAAAAGAAAACACCCTGACCTGCCAGCCCCGGACAAAGGAGCATCTTCATCGCAGTCGCCTTCCTCTTCAGCTCAACAGCAGCAAGGGCCGTCTCGCAAGGAGCTCCCTCCCAGTCATAACATGCGCTCCCAGCCGCCTAACAGAACACAGGGGCCGTCTTCTCATGAACCCGTCAGGAACCGGGGAGATAATGAGAGATATTGTAGGTTCTGTCGGACTACTTCTCATTGGACAACACGGTGCCCAAACAAACAACCCGCTCATCAGGTGGCTTGTTTAAGGCCTGTGAGGGTGAAACAAGGGAAGAAGTGGAAACCCTTCCCGTCAGAGAAGTTGTTCTCCAACAGTGGACCAGCCAACGTGAACGGGACTGAGACAACATGTTTATTTGACAGCGGGCTTACATACCCCAGCATAGTCGCCCGACATCTGGTGAAGCCCTGGCAGATGACCAGAGAAAAAGTGAATATTGGTGGAGTTTTAAGGAAAGGGACTTCACAGTGCTTTCCGGTAGCCAATATTGAGGTGAAATGTAGGTTCGTGTCTGGCACCATCAAGGCAGCTGTAACGGCTCAGCCAGCCTATGACTTCATTCTCGGTAACCCATATTTAGTTTTGGGGAACCCGACCACACCGATCCTTGCTGATGCAAGGGGGCCTACTGCAGGCCAGATAAGTGAAAAAGGAGAACCCCTAATTCACGGAGCCCCGAGCGAGCTCAAACATAGCTGTCGTGCCAAGGAGAGGTGCAACACCTCTGATGACAGTGGTATGTATTTTGCAGAGGCAAATTCGCCTGCCAGCCCTGTTCAGCCAAACGGCCAAACAGGGGTAACGCCTCTGATTCAGGAAGTACACTCTTTGTTGTCGGGAATTAGGCCCCCGATGGTATTAGCTCCTTCAAGTGAAGGACATACTGACAAGAGCGGTATTACATATGTCAACGACCAGCGCCATCTTCATAGGGCACAAGATAGCGGTCTGAGCGAGCATATAGTTCCAACCAGCCCTGGAGCCCCATCCGACCAGCACTTTACTCAAACGGAGGAGGACAGTGATCTGAGTATCCGTTTGCCTATAAACGGAGATGGGCCCCACAACTCTCGTATCTCGTTTACAGGAAACGACTCTTGTAACGAGCAGCCTGAAAAATTGGCTATCTTTTCCAATTCGTTTCACGGAACATTGGAACCAGTCACCGAGAGCTTTATCTCAGATTCTCCGCGATCTAACGGGATCTTAAACCGTCAAGTGTCACTGCAGGACACATTCCAACTGACGCCAGCAACTCTCGACGGGGAGGGCAAGGTTGAGAATTTTCTTAGAACCAGAGTTTTAGACGGAGGACTCTCTGGAACTATACGGGCATCTCACAAACTTTCCAGGCCAGGAATTAGTGAGGGAAACTGCCTTATAACTTCGCAAGGAGCGATTTTGGAGAGCTCTGTCCCGCTTCAGATTGGTAAGGGAAGAGCGAGTCCAGAACCACTGCCAGGGGCAGATCTTACCTACCTTTCTTCAAAGGTAGAAGCTATTGAGGTCGATCGTGATCCAATAGACACCCAGCAAGAAATCGGAGGCTCTACACCAGAGGAACCCGAGACGTTGCATCGTTCTCGCACGGTACCAGCAGTCACAACTCTGCTGACGCGCAGCGAGGAAGTCGCCATTGCCAGGTCGCCACAGCGCCCGCCGGTCACATCAGCTGACCAGAACAGCCTTTTGACGGTCATAGCAAGGGAAAGTTCAGACCCGCCATTAGACGGCACAGGTCTGAAGAGAGATCAACTCTCCCAACGGAGCATAGGAGCTCATTCTAGGAGAGGAGAAGGAGGAAACGCAAAAGAGGAAGGTCGAAGAACACTGAATAGGAGGGGTAAGGACAGACAGCCTTGTAGACAGAGTTAAGGGCCAGTGTGAAACACAGAGATTTCAGTAATGAGATCGATGCTCAATCTTCGAAGGTGGGAGTGATGTGACGAAAGTACTGAGATTCTGTCTTTCAAATGGCCCATGTCTTTTTCTCCTTGCATTTTGTTCACTATTTTTAGGAGGGATTACAGGAAATCCTTCTCCATGTTTCTTCTCCTTCTATTATTTACGTTTTTTCAAGATGAGATCACGAGGGAGTTTGATCTCATCTGCTTTATGGTTCTTCTTTATGTGTTTAGAATGGGGGTGTAGGGAATTAGAAAGTATTATTCTAGATTGAGATTATAGAGGCTGGATCAGGATTTGCACCAGTGTCTTTTTTTTTAAAGATATTGCGTGGCCATATACGCATTTTTTGGGAGTTAAATTATTTGCGGCCATTTTTGCTTCATTTCCGCAGTATAGGGCTAGGACCAATTCCCGGTTCTTTGTCTAGCGGGGACTGGTTGCATCAGAAAGATCTAAGGTTCTGATTGGCGGAGAGCTAACTGCAGTTGAAATGCAGAGCGCCCATTGGCTTTAGAACCACGCCGCGCATATGACGTCATGAAGTCGGCGCGTGGGGGCTTGAGAATAAATACGCCCGAACTTCATAAGTTCGGTCTCTAAAAATTAATTGCCAAGGCCGGGTTGCCAGAGTCAAGTCGATTGCCTTCAGTAGGACATTCGAGATTTGGTAAGCATGAATTTTTGCGTGAGGACTTTATTTAATTTTTCTAGTCCTAGCCGATCATTTAAGTTTCTTGGGAAGTTTTAGTTTAATTTAATTCTTAACTCCAGAGCCATCAATTCGATCTGAGTGATAGACATGAGAAACTAGGTCCATTTAATTCCTTGTTGAAAGAATAGCGGCATGGTTTAAAAGTTGAGATATCACCGCTTTGTATTATTGCAAAGTCGGTCGGGAGAGAAACTCGCATCTGCGAATTTTATTTATTTACAGAATAGTCGGGAGCGCGTAATGTGTATTTTTATTTGTGATTTTAGTGAGAGTATTGATGCTCGCTGTTTATATAGTTACGCATATATCTGTGGACGGAAGTGATAGAGGTATTAATTGAAGCACGTGAGCGCGTTGGTTACGGTATCTTTATTGATACGATGTTCAGAGGGACGAGGGGGAGATAAGCACGTGGTCATAAAATTATAAACACGTGATTGAACTACGGGGTTTTCAATTTGATAATCAGGGGTTATGTATAACTTTTGACGGCAGGTAGATGCTAGCGTAAACAGGATTATATGTTATTGATTGTGCATTGTTATTCTGTGTATTCAGAAGATGGGAGAAGTAATTTTAAAGGGAATTATTTTGTATTACATTTTGAATGTGATTACTATTATTGACGGGAATTTTAGGAATTCCTAGAGAGGACTAGTTTTATTTTTTTATTAATCCTTACGGCATTAGTGTCAGCGTAAGAAGTAGGCCACAGTACGTCTGCCCAGACGGGCCATTGAAAATATTGTTGTTGCTCGGAGTTAGTCAGGCAGAACAAGCGATCTGGGTTAGCCAATGTTTACCTTGTGGGCTCAGGTAGAGAAAGGAGCTCAGTAGGGGAGCGGACTTTGGTTGCATGATTTTGTCTGGTGGTGCATAACGGGAGAGAGTAGGGGAGCTGTATTGATTATAGACGGGGGAGACTTAAGTGTTAAAGACTTAAGGGTTTGTCAGGAAGTTAATTGTTATTTGTAATAGAGTATTAACGTTTTGTTTAGCTGTTGTTTTTGCTTTTGTCTAAACAGCAGGTGCCGGCTTTTTGTGGGAATGAGAGCGGAATTTTGAGACCACAAAATTTCTCCCACGGCAAAGTTGGGGCATTCGCAGAACCGCAAGGGTTTTACGTTAGTTGCCAGTAGTGGAAGGAGAGGAAGAAAATACGTTTTCCCAGCCAGGGGAAGACATTTCCAGCGAATAGGATTTTTGTGGATAAATCCTGAGCTCTGACGCTCGTTACACACGCAGATTTGGCAGGCTGCCAGCGTTGTGGTAATTTTGTGTTCGTTTCTTCACGGCCATAATAAAGCCGACGGCCCAGTTATAGATACTCGGGCAGGTAATTTCAGAGTGGTAGAAGTCAGCTACAGTTCCAGTCCAGAATCCAGGGGGGTTCTGTTAAACCGCAGTCACTTCCAGAGTTAGTGGAGAGAGAAAGGGTAAACATTCTCTCTACTGAAGTCAGCACAGATAGGCAGAACTGTTAGTTTTGGTGAATCATAGCAGAGGACAGCTGCTGAAGTTTAGAGGTGCAGTTAGTTGTGTTCAGGAGATTCCAGGATAGGCTGGGTAGAACCGAAGTCTGTGCAGAGATTGTGTAGTCACTTCGCAGTCGTTCCAGCTATCAGTGGACTTAGAGTTAGAGTTAGAATTTAGAACAGCTAGTTTGGAGTGTAGGCGACATCAAGTGCAGTGTAGTTCATTTCAGTTAACCTTACCTTCTTTCTCCATACAGGTTGCAATTGTGGGAGAAGGGTTGGGGTTGATGCATTTTTAACGGTGCTTGATTTTGTTTCAGGTGTGCATCCTCGCACTTCATGTATTTTGACATGTATATGAGTTTGTGTATAGGTGTATAATAAACTTGTATAAATTGTAGCTGGCATCAGTCATTTCCTTTAGTACAGTAGCTATATGTTGTCTGTACCTTGGTGTTTGTGAATCTTAATTGAACCTTATCCCCATAGGGTAGTTAGAGGTGGTTCGAGGCCATAGCAATTTAAACGTCCGAAGTGGCGAGGAAAGAATCAACCTCGGTTCTCAACCTCGGAGCCAATGGTCTCAACTTTTCACAGTTTGCACTATATTTCTATCTGAATCTATCATTCCAGTCTTCCTTCTCACTAGTGTCTTGTCACTATAGGTAGACAGTCTCTAGTCCTAAATCCATTTCGTGACAGTAGTCAGTTTATTTGTATCCACAAAGAGTTTTTCCAGGAATGGTACTGGGTTAAGGTCATATGTGCCTTCTCTGTTGCAACCCTCATATGTAGGGCATATATGAAGCAGATATTCAGCAGTCATTTTATCTGTGCCACAGTTATACGCATCGGTAGTTCTTATCTTTAGCTTGCTGAATAGATGGTATCCCAATCTGTTGTGACCTGTGCGGAGTCTGACAATTCTCTTCTGCTAAGCCATATGACTTGTAACAAACTGTAGTAGGTGTCGAGTGTCGGACTTCTAAAATTTAATGAGTAGGAGTTGGAGTCTGAAAATTTTTTGACCAACTCCTCAACCTTGTATAAAAATAATAGTTCTTTCTCAGCCTTTCATCTCACACCAACGTGATTTTCGTTCGCTGTGGCCTGGTCAGGGACCATGTTTGACACCGATAGCCAAGAGCTGGAAGGAAACGGATAAATAAATTAAGCGGTCAATATAGGACATTGTCTTCGTGTCCTTCTCGGGGGGTCTCTGAAAATATAAAGAATAGGACTACTATACCCGCAGGCATTTAGTACACGGGCCCTAATATTCGGTTTTTCGTGGTGTCACGGGTTGCCTCGCCTTTTATTTGCAGTAGTGGCCCAACAGTGGCCAAAACCTAGAGTAGCTAATGTGGGTCTTCAAAGGTGTCTACTTTCGCACAAGATCACTCTTGACAGAGATGCAGATAGAAGGATGATGCTTCTACCTCGAGGGAGTCTCCACAAGATATTTAAGAAATCGAGAACAATGCTGAATGGGTCTGAGCACGTTCACTCTTTATCTTTCCTGCCGCCTTGTGTGGAGAGATATAATATTAGCTCGCTCAAGCTGTGACAAAACGGGGCGGCCCATATCGATCTTTGTTTCTCTCCGGCAGTATCGGTACATTTGTGGTACTGGTTTTTATTATGTGCTGTCAATTATCGCACTTTTCTTTCTTTCTTTTCTGCTTGTGTTTCAAATATTTTGAAGGTGCAAACATTTGTTGATACTCCTCTCTGTGATGTCACCTGTTTGTTACCCGGTCATCTTAGCTTGCGGTGAGCCACTGAGATAAGATAGTCGTCGGCGTGTTTAGATTGAACCGCTGATAAGACGACTCGTTTGGTAACCCAGCTGGGCAAACACGTAGTTTTTGCATACTCATACGATAGATAATGAGATTACCGTCTGTGACACATGTGGGCAAACAAGTGTGACATAATCGCTTCCGGGCCGACTTGTTATGGCAACATTACTTTCTAATAAAGTAATAAGTATTACAGCTTACACATGTTGTCATGTAAGTTCCCCGATCTGTCTGTAAGTTTGTACACAAGGGCATCGGGCATCATATTACCATATATGGGAGAGCTGACCTCTGCCTTACGTTCAAAATTATCCGATGTCAGAATATTTTGAAATCATCACACCCTACCTGCATGATTTGAAATGATTGGATCTTTCTGATTAGATTCATAACAACAAAGCGTGGGAAGATAGTAATATAGTCTGACCATTTCGCAGTTTTATTTCACTGTGAATTTCACGCTCGCCAAGACAACATCAGTCTTCGCCAGAGTGAAGACTAGATTCATAATTCCTTTTTTTAACCGGACCTTTTATTGGAGAACCAAATAAGACTTACAAAGCACAGGAAATCTCTACATTTTAATAAGGAACACCGGGACTAGGAAACTTAACAAAGACACGGAGTCAGAGGGAATTGAAATTAAAATTAACGACACCCCAGACGCGTGTAAGAGGCCGATTCAATTCTGTGAATCAGGATAGGCGTAAGTTGTGATTTACATTTCATTTTTTTATTACTAACATGTGAACTAACATATATGTATAAATTACCATATGAAATTTAATGGGTGAAACTCGCTATTGGATGTCAAAGTCATTTGAGGCTCGCAACCTCAGAGTATAGAATGATGATTCGTGAACCACCACTGCACGGGTTGGTGATTGCTTTATTGATAGTTTCGTAAAGAGAACTAACAGCATAAAGTAGTTCAGGTTCCCTATGGAGCAGGGAGGGAAAGATGAAAGAAATGATGTACATTCTAAGTATAATAATTACATTTTCAAAGCAGTGTACATGTCCTTATATACATATTTACTTCAAAATTAATGTGTTTTCATACTTTAAACCAGTGTAAATGTCTAAATGAAAATATTCACTTTAAAGTAATGGAAGTTTCAAACTTTTCAATCAGTGTAAAACATAAATGAAAATATATTCAATTTATATTGTGAACACTTTTCAATCAATGGAGATGTATATGTAAACAGACTCTATCTGTATTGTTAACCTTTTCATTTAAATATAAAGTAACTGTGCAAGCTATTCTATTTAAATGTAAAGAAAGTTGTATCCCGAGGGATTAAATTTAATTCTCATCGAGGGTAAATTCTGAGTACGAGGTCTGGTCAAAAAGTATCCGACTTTTTTTTTCGGGGAAAAAAAATGATATACAGGAGGTTTCTCTGGTGGATACAGTGGAGAAGACCTTCCTGCGCATGCGTGAATTTTTTCCCTCCCAAAGACAGTGTCAGTCGTCTGCAATTAGTGTACGCGCTAGCTGTGGTAGTAACAAGCCGAATAACACATAAGGAAGGGTCAGTGTGATTCGCTTGATAGCTAGGCGGAGTTGTCGTACGGAAGGTACGGGGTTCGAACCCTGGGTAAGCCACTCACGTCTGTTGTTTTTCTGTTGTCCAAGTGTTCTACTTCTTTATTTCTTACGAGTGCCTGAAAACATACCTTTATGTTTGTCTAATATTAGTAACAAGCCGTCGGATTTTTATTTGTCACGAAATGACGGAACGTTTTGAACAGCGGTATTGCATTAAATTTTGCCAAAAGCTCGGTGATACGCAAGTAGAAACAATTCGAAAGATTCAACAAGCTTTTGGCGATGAAGCCATGAGCATTACACAAATTAAGGAGTGGTACAACCGTTTCAAAGATGGCCGCACATCGCTGGATAGCGAGCCACGTTCCGGTAGACCATCAACAAGCCGAAACGACGTGGTCATTCATGAAGTGCGGACTTTGGTCATGCAGAACTGTCGTATCACCATCCAAGAACCTACACACGAGGTGGGGATAAGCCACGGTTCAGTACAATCTATATTGACGGAGGATTTGAACTTGCGGAGAGAGTGCGCTAAATTCGTGCCGAAGCTGTTAACGATGGACCAGAAGCATCACGACAATGCACCCGCACATTCTTCGCTTCTGATTAGACTTTCTTGGCCAAACACAAGACTCCTCTGATTCGTCAGGCTCCATACTCTCCTGACATGGCTCCTTGAGAGTTCTGGCTGTTCCCCAAGCTGAAAATACCGCTGAAAGGGACCCGATTTGAGTCACGAGAAGACATTATGATAAATTCGACGGCTGAGCTATACTCCATTCCCAAAGAGGCCTACCTGAAAGTCTTCCAAGCATGGCGCGACCGCTGGGAGAAGTGTGTGCAGTCCCAAGGAGAGTACTTTGAAGGGGATTAGGGTTTCAGACTTCCAGGTGAATGATTGTATTTTACCTGGCCAAAGGTCGGATACTTTTTGACCAGACCTCGTAATTGGGATGCTGGTATGGGAAGATAGGAACCCATAACTATGGGGTGGAAAATGCCATACTCAGAAGAGCGTTTCGTTCTATTCATTTACCATAGTTATTGGTGGTACCAGCAGAAAGTACTGTCTCTGGAACAAGAAGGGAACCGTGGCCTAAGCTTTAAGATGAAAGACGCACGTGGTAGACTCTCCTTGACGTTTCTGGGAAACGAGCTACCCCCGACAACCTTGATCAAAGACGAGCGCGAGCAGAGTGAAAAGAACCAGCCTTTAAGAAGGAGCAGAACCGTCATTGGCAGCTAAGTTCAAATCTATGCTGCCACTTGAACTTCTTGTAATATCTCACATTCCCTAAAGACTGAGAGGATAACTTTTCTTGATCCATAACTATTCAAATTATTTTCAACTGTTAAAACCTAAAGTGATTATTAAATTTTGTTATTTGTAATGTTACAAATTTAACTTCGATTTAATCATTTTAAAGTTATTGTATGTTTGTCTCAGTCAAATTACTACACACACTCTAAACAGAGCTATACTCGAATAATATAATTCCATTGAGTAAATCAGGGGTGGGGGCTTAAACGAGCTGAACTTAAGAAGTGCTTAAATCCTTAACAAAAGCGTCGGCAGAATTACAGAGTTAACATACTCAGCCAAAGCAGCAAAGCAGGGGAGGCAATACCGTCACTCAAGCCCCCAACTGAATTAACAGTAACATTACTCTGCTTATTATCATTATTATTATTATTATTATTGCTCGTATTGGCTCTTTAGATGTAGATATAATTATATATATATATATATATATATATATATATATATATATATATATATATATATATATATATATATATATATATATATATATATATATATATATATATATATATATATATATATATATATATATATCGCAGGGATAAGAATTTCAAGGACATGCTCGTATACAGCCGTTTGATGAATACTAGCTCTCCATATTTTGGCACACAGGCCTGCCACCGCCCAAGATGTCGTACGCGTGCGCATGTGCTCCAGACTCCAACTGTTTCATTTCCGAAGGGTAATTTTATTATTAGAGAGTCATTTACATCTGAGTCTAGGAATCTTATTTATGCTATTATCTGTGAAAGATGCAACATTACCTATATTGGAGAAACTGGCAGACGTTGGCAGATAGATTCCGCTAGCACTTAAATATTTATCACAGAAACCTGTGGCCCTTCATTTCAATAGCCCAGATCATTCAGGTTCCTTTGACATCCAGGTAACCGGGTTATGCGGTTGCTTTCTTGATGACCGTAGTCGATTTTCTCTAGAGAATCGTCTTATTTTTGAAATGAGTTGTTTTTGTCCTAATGGTCTTAATGTCCAACATAATTTTGCTTGACTCTGTTATTCATTGGCTTTCCTGTATTTCAGACTTCTTTATTTCATTCGTCGCTTTTTTTCACGATCTTTCTTTTTATTAGTTTTGCGTTTCTACTTCCGTATTTTTATGACGTCACTTTTATTCATCGCTGTGGGACGCCATTGAGACAATTGTTCATTGTTTGACCGATTCTTTCAGCAGAGATTCTTATACCATGACTTTTTATTCCATTTTCTTCTTTTGATTTTCGTTGATTGTTGAATTTCTTGTATTTATTAATTCTTTTAAGTTTTGTAGTTTCTTTGCTTTTTTATTGCTCTTCATCTGTGTTTAACGATATTACGTATTTGTAGTCTATAATCTATATTTCTTGTCCTTATTGCCTGTTTGTAACTGTGGCTGACGACGGGTAAAACACGAAACGTCCCTTGTTTCATGTGCACTGTTTATTTGTAAAACTGATTCAATACCGTTTTATTTGTTTATATATATATATATATATATATATATATATATATATATATATATATATATATATATATATATATATATATATATATATATATATATATATATGTGTGTGTGTGTGTGTGTGTGTGTGTGTGTGTGTATGTCTGTATATATGTATATGTATATATATATATATATATATATATATATATATATATATATATATATATATATATATATATATATATATATATATATATATATATATATATATATATATATATATATATATATATATATATATATATATATATATATATATATATATATATATATATACAGTAGAACTCCATTTATCCGAACACCAATTATCCGAACATCCAATTATCCGAACACTTTGTCCAGAAAAAAAAAAACCAGGTGCCACCAGTCACGTTAGACTACAATTCTGAATCTTTTGATGCGGCAAGCTTCAAATGTGTGCGAACAATTTGTAGAGGATGGGATGGGCTAATGGTCGGTCGCTTACATACAGGAAGTCAGTTAGATCATTATATCATAAAGTCAGTTAATATCTAGTTTACCAATCCAGTGTACGAGTGCGTTCTAGGCAGAACACTGGCTAAACAGACAGTTCAACTTAAAATAATTGTCTCTGCTACCACAGCAGAATAATTTTGGTGTACAAGTATTTCTCTGTGCGATATGGCATCTTCCAGTAGGCCTAAAGCATATAAAAGGAACCGCAATGTTTTGTCAATTGAAACGAAAACAGAAATTATCAAGAGACTAGGAAAAGGTGAAACTGTGTCTTCACTTGCCAGAATTTTCAATGTTGGGAAAGCTAAAGTCTCTGACATCAAAAGTAACAAGGATAAAATTATGAGTTTTGCATCGAAATTGGATAGTGAAAATGGGTCGAAGAAACGTAAAACCATGAGAAATGCGAAAGATTTGAAATTGGAAGAGGCTTTGTATATATGGTTTGTGCAAAGAAGAAGCAAAGGGGAACCTATCTCTGGCTCTCTATTGTGTGAAAAGGCACTTCAGTTCAACAATCAACTTGACGGTCTTCCTGACTTTAAGGCTAGCCAGGAATGGTTAAGAAACTTTAAATCTCGTCATGGCATACGAGGATTGGAGATTCAAGGGGAATCTTTATCTAGCGATGCAACTGCCGCTGAAAATTTTAAAGAAACACTCTTGGCTTTTTTGGAAGAAGAAAGTTATTCACTCGATGATGTGTATAATGCCGATGAGACTGGCTTATACTGGAAATCAATGCCTCAAAAATCACTTGCATCTCAGCGCAAAGCAGCTGCCCCTGGGTTTAAAAAGTGCAAATAGAGAGTAACAATTTTGGTAGCCGCGAATGCCAGTGGAAGTCATCATTTACCGGTGCTAACGATCGGCAAAGTAAAAAAACCACGTTGTTTAAAGAATGCACTGATTCAACCAATGGATCAGGGTGTTATAGCAAAGCTTAAAAAGATGTACAAGAAGGAAGTCCTGCGTCGTTTATTGTTGACTGAAGATGAAGAAAGTGTGGTGGCGTTTTCCAAAAAGCTTAATCTCAAAGACTGCTGCTATATGTTAGCTGATGCTTGGACCACCCTGTCACAAGATAATCTCAACAAGGCTTGGAATAGATTGCTTGGGAAAAAAGAAGGAAATGAAACTACTGCAGTGGACACAAATGATGATTGTATAAATGAAGTTGTGGAACTGTTTCAAGCAATGCCCGGATTTTCGGACTGTGACAAAGATGATGCACACACGTGGCTAGAAGATGATAATGATTCTGGTTTTCAGTTTTTGAATGACGAAGAAATTTTGTCTTTTGTGCAAGAAGAAAACCAAATACATGTAGTGACCGATGATGAAGACTCCTCAGAAGTACATGATGTACTTGTAGATTATGAAGAAAACCCAAAACGTCGACCATGTATACGTAAGTTGCGCATGGTTTTGAATCGTTTGTAATGTTATTTTGAAAACATTTCTCTTTCTTAAAAAAACATAATTAATACAAGTAGTACATGCACTGCTGTGTAATAAAAGATTTTGGTGATACGGTGATCTAATACAGTGTGGGTATTATTATTACAGTACAAGTAAATATGTTTTAATGTGTATTTCCCTTGTGATGGTTAATTATTTTTAGAAATACGAGCGTATGTGTACATGTACTCGATACATTATGTAATCCAATTATCCGAACATTTGATTATCCGAACGATGCTCGGTCCCAAGGGGTTCGGATAAATGGAGTTCTACTGTATATATATATATATATATATATATATATATATATATATATATATATATATATATATATATATATATATATATATATATATATATATATATATATATATATATATACTTATATATATATACTTATATATATACTTATATATATAGAGAGAGAGAGAGAGAGATAGATATATAGATAGATATATAGATATTACAATACTTATTCACACGTGTGCACGTCTCTTTGTAATAATTAATTCAACTATGAATTTG
Organism: Oreohelix idahoensis; assembly: GCA_024509875.1. Classification (NCBI taxonomy): domain Eukaryota; kingdom Metazoa; phylum Mollusca; class Gastropoda; order Stylommatophora; family Oreohelicidae; genus Oreohelix; species Oreohelix idahoensis. The sequence continues at coordinate 217,942 of JAMPIV010008968.1, read as the reverse complement.
TAAAAAGAAAAAAAAAACAAAGACAAATTTAATGATCAATTACTGTAACACTTGTAAATAAATCAGAACTGGTGATTAATAAAAAGTAAGTCTCATCATGGAATATAATCGGATTTCGTAGGCTTAATTTTAGAAAAGAAAGTTATTTGTTTGGCCGGCTAAAAATGGGACTTGCCAAAATGCTAAAGTGTGGGTGCTGCTGGTTCCGTAGATTCATCTCTGTGGTGAGGGCACGTTTCTAGATCAGTCAGGAAGTAACCACTCCTGGTCAAGGCAAGAATCTTCACAACCCATGGAATGTAGTTTTCGATGCAATTATAAGCTTTGAGTCACAGAATGGTAGTACATCAAATGGTCTCTTCTGGTCGTACCACAAATAGTCGGGTCGCCTTGTGCTGGTACCACAAACTTTAGAGGGAACAAAAGAACACATTCCGCTGCTAAGTCTTTGTTTTCCTGATGTTAATCGGGCGCCTTTCCTGCAATCCGTCAGCCGTTTGTTTTCTCAGATTTTTTACTCTCCCTGGGCGTGTATCATATCACTCAGGGCATGTGATGAAAAATCACCAGTATGTCAGTTAATTTAATGAAAAATATGTGACTGGACAGCAACAGCGGCTTGTGCCTGACGGAACACATTACGTTTACATACATTCACAAAATGATAATATACAACTATGCACAGGTTGATGTAATCATCACTCACTCCCTGCTCCATTTGGAGTCTGGGGTTATATATATATATATATATATATATATATATATATATATATATATATATATATATATATATATATATATATATATATATATATATATATATGAATAAATTCGGTCTTACCCTCAGATACACACACACACACACACACATACTAGCCCTCAATGGTGAATAAGATCTGCTACAGTTGCAGAAAGGCAAACGCTGGCATTAATATATGCATTGCTTTCCCCGCTTTCTGTGTTTTTTCAAATCGTGACTGACCGAAGTTTGTTAGGCGATTCTATTTATAGTCTAGCCTCGTACGTATGAGACGGAAATCCCAAAAGATGTAATGAAAATCAGAAAATGTGGGACTATTCTGCCTATCGTTCAATGTAGGAAAAATGCTTTTTAAATTATCTCAGTTATTCCTGATGCGATTTTAGTCAAGTAAAGTTTCCCTTATACTTAGAATTAGGCTTTACATATATATATATATATATATATATATATATATATATATATATATATATATATATATATATATATATATATATATATATATATATATATATATATATATATATATATATAATCTCTTTGGTTACTACTAGCATTTTCTGTTATGCATAGTTTAAACAGCTAACTTTAGGCCGACCTGAAGCTTCTAATGCATTTAGCCTAAGATTTCTCCCTTCCTATAATATTATTAGTAAAAGTATTTGTCACAGCGGTTTTATGATCATTAAATTGCCTATATCCTCTTCTTTTTCTTTCACCCGTATCCTCTATTTTATTATCACTCTTTACCTTTTTCCTGTATTTTTCGCATCCATTCGTTTGCGAAAGATATTTTCTTCCCCATTCTCAACTTTACCGTTTTCCTTCTCATACTGGTAAACGCATTTATGACATAACGTATCAGTCTCTACACTAGACGGGAGAGCGTTAAAATGCATTCTATTGCATTAGATGTCAGTGGACGATAGAACGTGTGAATACTCGTCTGGGCAGACAGAGATAGCAGACATGCGTCTGTATTTTTCTCATGTCACGGGCGTTTCGTCAGGCTAGTTCCCGGTTAGGTGTCATACCGTCTAGCATTTTCACCTGACACGAACGTTTCTCTCGGAGTGAAGTGTGATATGACACTCACGCAGCGCTCGGGAATGAGACATATAGTCTGGGTTTTTCCATGACACTCACGCTTCTCGGTCAGTTTGTTAACGTAGGTGTGAAGACGCACCGGTGGCACTTACGGCATGCGTCTAAGTTATGTAAGTGTTAGGAAAGACGAGAGATTGCGTGGTTTTGGAAATAGGGCACATTCTTTGTGTGTGTTTCATATATCTTAAACGAGAGTTTGATACTTAATTCACTCAGTAACTTTGCAGTCAAGACTAGAACAAGCCTTCGTTCGATTCCTAAGAATCTCTGTTAATAGAGATGGCATTTAGTTTGGTCGAAGTGGTTTAAGTTCTTAGTAGTTCTGTGTTGAGTTAAATATTATATATATATTATATCTAGTATTTTTCGAAGTGTTCAAAGTGTTAGATCGCTTATTTTATTTCCCGAGTTCTTTTGTGCCGAGTGAATAATTTATAAGTCTGTTATATTCTCTAGCTGATGAGTTACAGTGGAAAACAGAATAAATTTTAATTTTTAACTTACACTCAGTCGGCTATTAATGAATTTAATTTAACTGTTAAATAATCAGACGAGAATAATTTTTCTAAACTAACTTATAAATGCTAGATGCCTCATGAGTGTTGACGAAATACGTATGTATTCCTAATTCATGAGAATTGATGATTTTATGAATATATCTTATTCAACGGGAAGTTTTAAATGATAAGTCAAGCTGTACGCTTGCATTTTAAAAAACGTAAGTTATATTGAGTACATAATATGTAACATATTTCATATGTGGTTTTTCTTTATTCAGTGAATACTGGGGTAACCCAAACTTTGCCGGCGTTTTGTACAGAGACATACCTAATAACTGCTTATACTGGGCCTTTGAGCCAGTGCATATTTATACACTAACTCTAATGTACATGCTGCCTTATGGCGAGAAAAATTACAGAAATCAAAAACATTAACTTTCCGACATTGTTGACAAGTGTGTGGTGAACCAAGATTATTTGTTGAGAGAAGTTGTCCACCGGTCATCTTCCTAATTAAGGGAAACCTCGTGTTCTGACATTGTGTGCTCGTTTAAGCCTAATTCTTACCTCGTGAGTCAAGTGACACTAACTTTAGTCTGAAATAACTATCGCATGAAGCAGACGCTCCCCAGATCCATTTTGATGAAACCAACAAACAAATCTGCAGAGCTGGGATCTGTTTCATTAAACGACAGTAACAGATAAAAAGTGTGAGTGTCCCAAAGTTTGCGCCAGACGGCGAACCGCAGCACGATTGTAAGTATATCAGGGCCCTGATGAAAGAACCGAGTGAAAGTAGACTGAAGGATGTTCTTTGTTTGAGTCACCCACGTTGTAATTTCCTTTATGCAAGTTATTGCTAACAATATTCACCCTTAGAAAAGCAGAGTATCAAGTCTGTCCATACCTTAAAAGGGGGAAACCATAGACTCAATCATATGCATCTGTAAGTCCTTGGGGTTATCACTTTCTTCTAACGGATTGTGAGCTATATATCCAGGGGAGGACCATACAAGCGGGTTTATCACTATTGTAGCATTCCTTGATTTTTTTATGACTATGTGTATATGCTTTTGAGGTATTTTATATGTTGTGATGTAAGTGTACTATGATAATTAAACTATACCTACATTTAATTCAGTGTGGTGGTCAGTTCGTTCCCATAATATCTATATAATCATTGTTATAGTGTTCCCACGTCTGTGTGTCTTACTGTCGTCAATTGTATGTGCGGGCACGTGAGTGGATAGATATCTATTAATATATATATTTTTTTATAGACTGTCTGACTCCTTTAGATTTGTTGTAGAAGATAGGCGGAAAGAGAGAGAGAGATTCTCGATTTTTCCGGGACAGCCTCTATAAATTTCTACCATCTCACTCGTGGAACTCTATTTCTAATATCACCTCTCACTGTGGCTATCACTCATTCTAACCTATTCAGAAGGGACCAACCCAAGTCTTAATTTCCCTATCAAAAATCTACGACTGTATTACTACTTACGGGTAGAGTTACATTCCTAATATCGTGTTGATAACCTCTGCCAAGTGATACTTCTTTTATACTGTTGTACCAAAATTCCTAAGTAAATCATGTTACACAAAATAGGGTCTGGCCATCTTGATGCTCCCTGCAGTTGTAAACAAGCGTTTTCATTGGTCGGGGTATCATATGTATTTATAATGTATGGTGCGCCGTTAAGACCAGAGTCATTTGAATTCGTGATGTGAACCAGATGTCATTTCACGACACTAATACTAACAGACACACTACAGATAACAACTCAGACAAAATACTTTATACTTTATATTAGCCTGGTTAAAAGCTATTGTAGACTTTAAGCTGTACTGATACAAGAGTTTATAGTAAGCTTTTCGGGCTTGATACAGACAAAATATCTTTATAGCTTTCAGGATTTACGCCGTTTTAGTAATAAACTCAAGATTGCGTGTTTTATTCATGATTATCCGCCTACTTTGTCTCTTAATCGGTGAATTTTATTCGTTCTTTTCTGCTAACGTCCTTGACTATTAATTTTTTTTTCTCTTCTGTCATTACAGAGTGGAAACAACAGAAATTAGATGCGCTCTTAAACGTGACGATAATGCTGGCATTTTATTGTTTTTTTTTTTCTTTGTCAAAATGCACCGATTAAATGTTGAGTGAATGAGGGTGGCCTAGGAGGCATTTAAGTGGAATGAACTTGACTTGAGTTGAATAAGAGAGGGAACAGACTTGACGTTGAGGGTCTGTGAACAAATTCAATATACGGAGCCGTGTTCTCATAGTTTGGCTAGTTTATTTTTTTCCGTCAGGAGAAATGGTAAGTTTTGGCGGCAGTAGGTTTAATTATGTGGTAGGTTGTCCCATAGCATATACTGCCGGACGGGATGAAATGTTAGAAACCTCAAAATACTAGGTCGTTTTATTAAGAGGAGTAACCTGTCTCCTCCCTCGCTGCCTTTGCCTCTAGCTCAAATAACAGTCAGGTACCAATTTACAGCTGGTTAGACTGGAGCGTGTTTTTGAACCTCAAAACCCGGTAATTTTCTCGTGAGAGGCTAGCGTTCTAACGACTCGGCCAATCAGACGCTCAGTCCTGTTTTAGGTAAGCAGTATATCTTTGGTTGTTAATGTTGCCAATGCTTTGAAAGTTGCCATGGTTATTTGAACAGTACGTGTCTGTCTTTATGTAAAGAGATATTATTTCCACTGACCGCTGCTACATGTGTAATTTTAGTACCACCAGGAATGTACTCGTATGTGCCTTAATATATCTTCTAGACTGTTCTCTAGTCGTGTCTTGTACAGTTTTATATGCTTTCTAATGGATCCAATTTCATTGTAGCATCCCCGGCAATGAAGAGGCGGACAGATTGGCATAAGAATGTAGAACAAACGAACGAACGAACTTTATTTTCAAAGGGTTAAGATATTGAGCACACAGGCCCGTCTAACATTCTGTCCTTCCTTTCGCTCATCTTTCATACTGAATTCATTTATTCTCATATGCATTTTACATTTCAATTTCAAGAAATTCAACGTTGTAAAGTAAAATAGTAGATAGCTACATAAGCCGGATACACGCAAAATTTTCGAAGAAGCAAAGAGTTTAGTTAATCAGAATAAGACACAGGAACACACGGGAAGCAGATCATCAAGGCCACATACAAAATGACGCATATTACCAGCTCAGTAGAAGAGAACAAGTGGTAATATTTAGACTCCGCACGGGCCACAACAGAACGGGATACCACCTATTCAACAAACTAAAGATAGGAACTACCCATGAGTGTAACTGTGGCACTGATATAATAATTGCTAAACATCTGCTTCAAAGTTGACCAACCTATGAGGAACAGAGAACGCACATATGGCCGTTACCAGTATCATTCCTGGAAAAAGTGTATGGAGATACAAATAAACCCAAGCTGACCACTGCATTCTTTGAAAATATTCAAGTAAGATGTCTGAGAGTGTACGAAGATGAAGATATGGCATAACATTCGGAGTCGGAGTCCGGACATTTTTAACCGACTTCGACTCCATTAAAAATGACCGATTCCACAACTAAGATTCCACAGCCCCCTTTTTTTTTTCAGAACAGACAGAATGAGAAATTATGAAAATATGTAAGAACTATATCCTGCGTCAAATATGTATAAAGAGAATGTGGTCTGGCCATCTCATAAAAATGGAGACCAGAACATGACTATAACAGAAGATCTGGTTGTAAGGCACGCAGAAGACAAAGATGGATAGACCAGTGGTATTCAACATGTTTTGTTCGAGTATACTCAGATATAATTTATCTTTAACTATGTACCCCCCAGGTTACACTAGTCAACAACCAAAATGTACCAGAAATGAAAATAGCTGATCTTAACTAATTTTGGTGTGCTGAAAACGAAAATGACATTAAAAAATGTTGATTGGCTCTAGTTTTCAAGATATATGCTACTAGTTTATTTAATTACGGTCAATTTATATATATGACGCAACTGTTGTGGGCGATTGCATAATTTTTTCTATTGACCAATAAAAATGTAACTAGATGTTGATGATGCAATCCTACCTATGATTACATCACCTTTGTGTATAAATATCTTATCTCTGATAAAATTTTGCCATTAGTTACTGCATTTGTTCTTATCAAAAGTATCGTAGTTAGAAATGCCTAGGACATGTGTGAACAGTGCTAATAATTTATGTTATATATGTGGGAGGTTACATTTCTATCACAAAAACGAAATATAACTAAAGTGATTAAGAAGGCGTACAGTTTGTATTTTGGTTGCAGAATAGGAGATCAAGATAAGAGCTGGGCGCCACACATATGCTGCAATACATGTGCAGCACATCTTAAACTGTGGTTGACTGGCAAAAGGCAAGCTATGCCATTTGCAGTCCCAATGATTTGGAGAGAGCCCACTGATCATCTCAACAACTGTTACTTTTGCATGGTCCCTCCAATTGGGAAAGGCATATCAAAGAAGAAAAAATGGACTCTGGAATATCCAAACATCCCCTCTGCAATACGTCTGGTACCACATGGCGATGACCTACCAGTTCCCAAAGTACCAGAATCATTTTCAGCTGCTTCCACTGATGAAGAGGACAATGCTGGTCCTGAACCATCAACCTCAAACGACCCAGATTTTGAGCAAACTACATCCACTAAACCACACTTAATAACCCAAGTTGAACTGAATGATCTTGTAAGAGATCTGAATTTACCGAAGAACAAGGCGGAGCTTCTGGGTTCCAGATTGCAACAGTGGAATCTCCTGGCAGAAGATGTTACAATTTCTGTGTATAGGAACCGCCAGAAACCGCTTATTACATTCTTTTTCAAAGAGGGTGACCTTTCTGCGTGCCACAACATTTCTGGTTTAATGGCAGCCCTCAAAATCAATTACATACCGGAGAAGTGGAGGTTTTTCATTGATTTATCCAAGACGAGTCTTAAAGCTGTTTTGTTGAATAATGGTAATGTGTTACCGTCAATTCCAGTTAGTCACGCAGTTCATATGAAAGAAACTTATGAAAACATTAAGCAGCTTTTGAAGTGTATAAACTACGATCATCATCATTGGTCACTTTGCGGTGACTTAAAAGTGGTCGCTCTTTTGCTTGGACTACAGGGTGGATACACCAAGTACTGTTGCTTTCTCTGTGAGTGGGATAGCCGTGCACGAAGTGACCATTACATCAGAAGACATTGGCCAATCAGGCAGTCATTGCAGCCTGGCAGTAAGAACGTTGAGAACCCAGCACTTGTCGACACCAGCAAGATTTTGTTGCCACCCTTGCACATTAAGCTAAGTCTCATGAAAAATTTGTCAAGGCTGTGGTGAGCTTCTAAATACAATATCTAAATTAGATTATAACAATATAGTGAATAAAGTCAAGATAAGATAGTACTAAAAATTTTCGGCGAGAATCGTGGGTTGTCGCCTACGCCTTCAGCTTATTATTTGCAAACGCATAAGCCGAACAACACGGTACCCTATTTTTCAAATTCGTCCTTGACATAAACGAACCACTTTTCCTAGTTCTAAGAAATATTTGCCTAACTGCATTTGGGGAAAGGAGGGGCAAGGCTAGATAACACACGCAAATCACGTCTCAAATTGGTTCTAACTCTACAACCGACTTGCACGCTTTGCCCTAGGCGGGTTTCCCCAATACGATGAAAAAGTTAGAAATGTGGACACTACGGTCATGGAAACACGCTTAGCTCTTATTGCGAATGACATAAGCTCTCGTATTTAGCTTGAAACTAACATAGAAAAAAAGATAGAATTTTGAACCAAGCCATATAGCCCCATAAAAATCGTATATTCGTGTACCTGAAGACTTGCTGACCAAGAATATGTTGTTAGTTATCTAAATAGTCCATTAAATAATCAAATATTGATAAAACAATACATAAAGAATCAGAGATACTGTCAGGTCAGGTCATATCTGCTTAGATCGGATCGCATATTTTTTGGGAAAAAATTAGGTGAAAGCTAGGCTAAGATGGTACGATGAAGGGGATTGGGTGGAATTTGAAGTGAGACGAAATATTATTGGCCGACCTCGTACTAAACATATATCACCCGAGTAACGTAGTAGAAAATTGAATTGTATTTTTGAAAGACTTTGTTTACAAGTGAAATAAGGGTAATCATTGGCCAGAGTAGTTGATATTGGGGAAAAAGCATTAGTTGGGGACGCCATTTCTAACAAAATTTTGACAAGTAGCGATGAGATCAGGCTTGTGCTGTGAAAACCATATTTCTCACAAGCCTGGACAGAACGGCAGATCGAAAGTGTGCCAGTCATCGTTTACTGTGTATTTCATTGAATAAATGTGGTAAGATTGACTTTATTAACATGTATCTAAAATAAAAATTGAATGTGAAATAATAATATATGTCTGTAAGTGAGTGGGTCTATAGCAACCATTAGGCAAAGCCTAGAGATTGATCCACCAGGTGATAGATTATCAGAGAGGTGTTAGACTACAAGAAAATATGTATGATTGTCATCAAGGAGCATAACACCTATCCTATTATATGGAAAAGATCACAGCTGGAATTGCAGTGGCGTTGTAACTATTAGGGGAGAGGAATACTGGTGTACATTGTCACATCAAAAGATAATGGTGGCATAGGTTGGTATAAAGCTATGACCCTTTTCGTTTGTTTGTAATGTACCTGTACTTAAATGTGGAATAGTATAGTATACTAGGTATAAAGAAGGATGCATAACCTTCACATTTCAGGGTCCTGGGTACTGACGTTAATGTAGTACCAAACGCCTGAGATGGTTAACGGTAGATGGAGACATGCATTACAAGATGTGAAGGTAAGAAGAGGTGCAGATGTGGGAAGCGATCACCATTTAGTAGTAGCAAAACTGAAAGTGAAACTAAGAAGGGCTGGACCAACTGTAACTACACAGAAAAGGTTTGACATCAGCAAATTGAAGGACCCCCTTACCAGAAAAGCTTTTGCGGCCGACATTAAGAAACGATATCAATTTGCCAAAAGCCAGGAAAAGACATTGACTGATGATATAGACCAGAATTTCAACACCATTTCAACAATATATAAGGAAAGCAGCAAATCATGCTTAGGATTCCAGGAAAGTAAGAAGCAAGACTGGATAACACCAGAAACACTAAACACCATAAATATGAGAAAGGAAATGAAAAGAAAGAAGACAGAAGCGAAGTCCCCCAGGTTAAAGCAACTATATAGCGAACAGTACAGTCAACTGGACAGGGAAGTTAAACGCCAAACCCGAGCCAACAAAAGGAATTTCCTAGACGATCTTGCAAAACAGGCAGAAGAGGCAGCACTGAGAAATGAACAAAGCACAGTATACAAAATAACTAAATTCATCAGCGGAAAACAAAGTGCAAACAATATTACATTAGTAAGAGATAAGCAAGGAAATCTCATCAAGACAGCAGAGGGACAGGAAACAAGATGGGCAGAGCACTTCAGAGAAACTCTGAACAAGGAAATACCAGAGACACAATTAAATGTTCCTGAGGCTGAAAACGATCTAGATGTAAATACAGACATTCCACGAAAAGAAGAAATCATCACAGCAATCAAAGGGTTAAAGAACGGTAAAGCTCCGGGCCATGATAACTTAAATGCAGAGCTATTTAAGACAGACCCTGAGCTAGCAGCAGAACTATTAGAACCACTATTTGCACAAGTGTGGAAAACGGGGACAACACCATCAGAGTGGAACAAAGGAATAATTGTCAAATTGCCCAAGAAGGGAGATCTTTCAGACTGCAATAATTGGAGAGGAATCACTCTTCTCTCAGTTCCCAGCAAAATACTAGGCAGGATAATTATACAGAGAATTTCAAAGGCAGTAGACTACAAACTGAGGAAAGAACAAGCAGGATTTAGAAAGAACAGAAGATGTGTAGACCATATATTCACTCTCAGGAACATTATAGAGCAGTGCTCAGAATGGCAAAGACAGCTTTACATAAATTTTGTTGATTTTGAAAAGGCTTTTGACAGCATACATAGGGACAGTTTATGGAAAATACTGAGGGCTTATGGAATCCCAAGCTGCATAGTGTCAATCATAAAAAGCCTCTATGCCAACTTTACGTGTAGTGTTGGGCAGAGCAACCTAACCTTCGAGGTGAAGACAGGAGTACGACAGGGATGCCCCTTATCAACCACTCTATTTTTAACAGTCATAGACTGGGTGATGCGCCAGACAACAGAGGGCAGTCCAAGAGGAATAAGATGGACTACATTTTCAACATTGGAAGATCTGGAATATGCAGATGACATTGCACTGCTGGCACATTCACATCAACACATCCAGGAAAAAACGGATAGACTTAATAAATTTAGCCAGCAGGTGGGCTTGAACATCAATTTAAAGAAGTCTGAGGTCATGACGCGCAATGTGAGCAACCCTGAGCCCATATCAGTAAGGAATCAGCAACTGGTACAGACAGATACCTTCACATACCTAGGAAGCATAGTAACACCAGACGGTGGGGCAGGCAAAGACATCAACAACAGAATGAATAAGGCAAGAACAGCCTTCTTTAGCCTAAATAACATCTGGAAGTCCTCCCAATACAGCACAAGCACAAAATTAAGATTATACCAGAGTTGCGTGCTTTCTGTGCTTCTCTATGGTGCGGAATGCTGGAGAGTCACAGAGAAGGAAATGTCAAAATTGTCCTCTTTTCACACAACATGTCTAAGAAAAATTCACCGAATCTTTTGGCCGAATACCATCACCAACCAAGATCTGCTTACTCGTAGCAAGCAAGAGGACATGCATACCATCATAGCTGGCAGACGCTGGAGCTGGGTTGGTCATGTCCTCAGAAGAGACCCCGATGCCATCACAAGAACAGCTATGCTTTGGACCCCCGAAGGAAAGCGAAAGAGAGGCCGACCAAAAACAACTTGGTGGAGGACTGTGGAGGCTGAGATGCAAAGAATTAACCAGAGTTGGGGCACTGTACGAAGGATGGCCACCGACCGTGCAAAGTGGAATCAATTTGTTGTTGCCCTACAAGACGCCACTAGGCGTGATGGCCACTGACTGCTTTGACGGTCGGTGGTTAAGGATCGAATAAGAAGAAGAAACGCCTGAGAACTGCTCGATTCAGGACTCTATCTGTATACTTCGAGCCCATGCTAGTGGCCATTGCCTATCAAAAGGTGGAAAAGATTGTCAAGCGAGCAGAGGAAACGTTCTACCTGTATTCTTCTGCCAAGATAGGTTCTTGTTCGGCACCTGGCAGCTCAACTTAAAAGAACTTAAAAGACTAGAAAGTGATAATAAAGAAAACTGTGCCTAGTATTAATATTTCCACAAGTGACAAACGAAAACAGACATAACTTAAAGGGAGTGATTATAACCAACAACCTATGGTTTACTATCAGTAGTACCTCAAAATCATCATCTCATCTCAACCCATAACCCGTCATGGGTCGTAGGGGTGCCATGGTGGAAGCATCAGCAGACAGGGTCCTCCACTGCTCTCTATTCTCAGCAATGCGTACAAGTGTGGAGAAACCGTGTCCTGCCCATTCTTTGATGTTATCAGCCCAGGATTTTCTTTGCCTTCCTCTTCTCCGTTTACCTTCGACTGTTCCCTGGAGGATCGTTTTCGAAAGGGAGTCATGACGAGTTACATGCCCAAACCAGGCAAGCTTTCGACGTTTCACTATTGACAAAAGTGGTTCTTGATGGCCTGCATAGGTGTTTATCTTCTCTCTAACATAGACATTTGTTTTGTGCTCTTTATAGCAAATGCGCAAAATTCTTCTATAACATTTATGCTCGAAAGCCTGAATCCTTCGCTCCGTATCTGCAGTGAGTGTCCAGCTCTCACACCCATACAAGAAATAGATAATACAAGTGATTTGTATAATTTGATCTTCACAGGAAAACTGATGTTACTTTTCCAGATCACATTCAACCTTGTCATGGCAGCTGAGGCCATCTCAAGTCTTGTCTTGATTTCTTTATTTGATCTTCCATCACTACATATAGTGGACCCGAGATATTTAAAGGTGTTAACTTCTTCTAACGTTTGCCCATTTAAACGTAATGTTGGTCGGAACATGTTTCTTATGGCTATTCACCAATATCTTGCTTTTTTCTATATTAATTTCCATCCCATATGTTCTTGTTACTTTCTCCAGTCTAGAGGTAAGGTCTTGAAGTTCTGATTCTGTTTCCAGCTATCAGATCAATATCATCAGCAAAACGTAGATTACACAGAGGTCGGCCTCCAATCGATATGGTTGATTTATAATCGTAGAGAGCCTCCTGCATAATATGTTCTAGATAAATGTTAAAGAGCACTGGTGACAGGATACATCCCTGGCGAACTCCTACAGTTGTTTTGAAAAATTCTCCAATGTCATTGCTTGCAAAAACAGCACTGCTTGCGTCCTTGTATAGTGCTTCAATGATATCTATGATGTTGGTATCAAAATTGAATTTTCTCATTATTTGCCATAAACCTTCATGCCAGACTCGATCGAAGGCTTTTGTGAAATCGATGAAGTTATGGTATAAATCATGTTGATGCTGGAGATGTTTTTTTCGATCAGTAATCTAATATTGAAGATTTGTTCTGAGGTACTTCTTTTTGGTCTAAAGCCAGCCTGTTCCTCTGACAAGATTTCTTCTGATTTCTGTTTTATTCTGTTCAAAAGTATCCTTAACATCACCTTACTTGGATGACTAATAAGGCTAATGGTTCTGTAGTTCTTGCACATTTTTAGATTTCCTTTCTTTGGAAGCGGTATTACTAATGACTGCGTCCATTCTTTTGGCCATTTTTTTTGTACTCCATATCTTCTGGCAAATTGTTGTCATGATTTTTACTATATCTGGTCCTCCATATTTCAAGAGCTCTGCTGGTATATTATCCACACCCGGTGACTTCCCTCCTTTCATCGAACATATAGCCTCTTCCACTTCTTCCCGTAGTATTGCTGCATTTCCGAGTTCTCTGTTTTCGCACTTAATGTTGTTTAATATGCCTAAGTCAGTGTCAAGTTTACAGTTATATAATTCTTTACAATATTCTGTCCACCTTCTCATTACAGCTGTTTTTTCATTGAGCAGAGCCCCATTGCTATCTTCTATGACAGTTACCCTGGACTGTTGGGGTTTTGATAGTCTTCTTAATGTGTCAAAAACTGCCTTGCTGTTACCTTTTATTAGCCCCGTATTAATGGACTCACATTGATCAGCTACCCATTTTTCTTTGGCCTGTTTCATTTTCTTTCTAATATTTTTATTCACCATACTGTATTGCCATGCTGCTTCGGGAACCTCTTTCTTAACCTTTTTCATTTCTCGCCGTGTATCACATAACTTCAGAATTTCATCTGTAAATAGAAGAATACAACTACACACTTATATTAGAATAATATTGTATGTATGGACATAAGATCTACTGTGTTATTGGAATGTTGTAAAGGATTCTTTTGATTTCACTTTTGATTGTCAGTCCTTGTTCAAAATAAATTAGAATCAGGATAATAAATTGTACAAAATTGTATTTACACAAATTTCAACCACTGTCTTAAATAAGATAGCCTTTTAAAGTGTCGTCTGTATGTTATTGTTGTAATACTGTTGGTGGTTGTGGATAATAAACTATTTGTTTGTATGTTTGTTGGTTATTGCACCTTACACCCTACATTCATAACCCTAGACACTATACGAAGTCATTTTCATAATAATAATAATACTATAGATTAATTTTGAATGAGATCAAAAGGGTGGTAGCGGAAAGGTACTCTGAAAAGTTTAAAATACTATTTGTTAAATTCAGGGACCTTCATAGCTGATCTCATTTAATACAATAATAATACATAACAACAATTCATAATATCAAAACCCACCACAAAGGCAATGGAGAAAACAGATGAGGCTTTCAAATACCTCATCAAAAAATTTCCAAGCTTATTTCATTTTACTAGTTAGATTTCTGTGCAGAAGAAATTAATTTATAAGTCTGTTATATTCGCTAGTCGACATGTTACAGTGGAAAGCAGAATAAATTATAATTTCTAGCTTAAACTCATTCGGCTATTAATAAATTTTATTAAATTGCCAGTAATTAGTCGAGTGTATTTTAAACTAACTTATAACTGCACTGATTCATCATTGAGTATTGACGAGATACGTACGTATTTCTAATTCATGATAATTGATTTTATGAATATAACTTATATCACGGGAGATTTAAACGATAAAAACAAGCTCTACGCTTGCAGTTTATAATGTAAGTTATAACCGAGGAATAGTATGTATAAGTATTTTATATGTTTGTTTTTCTTTATTCAGTGAAAACTGGGGTAGCCCAACTCTACCAGCGTTTAAGTACTGATGAGAAATATCTGGGAAGAACTAAACATTCTTTTAATTAAAGACGTGTGGGTGTACAAAGTAAAACCTGTCTGGCATTGTGTTTGCATCCAGAACGACAGAGTACCCATTTTCACAAACTTTAAGACAAATTGAATAACCGCGCCTACCGAGCCAGATTAAATTCTTCCTGATAAAACATCAAGTACATGCAGCCTCTGTGGCGAAAAATATTACCAGCATTAACTTTCCGACGATTTTGACAAATGGTGGTGTGAACAATAATTATTTTTTTGAGAGAAGTTACCAACCGGTCATTTTCCTAAATACGGGAAACCTCGTGATTCTGACATTGTGGGCCCGCTAAAATTAATTCTTACCTGAACTGAGTAAAGTGACAATAACTAAATCTGAACAAAATATCGCATGAAGAGGACGCTCCCCGGACCCATTGGATGAAACCAAGATATGCAGAGCTGGGAATCCGCTTCATCAAACGAAAGGCAGATTTACGTTGGGTGTGTCATAAAGTGCGCCAGACGGCGAACACCATCCAGACATTAGGTAAGAAAGTGAGACAGGGATCCCTGCTGAAAGAACAGAGTGAGAGTAGACTGAGTGATGTTTTTTTTTTATATATGCACCCACTTTGTAATTTCTATATGCAAATTTTGTTGCTAACAATATTTTCCTTACTATAGATCAGAGTATCCAAGTCTGTTCATACCTTTAAAGGGAAATCTTAGACTAAATCATATGTATCCGTGACTCTTTGGGGCTATCACTTGTCTCCTAACAGAACTGTGGGCTATACATCGAGGGAAAAGATCATACCAACGGGTCTATCATTCTTGTAGCAATTCATTGACTTTATGACTATCTGTATATGCTTAAATGTAATTTGTTAATGTGGTGTGATGGAATTTTATTATGATAATTAAAATTCATTAAACTTAATCAGTGTGGCGGTCAGTTCGTTCCCAAATTATCTATATTTCCATTGTCATAGTTTCACGTTTGTGCGTCTATTGTCGTCACTTATGTGTGTGGGTATGTGAGGAACCTATATATTAATATATATTATATTAGATTTGTCTGACTAATCTAACTCTGTTGTAGATGATAGGCTGACTGAGAGAAGCTTCTCGAGTGTCAGAGACAGAATCACCTGGCCAAAAGGTGATGAGCTCCAGCAGAAGCTATGGGGCTGCCGCGCCGACCTGGAAAAGACTGTGGACTTCGTCCTGGCGACAGGCCTGCAGATTTAGCATGACTACAAACCGAACGCAGAAGAGACAGAATCTACTATATTTCCTCCACCTCACTCGTGAAATCTATTTCTATTTTATCATCTCCTACTGAGCTATCACTTATTTCTATGTCTATTCAGAAGGGACCAAACTAAGTCTTAATCACCTATAACAAATCTACGACAGATATATGAACTTTAAATAATGTTTTTATTTTTTCTATAATTTTATGTTGAAATATCAATTAATTGAGTATTTAACCACAATTTTTATAATGCTAAAGTAGAAAGACTAGCTGTTCACCCCAGAAACAAGCATACATTATTTGTATTACTGTAATGTAAATTCCTCATTAAAAAAAAAAATCCAGAGCCAATTGATGAATTTCATTATGATATTTGAAATCAGCATTTCAAAATCAATAAGAAATGGTATATTTAATTTCTGGTAGAAATAACTTTTGAAAATTTGTTGACTAGTGTTATCCAAAACCATAATTCCCGCCGTAAGTACGTCGGTCGGTCACATCATGCACACCGTCATTTGCGCACTTTTCTATTTTCGAGAGAGTATATTATCTTTCAACCACACCTCAGGGGGTGCAACTGTGGTTGAAAGTTAGACAATAATTGTATTGTTTCCCTTATATGTACTCTCCCGAAAATAGAAAAGTACGCAAATGACGGTGTGCATGAACAGTTTGATTATGGAAAGAAGCCAACAAGACAATTGATAAACAGTACATGAACTGGAGACAGGAACGTGCGGAGATGCAGATTAAATCAACAGACAATCAAGATACTCTTCAGACCAGTTTCATTCGGGAAACGGTTTAACTCATCATTTTCTTAAAAATAACGTTAAAATGTAAGTTTTTGATTGTTTCTTCAAGACAAAATTTTAATTTAAAGTATTGCAGACTTATTATTATGGATCAAAATGATAAGATGTCTGCATTTAAAAACCTGTCAATTTTGACGGGTTATTGCTAGCTGGAGCATAATTCCAAGTATTCAATTTACCTGTACATTGCATTGGCATATTTTTGTTCACATACCCCCTTAGATGTCTTTTTATACCACTAGGGGTACGCGCACCCCAGGTTGAATACCACTGGGAAAGACAAGATCACAGAAATCCTGCTACAACACGGGTTAACGTTAGCCAGCGCCACACACTTGTCTCAATAACTATCATGAGTGTAACTGAGGCACTGATAAAGTGACTGCTGAACATCTGCTGCAAAGACGCCCAACATATGAGCAACAGAGAAAGCATAGATGGCCGTCACCAATACCATTTGTGGAAAAACTCTATGGAGATGCATATAGCCTCAAGCTGACTAATACTTTCTTTGAAAATACTCAAGTATACGTCTTAGAGTGTGCGAAGAAGAAGCAGAAGAAGATATCCTCTCTGTACTGAATTCTCCGTTGTTTTCTTCCGTACATTTTGAGGTGTTAACTATAAAGATGTTTTCTAATTGTATCCTGTGTATTTGAGACATTCCTGTAATGACAATATTTCAGTTCTGTACTGTACATTGTTCCCAGTCTACCCAGCTGTACATTGTTCCCAGTCTACCCAGCTGTACATTGTTCCCAGTCTACCCAGCTGTACATTGTTCCCAGTCTACCCAGCTGTACATTGCTCCCAGTCTACCCAGCTGTACATTGTTCCCAGTCTACCCAGCTGTACATTGTTCCCAGTCTACCCAGCTGTACATTGTTCCCAGTCTACCCAGCTGTACATTGTTCCCAGTCTACCCAGCTGTGCATTGTTCCCAGTCTACCCAGCTGTGCATTGTTCCCAGTCTACCCAGCTGTACATTGTTCCCAGTCTACCCAGCTGTACATTGTTCCCAGTCTACCCAGCTGTACATTGTTCCCAGTCTACCCAGCTGTACATTGTTCCCAGTCTACCCAGCTGTACATTGTTCCCAGTCTACCCAGCTGTACATAGTTCCCAGTCTACCCAGCTGTACATTGTTCCCAGTCTACCCAGCTGTACATTGTTCCCAGTCTACCCAGCTGTACATTGTTCCCAGTCTACCCAGCTGTACATTGTTCCCAGTCTACCCAGCTGTACATTGTTCCCAGTCTACCCAGCTGTAAATGTGTACAGTACCAGACTCTGGGAAGAGAACTGGTCACCCCACCTCTCGAGGCTGGACCTAGTATATTGCCTCTAACGCACCACTCCCCTACGGCAGTAATTGCTATGAGACTACTTTTACCTTTTTTTTTTAGTTTACTGTACATTGTGCGATAATCGCTATAATATTTCCTAGATTTGTCCTGTACATTGTGCGATAATCGCTATAATATTTCCTAGATTTGTCCTGTACATTGTGCGATAATCGCTATAATATTTCCTAGATTTGTCCTGTACATTGTGCGATAATCGCTATAATATTTCCTAGATTTGTCCTGTACATTGTGCGATAATCGCTATAATATTTGTCCTGTACATTGTATAATCGCTATAATATTTCCTAGATTTGTCCTGTACATTGTGCGATAATCGCTATAATATTTCCTAGATTTGTCCTGTACATTGTGCGATAATCGCTATAATATTTCCTAGATTTGTCCTGTACATTGTGCGATAATCGCTATAATATTTCCTAGATTTGTCCTGTACATTGTGCGATAATCGCTATAATATTTCCTAGATTTGTCCTGTACATTGTGCAATAATCGCTATTACATTTTCCTAGATTTGTCCTGTACATTGTGCGATAATCGCTATAATATTTCCTAGATTTGTCTTGTACATTGTGCGATAATCGCTATAATATTTCCTAGATTTGTCCTGTACATTGTGCGATAATCGCTATAATATTTCCTAGATTTGTCCTGTACATTGTGCGATAATCGCTATAATATTTCCTAGATTTGTCCTGTACATTGTGCGATAATCGCTATAATATTTCCTAGATTTGTCCTGTACATTGTGCGATAATCGCTATAACAATGTACATTGTGCGATAATCGCTATAATATTTCCTAGATTTGTCCTGTACATTGTGCAATAATCGCTATTACATTTTCCTAGATTTGTCCTGTACATTGTGCGATAATCGCTATTACATTTTCCTAGATTTGTCCTGTACATTGTGCGATAATCGCTATAATATTTCCTAGATTTGTCCTGTACATTGTGCGATAATCGCTATAATATTTCCTAGATTTGTCCTGTACATTGTGCGATAATCGCTATAATATTTCCTAGATTTGTCCTGTACATTGTGCGATAATCGCTATAATATTTCCTAGATTTGTCCTGTACATTGTGCGATAATCGCTATAATATTTCCTAGATTTGTCCTGTACATTGTGCGATAATCGCTATAATATTTCCTAGATTTGTCCTGTACATTGTACCATATTTTCCATGATACAGTTGAACCACATCGTTCGTGGACTTAATTTACGCGGATTCACCTTTACGCGGTTGGTTGGCCAAGAAGGTAAAAAGCTTACATTGTAAATTATTCTAATTATTAGAGGATTTGTTAAGCATAAAAGAGTATGTCAAGTCATGCAGATGTAATACTAAGTGGCTAGTGCCGTTTGTTTTAGGATGGCAGTAAACTTTTCCCTACGCATTATTTTACGCCTTTTAAATCACCGGCAGTGAAGAGGCCGACAGATTGACAAAGGAAGGTGGAAATCAACCTCAGCCTGATGCAAGTATAACTTTCGAGGAGGTAAAGAGTTTTATCAGATTCAGTTACAGAAACAAATGGGATGCAGAGCGTCCAGGTCACACACAAAATGATGCATACTACCAGCTCAACAAAAGAGAACTGTGGTAATCTTCAGACTCCACACTGGCCCCAACAAATTGAGATACCATCTATTCAACAAGCTGAAGATAGGAACTACCGATGAGTGTAACTGTGGCACTGATAAAATGACTGCTGAACATCGGCTTCAAAGATGCCCAACATATGTGGAACAGAGAAAGCGCATATGGCCGACACTAGTACAATTCGTGGAAAAGCTCTACGGAGATTCAAACAGCCTCAAGTTGACCTATGCTTTCTTTGAAAACACTTAAGTAGACGTATGAGAGTATACGAAGAAGAAGAAGAAGAAGAAGAAGAAGAAGAAGAAGAAGAAGAAGAAGAAGAAATCACTGTAAATCGTTCTTTTTGTTATTTGTTTGTTAACGTTTTTATTTTTTAAACTGTATTTCCTCTTTATAAAACATTTTACAACACATCTAGTGATATAATTTTGTCAAATAGCTTTTATTCCAAAACTGAGCAACATGGCGTGAATGCTATGGCTACTACCCTATTTTGACTATACGCGCTTATTTTTAGTTTATACGATGTCCTCAGAACCTAACCACCAGTTTTGTCTTCCACTTTGTGCCATATTCCCTATAATATTTCCTAGCTTTGTCCTGCACATTATGTGATATTCCTCACTATGTTTCCTAGCTTTGTCCTGCACATTATGTGATATTCCTCACTATGTTTCCTAGCTTTGTCCTGCACATTATGCGATATTCCCCACTATGTTTCTAGTTTTGTCCTGCACATTATGTGATATTTCCCAGTATGTTTCCTAGTTTTGTCCTGCACATTATGTGATATTCCTCACTATGTTTCCTAGTTTTGTCCTGCACATTATGTGATATTCCCCACTAGGTTTCTAGTTTTGTCCTGCACATTATGCGATATTCCTCACCATGTTTCTAGTTTTGTCCTGCACATTATGCGATATTACCCCCCCATGTTTCTAGTTTTGTCCTGCACATTATGCTATATTCTCCACTATGTTTCCTAGCTTTGTCCTGCACATTATGTGATATTTCTCACTATGTTTCCTAGTTTTGTCCTGCACATTGTACGATATTCCCTACTATGTTTCCTAGTTTTATCCTGTACATTATGTGATATTCCTTATATTTCAGTTTTGTCCTGCACATTGTGCGATATTTCCCGTAATATTTCATAGTCACCATTACAACTGGCGCCCTTGCACTAAGCCTGCGACAAAGTAGTTCTTTGCTCTAGCGATAATAGTTTGTGCATCATTTTGTTGTACACGATGAGGTTCCTAGCCCCATGCATAACAGAACATCAGTCACTGCTCACAGACATGACTGAGGTTATGTTCTCCCCTCCGTCCCCCTCGACTCCCGGGACACCACAAGAGGCAGTAATACTACATAATAGCTACATTACAAATGAAACATATTGTGACAAAACGTTTGTACGTATGCTTTTGAGCCACTCTCTCACTCTTTCATCCGCTTTTTATTTGGCATATTTTATGCACCTTCATTCACTTTTTTGCTGTGACCACTACCAGACTTGTTTACGTTTTGCCAGGTGAATCGTAATAATACCAGGTTAATTAGACAGGTCACCGGATAATATGTTTATCACGTAAGCCGTCTAGCCACCTTTTGATGCAGCAGCAAACGAAGGAAAGCGACTTTGACGTAATTCATTTCCAGGACCAGCGACACACAGGCGAGTGACCACCTGGGTTCGCGGTCTGTTTATCTGGGAAAGCCGTCTGAGATGGGCGAAGGCCCATGTGATAATTAGATAATCGTTTCCGTTGGCCCATCCCTCTATCAATATTACAGATAATCTATCTGGGGAGCCAATATTGGTGTGAAAGTATCTAGACAGGCAATGAGTGCACGGATGAGTTTATGAGTTTTGCATAAAGATGCAAGCGGAAGTATTACGACTTATTAGAAAGAGGTCTCGCGATTGAATTTTAAAATGTAATATTTTAAAACACGCGGAGGTATTATGATTTAAACACCCCAACCAAGATAGTTCTAAAGAGATTGGATTGGTGTAAAGTGAGAGCCGGAATACACAATGGTTCTCATTGGCAAATTCGTCGGAAGTACAATCTGGGATTTGAATTGAGAATTAGAAATATAATCTAGCGAAATTGGAGTCACAAATCAGACTGCATTGCCACGTCAAGCTAGCAATTCACCAGATCCAGAAAGAGAACGATCAGACAAAGGATTCCAAAATTATAAGTGACAGATCGAAGTATTTGGGCAACTTTAAAACTAACAAAGTAAACCCGCATATTTAAATACAAAGACTGGAAACTTAAAGGATCAGATCAGAGTATTTGGGCAACTTTAAACTTACAAGTAAACCCGTATTTTAAATACAAAGACTGGAGACCTAAGGTATCAGATCACCCGTCATAAGAAGAATTTCCCGGACAAGTGATTCGAAAGCATCTAACCTAAGTTGCTAGTGTTCATTCTAACTGTGCCAGGAGATTGTGTTCTTAAAAGTTACTTTGTGGTAAGTGTAAACATTTATTTTGCAAATGTGAATTTGACACATTTTCCTTGCTAAGTGGTTAGATATGAGGCTGGCAACTTCAACATATGAAAATAATATATTCATAAACCACTGCAGCAAGCGCTTGTGTTTGTTTTATGCTAATTCGCTCAGAAAAGCGAAAGCAGCAGCAACCCCAGACTCAGAATGGAGCATTGATGAGTGATGATTACATCACATGTGCCTCAAGTGTATCGTATCATTTTGTGAGATATATGTATCTTCTTAATTTTAATTCAGACACGACATTGCCCCGCGCTGTCCAAGCACATATTTTCCTAGTTTTATACCCAGAAGAATATTGGTGATTTCTAATCATCTTCCCTGAATTACGCTGTGTGTACTCAAGAATATAATTATTCAGAGAGGCTAACATTGGTGGGTGGAGAGCGAGACAATGCGCCTGTTAATTTGCAGCTCACAAATGTACTTAGCAGAGGCATTTGTTTTTTTATTTTTGTCTAAAGTTCGTGGAACGAAGCTATCAGACACATAGTGGAACGAAGCTATCAGACTGTTCGTGATACGAAACTGAAAGTTCTACACTAAAAGCAGGGAATCAACACTAACCGCCTAAATTGGACAAGTTGTGTGAAGAAGTACACTCATCACAGATGAATTGACGAAACCACGGCTGCAGTAGTCATCTATTCTAAGCTAAGTGCTTACTAAAAGGCAACAGCAAAGAACTTTAACATTCCTCTATCCAGTCTCTATGAAGATAAAACTTTCATCTAAAATTCACCATCATTTCATCTCTATTTTAACCTGTTAAAATTTGTAGCAAGTTTAATTTGCTGGAGAGGTTAAGATGTTATAAGAAAGAAAGATTGCTGTGAATGTGTCAACCGTGCGAGGTCAAGCTATGTAAGACCCTGATTCTAATAGTTGATGAAAATGATGATGAGTTTCAGGGTACCTAACGCTACCTCTCTAGATCTCACACGGTGCTGTATTTTATTTCTAGTGTGTGGTGTTTGATGTGGCTAGTGTCTAGGGAATGTAATGAAATGATGGTACATCAAAACAACACACTATAACACACTAATAGTAAAGTAATAAGTCTGTGGTTTAAGTTTTTTTAATATTAATTCTTTTTTTGTACAATTTTAATCTGCCTGTCCTGCAATCTCTTTTGGACAGGCCTTTGAAAATGAGGAAAATATATTTTACAACAAATGATTAACTAAAATTGGACTCTTTGTCCGATAAGAATAATATTAATATATTGTTCCTGTAGGTGTATTCACAGGCTGTTTTTTAGTGCATAATAGTGTAAGTCATTTATATGAGGAGCTGTTACTGTCATCATGCCCCTATCTTTATAGTTAATTTTGGGGAAAAACACTTTATTCCGATGAACTGTCAGATGGCCCAGCTAATGACACATCACCTTATTTTCTTTATGAAGATTCACACGCCCAACACTGCTCTGCCTAAGATATGTTAGTTCACAGAAACTTGGCACACAGAAACTTTCACTGGAGACTTTCTGTTCTAATTATATTCACTGCACCGGACAGTAAATAAAACTTTCACCCTGGAGACATATCTGATCTTAGAATTATATTTTATCAGGTTTGTGCATACCTGTCACCAGCCCCTAACTGGTAACCCTACTGTGACCACACCTAAGGTCCATATGGCGGATACGCCACTGTAGTTTTACATAGTTTTCTTCAATACAATAACGTGGAGTAAACACATCTCCTTCTGTATGATTTTCTCTTCTTTTCCTAACTATAAACGCTCTAGGCATGTTGATGAGTGTTCATAGAACACGGAGGCTTGCTAACATATTCTGATCTAATAATGATAATAATCAATAACAATATGCAACATTCAAACACAATTCAATATGAGGACTCAATAATTTTTGCTCCCGGCATGTCCTTCACTTTTCCCAATAGCAGTATCTAGCTTTTTGCAGTTTTAATAAGGCATATTAATAAATAAATCATTCTTACCACAAATTTCAATGAAATATAACACAAGTGACGATGACTGGCAAATATGGCCTAAGTTTCTCTGCCTCTGTCCAGACTGTTAGATTAGTATTTATTTTACAATCAACACTTCTGTTCTCATCGTACTTTAGTACACAAAATTTCTATTCAAATGGCCAAGAGCCTTGTAAGCTTTTGCTAATATCAATTTGGGCTGACCAATGAAATCAGGCGACTACCAAATTTTGAATTTAAATTTCAAAAACAAAACCCCAAACATACTATTTGTCTCGTAGTCCATTGGTCAGTCTGCCTTAGCTATGCCAATGCAAAAATATGTTTAGTTTTGGGCTACCAATTCTGCCTCCCCTTCCTCCTGGTGTTAACCAATCAAATTGAATCACTCCTATACCTCTTTTTCAAAATTGCGTCCCCAAATGTTACCAATAAAATAAGCAAGGACGATCGTCCGTTTGTCACACTGTACTAAAATATATAATATTTCTACAATATCTTATTTATTTATTGAGCGAATTTTGATATAGAAACATATTATGGTTCAGAAGGCTATAACCTATCAGCCTATATAAGTTTTATGTCAGTCTTTAGTGTCGTTAACATTTTTGGCTTTTTCTATGCATTTTGGGTTTTCTTTTTCTGAACCATAATATTAATAAACTCTATCTCTAAGATTCATCTAAGTTCTTGTGAGGACTATGGAGAATTTGATATATTGTAATAATATTGTAATAATATTAATTCTATCTTTCTAATCATCCTTTATTATGTCTCACTAAAGTCATTATAAGTTTTCACTTTCAGTATCGTTCTACCCCCACTTCCCCTTCTCCCAATGGTTATTTGAATCGTAGTTACATTGTCTAGCCTAACGCAGTGGCGGTAATAAACAGTAAAGATTTCTCCGCAATAGCCTTCCAACCTCGGTTACTAAGCGACTAGGATACAATACAATGCCTTAGTTTATTTTTAGATTCATAAAAAGCATTGGTTTTATTCTTCTCTCACTCTCTGTCCTCCTCCTTTCTATCGCTATAGCAAGCGAAACCAGTATACCGCACGCAAACTGTTTCATGTCGATTACAAATTTTCAAGACGGAGTGACGAAAACGCGGGCGGGTTTTGGTATAGGCTTTTCATGTTTCTTAGCGCGAACACTTTTTAACATACAGCTCGCCACCAGGCATCGGTGATGATGTCGGGCAACAAACACGGGCTTGTAATAGATTTTACTACTTTTTACTCTTTAGTTAAATATTAATGAAATTTTGATCAATTGTATCACTGATCTCACCACAAAATTAACTGATTATTAAATTTGTTTTTATCCAGGCGACCTTTGTCTTTACTGACTGTGTGTGGTACACCACTCTGAGTGGAGACCTCCCAGTACCAAAGACTGCTGTGTCCGTCTCAGATTTTGCTCCTTTCCTCAGACCTACGGGTCCTGAGAGTTCCTCTATAAATGCCTTTGTGCAGATGAGGAAGGACATCCCTCGAAACCTTCGGGTATATGAGGCTTTGTCCATTTTGGCTGGAATGACGTCTCGATGGTCCGGTGGTTTTATAACGATTATGAGTTGAGGGGCAAGTATATACACCTCTAAGACATTACATATTTACCTCTATAGAGCAAATACTTATAAAACATAATTTTGATTCAGTTATTATCGCTGGATTTTACACCATATATTTACCTCTATAGAGCAAATGGGGCTGGGGGCTTGAACGGGCTAACCATTGCTTAATTCTTCACAAACGAATAATAAATATAAGTTAACAATTGCCGTGCCAATGCAGCATTGTACTTGACTTTGGAAACATCTTGTGAATAGATCCTGGGGATAGAAGCGTCATTACCTTTCTATCTACAACTCTGCCAAGAGTAATATTGTGCGAAGGTAGACACCTTTGACGACCCATTTTAGATACTCTTGCGTTTTAGCCACTGGTGCACCACTACTGCAGAGTTAAGGGGAGGCAATCCGTGACACATATTATAATAATATAGGAGATACATTCCAGTCCATTCCAACAATTGTTAATTTTGAGTTGCTTGAGACCGTCATGACAAAGGCAAGAAATATATACAAAAGGCGAGACAGAAAAGGATCAAGGTACTATTAAAGTAGTCATCAAAAAAAGACAAAAAATATGAAAAGACGTCGTAGAAAAGGAACTAGTTGCTGTCCAACAGTAACCATGATAAAAGAGAAGAAAAAAAAACCACGAAAGACATGAAAGAAAGGAACAAATTACACTAACAAAACCTTGAATAAAGGCCAAAAAAAAAATAAAACGCAAAGACATGATAGAAAGCAACAAGTTGCTATTTAAACATGAAATAATAAAAATAAACGGCAAGATAACACGCAAAGAATTCGTTAAAAGAAAAAAAAAGGAGGTAGTTGCTGTAAGGCAATAAATAATAACGGGAAAAAGGCAAAAGAAAACCCCCAAAAAATATGAAATGATTTGTAGAAAGGATCAAGTTGCAATAAGGCAATCACAACAACAAAAAATAAATACAAAGAAACAGATAAAAACGTAAAAATATGACTCGCAGGAACAAGTATAGCATTGAAAATTGAACTGGGAACATTTCTCTACCATGTGGAAATTCATCACTTTAAAAAAAAAATTTATCTCATTATAATTTTGATGAGAGGAGTCCCCTTCAGTCATTACTGACTATGGGACTGCGCACCTGAGGGGGTAGCCCTGGACTGTGTTTTTACCTGGCGTTCCATTTGGCATGTTCATCTCTCTCCTGCTTGTTGTTAGAGCTTCTTTTCGCCCAATCTGAGGTGACGCCGTGGGGAGCATCGCTACTTGGTGCTATCAGCAGCTTCATCGTAAAAGGTCGCTGTCTAATGCCTTCATGTCTCTCTTGCGCACATCTCTGAACCTCATCTGCTGTCGCCCGGCTGTTCTTGTGCCAGCTGCCAGTTGTCTGTAGAAGATATATTTTGGGATGCGACTATCTTCCATGTGGCGGACATGGCCAAACTAGTGTAGTCTGCGTTGTTTAAGCAGTGTATACATGCTCTGAAGGCCAGCACGTGACAACACCTCGACATTTGTAACTTTGTCCTTATACGAAACACCAAGAATGTGGCGTAGACACCACAGATGGAAGATATTGAGCCTTCGTTCTTGCTTAACATAGGTTGTCCATGTCTCGCAGCCATATGTAAGCGTGCAGGTGACTCCGGCATTATATAACACACCTGTCGCTTTCATTGTGAGATTGGAGTTGCCCCAAACACGCGCTGTAATGCGGGTAAAGATGGTTTCACCTTTGCCAATGCGGCTGTCAATTTCTGTGTCCAGAGAGAGTTTGTCGTTGGTGGTAGACCTCAGGTAAGTGAAGTGGTGCACCACTGCCATTTCATAGTTATCGATAGTGATAACTGGTGCAACATCCACATCCTGACCCAGCACATTTGTTTTCTGCTATATAATTACATGATACAAATATTATGATATCATCAGTTTTTCTGTCCTCTCTTACGGAACATGGCGGCACCACATTAAGCTGGTCACCTAGCACGATGCCTTCATCAAGCATCGTAATGAGGGTGCCAGCCCAAAGCCAACGCTCAAATTAGTCATCTTTTACGACATTCGTGCCGATGCAGTAGTCCTATTTTTTTCGTGGTAAAAAAAAAGATAAAGATAGTCCCATAGCAGATACTGCCCTAGGGAAGTAAAATGTTAGAGACTTCACTATACCAGATTCAGCACCTAGAGGTGCGGTGACCAGTTCCCTTCCTCGCTGCCTTTTCCTTCCTTAACTCAAAGAGCAGAGTCAGGTGCCCATTTACAGCTGGGTAGACTGGAGCGTGTCGGTACCGTGGTTCAAACCCGGCACCTTTGCCGTGAGAAATCAGCGCTCTAACCACTCTGTCAATCGGACGCTGAGATATTGTACAGAAAGTTATAATTCGAATGATATCGTTTATAACAAAATATAATTCGATAATTCTGATTTGAAAGATATTTAATTCACTGCCAGAATATTATCTCAGATATCTATAATTTTCTAATTGAACACAACAGGTCAATGAATCTCCCGGTATAACGTGAGTTACATTATTCTCAGCTGATAAATCGTGACATTTATTATTCTTCGAATAAAGTGTAAGAAACACGCCACTCCCTTGATATGGCAGATTCTCGATTCTCCCGATATTACATAAGAAATAAATTATTCTATAGCGATAATGCGAGGCATAAATTGTTCTATCGATCTCCGGAATACACCCAGGGCACTGCCTCTGTTTTGACATGTCGATGTTCTCTGTTTCTTGACCAGCTTTCCTAGCATTAATTGACAAACGTTCCTCTTTCCAAATCTCACACCCCCCCCCCCCCCCCCCCTTTTTTTTTTTCCTTAATGGAGAATGTTAAGATGGGCGGAAGAGAAGAAGCAAACGTGAATATGTTAATGAGGATCTTTGTTTTTGCGTTTCGAAAGCTGTGTATTTTGTTCTTTTCCCCATTATCTCTCTGCTACTCTCACCCCCACCTTCCTCTCTGTCCCTGCCTCTTTTATATCTAAACTTTCTCACAGTTATCACCATCATCGTCATCATTATATTCCATTCCGATTCTTACAGGCTCATACAGAAGTGGTTTCTACGTCAATTTTTTAGACACCATGCGGTTGCCATCTCAACGCACAACCTCATATTCGTTGCCTTGTACGACACGCCTGAAGGTGCGTTAGTCCTGTTCTTTCTTTCTCTCTTCTAAGCCCTCCCCCACACACACACACAACTACACGGGCTCTCGCTGTTATGCTTACATCTAAATTTTTTTTCTCTTCGTTACGCATTCATTAAAATTCTGTTTACTTTTAGCGCGTGCATCAAATTTCCTTTGTTACTCATACAACCAAAACCGTCTCTGTCACTCACAGATGGTAACCTCCCCTCTCTATCGCTCATACATGTCAATTTTCGTTCCTTCAATAAATCATTCAAATGTTTTTTGTTTTTTTTTCCTGCTGTATCTTATGTGACACATTTTTGACACTCACACAAACTGTATTTCAATCATTCATGTCACATACTCTCTCTCTCTCTCTCTCTCTCTCTCTCTCTCTAACATATATGCACTTTGTCTTTCTTATACTCGCTTTAATATCCTCTATTTTACAAATAAAGTTTATTTCCCTCGATATCCGTATCACCTCTCTTTCTCTCTCCCTCCATCCCTTTCTCATTCACTCTAACACCCATGCATTTTGTCTTTCTTATACTCACTCTAATATCCTCTATTTTGCAAATACAAATTATTCTCCCTCAATATCTGTCCTCCTCCTCCTCTCTCTCTCTCTCTCTCTCTCTCTCTCTCTCTCTCTCTCTTTTTCTCAAACATTCACAGCTTGATAAGCAACGGGTGATAAAAGTCAGATATTTCGCATATTATATAATTTCTGTGACACGCGACAAAAACAAAATAGTTATTCTTCCTATGTCTGTTTGTGTACACGTGTATGCGTGTAACTTGAAGATAGTGAGTTACAGAAAGAGAAAGCAAGATAGAGAGATATTCTCAGAAGATTCTATTGAATTGGTGGAAGGGTGACAGAAGCGTTTAACACCTGACGCATCATGTTAAAACTGTGTACTCCTGCCTTCTACTGTTCTTTAATTTGTTTCAACGTTCTGAGAGGGGAAAAAACCCCTTATGTTTATTTTATCAAACCCATATCAGTGCAAGTCACGTGCGGTGTCACCTTGACCCCTGACCTTCGCCTAAGCGGATTGCTTCGCGGTGCCGTTGGGCCTTGGCCTTGCTCAGTGACGAAGCTGCACCGCACGCGTGGTGTAAATATCTAAGGCTCGATCACACACACCGTAAGGTGGGCCTGTTATCTATTTAGCATATTCTCTGCCATCTGTTCGAGTCCCCCCCCCTCCCTTTCCCCCCTCCGTTCTATTCTCAACACCTTTCCCAGGATGCCAAGTGGCTAGAATAGAGGGTGTGTATCTGATGCAAAAGTTAAATCGTCAGTTTACGCATATTTTAATGTCAAGTTATTCCTATTGTATGGCTGTCAAACATGAAGAATAACAAAAACAATTTAAGCAGTTACAGATGTTCACAAATGGGTGCTTGTGAAGGATGAAAGAATTGAAGTGTAGCTGGTGACAAGAACCAGGTAAGTGATAATGGAATAAGGCGTGTGAAGACAACACTGCCGATGGATAGAACACTGTGGTGAAGTGGGATGTTATAAATACTTATAGGGAACTTAGTGTACTGACTGAGATCAGCTGTGAAGGTATCTATATCTATTAAGAGTAGTGTATTATAGATAACCTTACTTGCTACCACATATCTATATATCTCAGTCAGAATTATTCTGGAATAGTGTGATGCTACGTTATGTGTCTAGGGTATGTGTATGATGAAGTGTAAGTCACAACAACAGACAGATAAACAATTTAATGTAATCCACTACTCTTGACAACACTGTGACACTCACATACACACAACACTCTACAAAGATATCTTAAAAGAGTCACTGATAAACTTTCAAATAACAATATGTATTCATTACTGGCATGAATGAATATGTGTCCTGATTCAACTACAAGGGAACCAGGAATCACAATCAATTTAAATTACAAGTTATGTACAGAATGTATTTAATATGAATATTGTAGTGACATATATTATTACAAATGTTCTATGTGTGTCAGTTGTGTAGTGATAAAATGAGGTAATACTGGTTTTGTTTTGTTCAAGCTCTGTTGGTATTTGTCATCATGACTTCAATAGTTTGTCTTTAGGGACCAGTATTGGAGATGTTCACAGTTCCTGATTTTAAGACAAGTAAATTCCCCTCTTAATGTTAATTTTAAAAAGTCAGTTCAAGATGAGGGGACATAATGTTGAGCTCAGCTGGCCAAGTTAGCTTATCTGGCGTGATGGCGGCAGGAAAGGACTCCTCTGCTCGAATTCTCCTCTGGGCTCTGGAGACACCTCACTGATAGCTAAAAGGACCAAGGAGTATGCTGTCCGACACTGGATTCAGCAAAGCTCTGACTAGGTGCTGCTCAGTACCATCAAGACCACTGTCCCTGAAATCAAGAAGGATGTACCTTCTACTTCATAACTAATTTATATTTTCTTTTTACACTGATCACAATACATCACAAACATTGCGTTCAGAGCGTTAGGCCAACCGTCAGCTTCATCTGAAATACTTTATACCAGCATTACCATCCTTAATGGTCACTACGCCTCTGCACTTCCAGCATTATTTCTGTCTAATCAATCATCCAGGTGTCAGTGTACTATTTGGCCATTCCATGCCGTTTTACTACCCTCCGACACCCTCTGTTCAGGCTGGAGCATTACAGGCTTTACCTCACATTTGCCACTGAACTACACATATATATACAGGCATAAATCAACAATTCACATTCAATTTTCATTAAAAGATATTGAATGGTTCAAGCTTACCACAATTCATACGAATAAACACAGATACGTTGATTAGCAATGAATTCTGGCACAAACTGGCACAAATTTCCATCTGCCTATGTTCCAGGCTTTTATTTAACACAATATAAGCTGGCTTCAACGCACTGATGCTTTATCAAGATCATTTAAACAAGTGGTCTCGAACTAACGCTCCCAAGTGTGTATATCAGCGAGTCTGACCAATGAGCCCCGTTTCGACAAGTGTTTGAAAAAATGTTACCTTTCCCCGTTTCCCCTAACAACCAAGATAGTATTTATAGCCCGACCAATCGTGGTTAGGCTTTCATTTGTTGCGCTCCAATCAATTTGGAGTTTACATGGTAGGCTATTTCTGTAACGTAAATTTTTTTCAAACACGTTATAAAAAAAATTTTATGAGCAAAAATGATTTATGCTGTCAGGCACCCCCAATATTTTATTTTGGGTATAATTTATTAATTCCTGGACTATTTGCGTAACGTTTTACATATTATTTGTCAGCAAGCCCTAAGGAACCCAATTTTCCCACTTTAAAAGAGCCACTGGGCTGCGTTCAAAATATGTATTTTCTACCTCCTGTTTCGAAGATATGCTGTCTGGGTACTGTTATGTTTTCAACCGTAAACCCATCTATTGTTATCTTTCCTAATAAGCGTTTTTTATGATTTTAAAACCTAACTCTGGGGAAGGGTAGTGTATTTTATCACTGTCCGTCTGAAAAAAAAAAAGTTAGTGCTTGTAGCCTAACACGCGTGATAGTAGTAATTGTGTATCGCGCGACGCGTGTTTAATGTTCGGCTTTCTGCCTCTCCCTTCTCGCTATCCTTTTGTCCATCTGTTCGTTCGTTTTGGTAACGTAATGTAGAAAAAGACATGAATGGAATTTAAAATTTAGGTCATTACGCAGTCTGCCTCTTAATGTTTTTCCAAGAAATACAGCACACGTTTCATTGAAGAAAGCGGGTATAATACAGTAAGCTTTTACTATCAACGTGAAAGCGTTACAATTTGCAGACGAAGCAGAAAACAAGGGGGATTTCGAGTACATTCTTTGTGACAGCACTGTCATTTTACCATTGCTCTTTTCGTTATTAATTTTATTTGTTAGGCTTCATATTTACCTAATAATTTATATATGTGGATTAGAATATTTCATGACACCTCCCCTCTTAAAACAGACATTATATGTCAGTCCTTTATTCTATATACACATAGAGAAATTTATTATTATTTCTGGGGTTTACGGTGATTCTCATCACACGGATGGCGGCTTAAAAAATCAGCTCCCAAATTGGTTTTTCCAGATATATACTCATGCTAAAATTATATGGAGCCAGAAGCAAAGACCATCGGAGTAACCTAGAGTTCTCATGCTTAGCCTGTGCTAAAAACGATAAAGGTTTGTGATCTGTTTGCAACTTAAATGCCTTCCCATATAGATAAATATTGAATTTCTTTATTGCCCATATTACTGCAAGACATTCTTTTTCGCTAGTTGAGTAGTTGATTTCAGCTTTATTCAACTTTCTGCTAGCATGGCCACTGGGCTTAATTCCCCATCCAATGCATCTGATTTCTGTAGTAGAGTTGCACCTAACCCAATATTACTTGCATCCGTCCTTACTATGAATTCTTGACTTAAGTCAGGTAATTTCAAAATGGGTTTACTTGTGAGCTTTTCCTTCAATTCTTGGTAAGTCATTTCACATTGTGGTGTCCATGTAATGCGATCTGGATGTCCTTTACGTGTCAATTCAGTTAACGGTGCACATATGGAATTAAAGAATCTTTGGAAAAACTGTTCTGGTATAAACCACAATAATGAGACAAAGGAACTCACGACCTTCTTGGGTTTTGTGTCCTCGGGGCTTTCCAGTATTTTCTCGTAAATTCATTGGTGTCTAAGGGTCAAGTTTCCCCTGATAAACTGTTGAGTCCCAAAAAAGTCCAATTCTTTACATCCAACGCAACATTTGGATTGGTCGGGCTGTTAAATATTTGCCTCCCTAAGGGTCGATCAAACAGCATAGTTTTCAAAGAGTCAAATGAAGTTTCGCACAAATGTTATTCTGTTGCGAGACGGTATAATCATCGATAAAATTTTGTTTATACATGGATTATTCAGGAGGATCCAATCATTTTCTCATCATCCTATGAGAAGACACTAGGCGCAATCTGTCAATCCCAAATGTGCAAATCTAATAAACTCATAGTGTCCTTCTGAGGTACTAAAAGCTAGGTATGGTCTAACCTCAGGCTTTACTGGAATCTGAAAGTATCCTTATACTCTAGCTCCACTTTTATGAGAAAATACTTTAGCTTTATTTAGTGTATCTGGCCAAACAGCTGATATTTGTATCCAGCAATGTGCCTCCACCTGTCCCCTTGCTGTTTAATAGCATATCAGTCACCTGTAACTCTTATACAGAGGTCTATTTTACTCCAGAGGCCATCCATAATGATTACAGACACCTGTAACAAAACGACAAGACTCACTGTGCGTAATAATAATTCCTTCCTTCAACAGAATAGTCCTATCTCTTCCTTCAAAGCTTTCTCCTTAGCAAACTGAAATCGAATATGGATTCATATACAGACAGGTGAGGGGGTCCCTATCAGTTTTCATATAATAATCCAAGAGGTTTGGTATGCCCAGGTCGGTGTATCTGTTTTTTAAACCACCTCTGCATGATTATTTAGAACCTGGATTGCAACACTCTCATTTCTGAGTTTTCGGGATATAAATGTGTACTGAATTTCACCTGTGCTGCTGTCTCACAGGGGTGTAATGGTGATATATCACAGATGATGATAGTGCTTTCCATTTTCATCTTCCATGGCGATTGGACACCGGTCAACCAATATGTGTCCTCATCCTGATGTTCTCTTTCCAAATATTTCTTCAGGAGATTCACATGATAGATTTTTTCTTTCCCCTTCTTATCTATCTTATAATTTGTTCTAGACACCTTCTCTAGAACTGTATATGGACCTTGCCATCCAATCTATAACTTATTCTGACTCCCGGGCAAAAGAAGCAGTACTTTCTCTCCCACAGCCAAATTTCTGTCTTTCGCCTTCCTGTTATAATAGGCAGCATGTTTCTTCCTGGCTGTGTTTGAAAATTTTACATTGGCAGAGATTTCCAGCCATGATTTTTCAACTGACGAGTGGTCCCCTGTTCATTCACATATAGGTATGAGATGTAATGTTTTCCCTCTGCCCGTTTCGATCATTCCCCCGATACATAAACAAAGCTACATTAAGGACCTTTAATTGTGTGGACTTATTTGTCCATGCACCGGTATGGTCTCTTCCACTTAAGCTTTATAGTGATGATTTTTTCCTCCCAAAAATTATCATTTTTCCCCAAAAACAAAAAACGACCCGCTACCAATTTTTCATATATATGGGGCTTTCTCCCCACTTAAAATTCTTGATGAGAGATTTCCTCTCTACATCCTCTTCCTCCAGTTTGTTTAAGTCCGATTGAGGGATTGTCGGCTTATCCTGGGGTAAGACATCTTTTTGCACTCACCGCATAGTGGCCATTGTAAAACAGTTAAGTGAAGCTTGTCCGTGAAAAGGGGCTTCCCATTCCATTTG
Organism: Oreohelix idahoensis; assembly: GCA_024509875.1. Classification (NCBI taxonomy): domain Eukaryota; kingdom Metazoa; phylum Mollusca; class Gastropoda; order Stylommatophora; family Oreohelicidae; genus Oreohelix; species Oreohelix idahoensis. Next base: position 182,539 of record JAMPIV010008968.1, on the reverse strand, counting down.
GTCCACTTTATCAAATCTATTTTTCTTTTCATTATCAGGCCTAATTTTGCCCCGTGGCGTGTCCAGGTCCTGATCCATGTTCCCACTTGTGGGTGTTCCCTCATGTGCTATGCTACACCTTTCTACAAAATTCTCAATGCCCCATCTTGCTTTGGGCCAATAATAATTGTGAGCCACCTTTTGAATGATGGTACCTATCTTCTCATGGTCCCCATCTGGTTTCACATGTAGGCTCCTTATTAAGTCTGTCCTATATCTTTTTGGTAGAACCATCTGTCCGTGACCTTTGGATCTAGCTCCAGTCTTCCTATACATCAACTTGTTTTTCATGTAAAAATCTCCCTTGCCTGGAGTTGTATGACAAGTTGACAATTTTCTGAAACAAGGCTTGAGTGGTTTATCCCCAGCCTGTGCCTTCCTCATCTCTTCTGGAGTGGTATCTAACATAATATCCTCCTCCTGTCTTGAGGTCGACCTGACCTGAAGGGTTGCCATATACACAGGTTTCCTTCTGCAACGGTCAGTGTCATGATTGTCCATTTGACAATTCTTACACCACCTTTTTCCTTGGTTGAAAGATTTTCTTTCATTATATTTCCTTTCATCGAATTGTGGGAATTTATTTTTATTGTCATACCGTGGCCTATCAAATTGGTGCTTACCTTTATTTTGATCCCTAGGATCAAATTTATTAAAGTTCTGTGGTGCCCTAAAGTTGTCCACCTGTTTCTTTTTATTACCTGTTACCTCTGCTTGAGCTGCTTGATACCTTTCAGCAACATTTAGCAACTCACCCAGCCTCTCTGCACCTTGTTCCATGAGAAACTTTCTCAGGTCTGGAGCCATGGACTCTCTTAATTGCTCTATAAGGACCATTTCCTTAAGATCTTGGGTTTTCCCCAGAGAAGTCCATTTCTCCAAGTATGTCTCTATTCGTGCAGAGAACTGGTGATAGGTTTCACCTGACTGTAGTTTAGCATTCCTAAATTTTTTCCTATAAAATTCTGCATTCTTTTCATACCTTAACAAAAGAGCCTGCTTTAGCATGTCATAATTTTCCTGATCACCTCTGCTCATTTTTGCAAAAACTTCATAAGCTGCCCCACGAAGTCCCTGAGATAACTTTAAGCTCCACCTTTCTCTCTCTAACCCATACGTGGTAGCTAATAGTTCATACCTATTTATATAGCTCTCAATATCATCGTCTTTCTCAACAAAATGATCTAAATGAAAGTTCATAGCTGAGGTTGAGGCTCCCTGAGTAACCGTAGCATCAGAGGCAAAGGGACTGGCACCATTTTCAGGAGCATGGCCTTGAAACTCAAACTCCCTTAGTCGTAACTCATGTTCCCTTTGTAATCTCTTCTCCTCCTTTTCTGCTTCCCTCTCTGCAGCTAATCTATTGTCTTCCCTTTCTGCAGCTAATTTCTTCGCTTCTCTTTCTGCAGCTAATTTCTTCTCTTCCCTTCTCTTTACCTTCTTCTCTTCCCTTTCAATCTGCAACTTCTCTCTTAGTTTCGTAGCCTCAGCCTCAATTCTGCAACCTCTTAGTCTCAGCCTCAGCTTCAAATTGTAACTTCTTAATTTCCCTTTCAGCCTCTAACCTTCTTTCGGCTTCTTTTTCTAATCTTCTTTCTTCGCGTTCAATAAATTTGTCACATTCCGTTGTGACATAGGCAACCATAACTTGCCCATCTAATCCTAACTCTTTTTGCAGTCTGAACCGCAGCAGATCGAAATTTGGCCAGGTCCGCCATTGTCTATCAGGTAAATTTTTATAATGTCTACCCAACAATTCAATTTCTAACTATATATCTAATGGACAACACAGGCACCGTGAGCTCAACCTTATTTAATTCCACCCAAGGATACCTTTTAATTCTTATATTCCCTGAAGTGAATTACCCCCAATATTTTTAATAGTTAAAGATTCAAAATCCCAAGAGCGAGACCCCAATATATGTGGTGAAGTGGGATGTTATAAATACTTATAGGGAACTTAGTGTACTGACTGAGATCAGCTGTGAAGGTATCTATATCTATTAAGAGTAGTGTATTATAGATAACCTTACTTGCTACCACATATCTATATATCTCAGTCAGAATTATTCTGGAATAGTGTGATGACTACGTTATGTGTCTAGGGTATGAGTATGGTGAAGTGTAAGTCACAACAACAGACAGATAAACAATTTAATTTAATCCACTACTCTTGACAACACTGTGACACTCACATACATATAACACTCTACAAAGATATCTTAAAGAAGTCACTCGTAACTTTTCAAATAACAATATGTATTCATTACTGGCATGAATGAATATGTGTCCTGATTCAACTACAAGGGAACCAGGAATCACAATCAATTTAAATTACAAGTTATGTACAGAATGTATTTAATATGAATATTGTAGTGACATATATTATTACAAATGTTCTATGTGTGTCAGTTGTGTAGTAGTAAAATGAGGTAATACTGGTTTTGTTTTGTTCAAGCTCTGTTGGTATTTGTCATCATGACTTCAATAGTTTGTCTTTAGGGACTAGTATTGGAGATGTTCACAGTTCCTGATTTTAAGACAAGTAAATTCCCCTCTTAATGTTAATTTTACAAAGTCAGTTCAAGATGAGGGGACATAATGTTGAGCTCAGCTGGCCAAGTTAGCTTATCTGGCGTGATGGCGGCAGGAAAGGACTCCTCTGCTCGAATTCTCCTCTGGGCTCTGGAGACACCTCACTGATAGCTAAAAGGACCAAGGAGTATGCTGTCCGACACTGGATTCAGCAAAGCTCTGACCAGGTGCTGCTCAGTACCATCAAGACCACTGTCCCTGAAATCAAGAAGGATGTACCTTCTACTTCATAACTAACTTAAACTCTCTTGTTACACTGATCACAACACAGCACAAACATTGAGTTCAGAGCATTAGGCCAACTGTCAGCTTCATTTGAAATACTTTATTCCAGTATTACCCTTCTTAATGGTTACTACGCCTCTGCAATTCCAGCATTATTTCTTTCTATTCAATCATCCAGGTGTCAGTGTACTGTTTGGCCATTCCATGCCGTTTTACTTCTCTCCGACACCCTCTGTTCAGGCTGGAGCATTACAGGCTTTACCTCACGTTGGCCACTGAACTACACATATATATACAGGCATAAATCAACAATTCACATTCAATTTTCATTAAAAGATATTGAATGGTTCAAGCTTACCACAATTCATACGAATAAACACAGATACGTTGATTAGCAATGAATTCTGGCACAAACTGGCACAAATTCCCATCTGCTTATCTTCCAGGCTTTTATTTAGCCAAATATAAGCTGGCTTCAACGCACTGATGCTTTATCAATCTTATTTAAACAAGTGGTTTCGAACTAACGCTCCCAAGTGTGTATATCAGCGAGTCTGACCAATGAGCCCCGTTTCGACAAGTGTTTGAAAAAATGTTACCTTTCCCCGTTTCCCCTAACAACCAAGATAGTATTTATAGCCCGACCAATCGTGGTTAGGCTTTCATTTGTTGCGCTCCAATCAATTTGGAGTTTACATGGTAGGCTATTTCTGTAACGTAAATTTTTTTCAAACACGTTAAAAAAAAAATCTTATGAGCAGAAATGATTTTATGCTGTCAGGCACCCCCAATATTTTTTTTTGGGTATAATTTATTAATTCCTGGACTATTTGCGTAACGTTTTACATATTATTTGTCAGCAAGCCCTAAGGAACCCAAAAATACAAATTTAAAGGAGCTACGTGGCTGCATTCAAAATATGCAATTTCTTCTACCTCCTGTTTCGAAGATGTGCTGTCTGGGTACTGTTATGTTTTCAACCGTAAACCCATCTAATGTTATCTTTTCTAATAAGAGTTTTTTTGATTTATAAACCTAACTCTGGGAAAGGGTAGTGTATTTTATCACTGTCCGTCTGAAAAAAAATTAGTGCATGTAGACTTACACGCGTGATGGCAGCATTTGTGTATCGCGCGACGCGTGTTGCATGCGTTCCTGATTTTCAGCCCTCCCCTCTCTCTTTATCCTTTTGTCCATCTGTTCGTTCGTTTTGGTAACGCAGTATAATTAATGTTAGGATTAATTTAGGTCATTACGCAGTACGTCTCAATGTTTTTCTTAGAAATGCAGCACACGTTTCATTGAAGAAGGCGGGTAATAATACAGTAAGCTTTTATATCAACGTGAAAGCGTTACAATTTGCAGACGAAGCAGAAAACAAGGGGGATTTCGAGTACATTCTTTGTGACAGCACTGTTATTTTCCCATTGCTCTTCTCTTTATTAATTTTATTTGTTAGGCTTTATATTTACCTAATCCAGTGCTCCCCAAATTGGTTTTTTGATCTGCAGATATATACTCAATGCTAAAATTATATGGAGCCAGAAGCAAAGACCATCGGAGTAACCTAGAGTTCTCATGCTTAGCCTGTGCTAAAAACGATAAAGGTTTGTGGTCTGTTTGCAACTTAAATGCCTTCCCATATAGATAAATATTGAATTTCTTTATTGCCCATATTACTGCAAGACATTCTTTTTCGCTAGTTGAGTAGTTGATTTCAGCTTTATTCAACTTTCTGCTAGCATATGCCACTGGGCTTAATTCCCCATCCAATGCATCTGATTTCTGTAGTAGAGTTGCACCTAACCCAATATTACTTGCATCCGTCCTTACAATGAATTCTTGACTTAAGTCAGGTAATTTCAAAATGGGTTTACTTGTGAGCTTTTCCTTCAATTCTTGGTAAGTCATTTCACATTGTGGTGTCCATGTAATGCGATCTGGATGTCCTTTACGTGTCAATTCCGTTAACGGTGCACATATGGAATTAAAGTTTTTGATATACTTCTGGTAGAAACCACATAATGAGACAAAGGATCTCACGTCCTTCTTGGTTTGTGGTCTCGGGGCTTTCTGTAGTTTCTCTAAATTCTTTGGGTCAGGGGTCATATTTCCCTGATAAACTGTGTGTCCCAAAAATTCCAATTCTTTACATCCAACGCAACATTTGGTTGGTCGGGCTGTTAAATTTGCCTCCCTAAGTCGATCAAACAGCATGGTCAGAGAGACAATGTGTTCCTCAAATGTTTCTGTTGCTATAAGGATATCATCCATAAAATTTGTTATACAGGGATTATTCAGAGGATCCAATAATTTTCTCATCATTCTAGAGAAGACACTAGGCGCATTCTTCAATCCAAATGGCAATCTATTAAACTCATAGTGTCCTTCTGAGGTACTAAAAGCTAGGTATGGTCTAACCTCAGGCTTTACTGGAATCTGATAGTATCCTTTACTCAGATCCACTTTTTGAGAAATATTTAGCTTTATTTAGTCTGGCAAACAGCTGATTTGTATCCGGCAATGGATCCACCTGTCCTTCTGTAATAGCATTCAGTCTCCGGTAATCTATACAGAGTCTATGTTCTCCAGAGGGCTTCCTTAAGAGTACAACACCGGAACTATACGAAGACTCACTGTGCGAAATAATTCCTTCCTTCAACAGATAGTCTATCTCTTCCTTCAAGCTTTTTCCTTAGCAAACGGAATCGAATATGGTTTCATACAGACAGGTGTGGGGTCTATCAGTTTCATATCATATTCCAATAGGTTTGTATGCCCTGGTCGGTCTGTTAACACCTCTGCATGATTCTTTAGAACCTGTTGCACTCTCTCTTTTCTGAGTTTTCGTTAAATGTGTACTGATTTTCACCTGTGCTGCTGTCTCACAGGGGTGTAATGGATATTCAAATGATGAAAGTGGTTCCTTTTTCATCTCCATGGCGATGGACAAGGTCAACAAGTGTGTCTCTTCCTGATGTTCTCTTTCCAAATATTTCTTCAGGAGATTCACATGATAGATTTTTTTCTTTCCCCTTCTTATCTATCTTATAATTTGTTCTAGACACCTTCTCTAGAACTGTATATGGACCCTGCCATCCAATTTGTAACTTATTCTGACTCCCAGGCAAAAGAAGCAGTACTTTCTCTCCCACAGCCAAATTTCTGTCTTTCGCCTTCCTGTTATAATAGGCAGCATGTTTCTTCCTGGCTTGTTTCAAATTTTCATTGGCAAGTTTCCAGCCAGTTTTTTAACCGAGTGGTCAGCTCATTCACATATTGGTATGAAGATGTAATGTTTTCCTCTGCCTTTTCATCAGTCCACGTTCTTAACAAAGCTACATATGGACCTTTTATTGTGTGGACCTATTTGTCCATGCACCGGTATGGTCTCTTCCACTCGAAGCTTTATAGTGATGATTTTTCCTCCCAGAATTATCATTCACAAAACGACCGCTACCAATTTTTTCTTTTGGGGCTTTCTCCCCACTTAAAATTCTTGATGAGAGATTTCCTCTCTACATCCTCTTCCTCCAGTTTGTTTAAGTCCGATTGAGGGATTTTTCGGCTTATCCTGGGGTAAGACATCTTTTTGCACTCTCCGCATAGTGGCCATTGTAAAACAGTTAAGTGAAGCTTGTCCGTGAAAAGGGGCTTCCCATTCCATTTGGTCCACTTTATCAAATCTATTTTTCTTTTTATTATCAGGCCTAATTTTGCCCCGTGGCGTGTCCATGTCCTGATCCATGTTCCCACTTGTGGGTGTTCCCTCATGTGCTATGCTACACCTTTCTACAAAATTCTCAATGTCCCATCTTGCTTTGGGCCAATAATAATTGTGAGCCACCTTTTGAATGATGGTACCTATCTTCTCATGGTCCCCATCTGGTTTCACATGTAGGCTCCTTATTAAGTCTGTCCTATATCTTTTTGGAAGAACCAGCTGTCCGTGACCATTGGATCTAGCTCCAGTCTTCCTATACATCAACTTGTTTTTCATGTAAAAATCTCCCTTGCCTGGAGTTGTATGACAAGTTGACAATTTTCTGAAACAAGGCTTGAGTGTTTTATCCCCAGCCTGTGCCTTCCTCATCTCTTCTGGAGTGGTATCTAACATAATATCCTCCTCCTGTCTTGAGGTCGACCTGACCTGAAGGGTTGCCATATACACAGGTTTCCTTCTGCAACGGTCAGTGTCATGATTGTCCATCTGACAATTCTTACACCACCTTTTTTCCTTGGTTGAAAGATTTTCTTTCATCATATTTCCTTTCATCGAATTGTGGGAATTTATTTTTATTTTCATACCGTGGCCTATCAAATTGGTGCTTACCTTTATTTTGATCCTTAGGATCAAATTTATTAAAGTTCTGTGGTGCCCTAAAGTTATCCACCTGTTTCTTTTTTATTACCTGTTACCTCTGCTTGAGCTGCTTGATACCTTTCAGCAACATTTAGCAACTCACCCAGCCTCTCTGCACCTTGTTCCATGAGAAACTTTCTCAGGTCTGGAGCCATGGACTCTCTTAATTGCTCTATAAGGACCATTTCCTTAAGATCTTGGGTTTTCCCCAGAGAAGTCCATTTCTCCAAGTATGTCTCTATTCGTGCAGAGAACTGGTGATAGGTTTCACCTGACAGTAGTTTAGCATTCCTAAATTTTTTCCTGTGAAATTCTGCGTTCTTTTCATATCTTAACAAAAGAGCCTGCTTCAGCATGTCATAATTTTCCTGATCACCTCTGCTCATTTTTGCAAAAACTTCATAAGCTGCCCCACGAAGTCCCTGAGATAACTTTAAGCTCCACCTTTCTCTCTCTAACCCATACGTGGTAGCTAATAGCTCATACCTATTTAGGTAGCTCTCTATATCATCGTCTTTCTCAACAAAATGATCTAAATGAAAATTCATAGCTGAGGTTGAGGCTCCTTGAGTAACCGTAGCATCAGAGGCAAAGGGACTGGCACCATTTTCAGGAGCATGGCCTTAAAACTCAAACTCCTTAGTCCGTAACCATGTTTCCCTTTGTATCCTTTATATCTCTGCTTCCCTTTCCCTGCAGCAAATTTTCCTGCCTTCCCTTTCCTGCAGTTCATCTTCTTTCTTCTGCTCCAATTTCTTAGCCCTCAGCCTCAACTGCAACCTCTTAGACTCAGCCACAGCTTCAAATTGTAACTTCTAATTTCCCTGTCACAGCCGTCTAACTTTTTCTTTCGCTTCAAAACCTTCTTTCTTCGCGTTCAATAAATTTGTCACATTCCGTTGTGACATAGGCAACCATAACTTGCCCATCTAATCCTAACTCTTTTGCAGTCTGAACCGCAGCAGATCGAAATTTGGCCAGGTCCGCCATTGTCTATTCTGTAAATTTATACAATGTCTAACCAACAATTCAATCTCTAATGGACAACACAGGCACCCGTGAGACTCTAACCTTAATATAATTTCCACCCAAGAGTTCCTTTTAATTCTTAAAATACTCCTGAAGTGCATTACCCCCACTAATTATAATAGGGAAAGAATTCAAAATCCCAAGAGCGAGACCCCCAATATATAGTGGTGGAGTGGGATGTGATAAAATATCTTTTAAAGTGAACTGTAGTGTAACTGACAGAGATCCATCAGATGAAGGTAATCTCTAATATCATATTAAGAGATAGTGAAATAAAAGATAAACCTTTACTAGCTACCGCACAATATCAGATATATCTCAGTCCAGAATTAATCTTGAATAGTGGTGATTCTACTTTAATGTGTTCCTAAGGTTAAAGAGTAATGGGTGAAGTGTAAAGTCACAACAACAGAAAGATTAAAACCAATTTAATTTAATCACACTACACTTAACAACAGAGTACTGTGAACACTCACTATACAAATAACACTTCTTATGAGTAATAACATAAGAGAAGTCACTCGTAACGTTTCAAATAACAATATGTATTCATTACTGGCATGAATGAATATGTGTCCTGATTCAACTACAAGGGAACCAGGAATCACAATCAATTTAAATTACAAGTTATGTACAGAATGTATTTAATATGAATATTGTAATGACATATATTATTACAAATGTTCTATGTGTGTCAGTTGTGTAGTAGTAAAATGAGGTAATACTGGTTTTTGTTTTGTTCAAGCTCTGTTGGTATTTGTCATCATGACTTCAATAGTTTGTCTTTAGGGACTAGTATTGGAGATGTTCACAGTTCCTGATTTTAAGACAAGTAAATTCCCCTCTTAATGTTAATTTTACAAAGTCAGTTCAAGATGAGGGGACATAATGTTGAGCTCAGCTGGCCAAGTTAGCTTATCTGGCGTGATGGCGGCAGGAAAGGACTCCTCTGCTCGAATTCTCCTCTGGGCTCTGGAGACACCTCACTGATAGCTAAAAGGACCAAGGAGTATGCTGTCCGACACTGGATTCAGCAAAGCTCTGACCAGGTGCTGCTCAGTACCATCAAGACCACTGTCCCTGAAATCAAGAAGGATGTACCTTCTACTTCATAACTAACTTAAACTCTCTTGTTACACTGATCACAACACAGCACAAACATTGAGTTCAGAGCATTAGGCCAACTGTCAGCTTCATTTGAAATACTTTATTCCAGTATTACCCTTCTTAATGGTTACTACGCCTCTGCAATTCCAGCATTATTTCTTTCTATTCAATCATCCAGGTGTCAGTGTACTGTTTGGCCATTCCATGCCGTTTTACTTCTCTCCGACACCCTCTGTTCAGGCTGGAGCATTACAGGCTTTACCTCACGTTGGCCACTGAACTACACATATATATACAGGCATAAATCAACAATTCACATTCAATTTTCATTAAAAGATATTGAATGGTTCAAGCTTACCACAATTCATACGAATAAACACAGATACGTTGATTAGCAATGAATTCTGGCACAAACTGGCACAAATTCCCATCTGCTTATCTTCCAGGCTTTTATTTAGCCAAATATAAGCTGGCTTCAACGCACTGATGCTTTATCAATCTTATTTAAACAAGTGGTTTCGAACTAACGCTCCCAAGTGTGTATATCAGCGAGTCTGACCAATGAGCCCCGTTTCGACAAGTGTTTGAAAAAATGTTACCTTTCCCCGTTTCCCCTAACAACCAAGATAGTATTTATAGCCCGACCAATCGTGGTTAGGCTTTCATTTGTTGCGCTCCAATCAATTTGGAGTTTACATGTTAGGCTATTTCTGTAACGTAAATTTTTTTCAAACACGTTAAAAAAAAATCTTATGAGCAGAAATGATTTTATGCTGTCAGGCACCCCCAATATTTTATTTTGGGTATAATTTATTAATTCCTGGACTATTTGCGTAACGTTTTACATATTATTTGTCAGCAAGCCCTAAGGAACCCAAAAATACAAATTTAAAGGAGCTACGTGGCTGCATTCAAAATATGCAATTTCTTCTACCTCCTGTTTCGAAGATGTGCTGTCTGGGTACTGTTATGTTTTCAAACGTAAACCCATCTAATGTTATCTTTTCTAATAAGCGTTTTTTATGATTTATAAACCTAACTCTGGGAAAGGGTAGTGTATTTTATCACTGTCCGTCTGAAAAAAAATTAGTGCATGTAGACTTACACGCGTGATGGCGGCATTTGTGTATCGCGCGACGCGTGTTGCATGCGTTCCTGATTTTCAGCCCTCCCCTCTCTCTTTATCCTTTTGTCCATCTGTTCGTTCGTTTTGGTAACGCAGTATAATTAATGTTAGGATTAATTTAGGTCATTACGCAGTACGTCTCAATGTTTTTCTTAGAAATGCAGCACACGTTTCATTGAAGAAGGCGGGTAATAATACAGTAAGCTTTTATATCAACGTGAAAGCGTTACAATTTGCAGACGAAGCAGAAAACAAGGGGGATTTCGAGTACATTCTTTGTGACAGCACTGTTATTTTCCCATTGCTCTTCTCTTTATTAATTTTATTTGTTAGGCTTCATATTTACCTAATAATTTATATATGTGGATTAGAATATTTCATGACAACAGTCCTCCGCCAAGTTGTTTTTGGTCGGCCTCTCTTTCGTTTTCCTTCAGGGGTCCATAGCATAGCTGTTCTTGTGATGGCATCGGGGTCTCTTCTGAGGACATGGCCAACCCAGCTCCAGCGTCTGCCAGCTATGATGGTGTGCATGTCCTCTTGTTTGCTCCGAGTAAGCAGATCTTGGTTGGTGATGGTATTCGGCCAAAAGATTCGGTGAATTTTTCTTAGGCATGTTGTGTGAAAAGATGACAATTTCGACATTTCCTTCTCTGTAACTCTCCAGCATTCTGCACCATAGAGAAGCACAGAAAGCACACAGCTCTGATATAATCTTAATTTTGTGCTTGTTCTGTACTGAGAGGACTTCCAGATGTTGTTTAGACTAAAAAAGGCTGTTCTAGCTTTGTTCATTCTGTTGTTGATGTCTTTGCTTGCTCCGCCGTCTAGTGTTACTATACATCCTAGGTATGTGAAGGTGTCTGTCTGTTCCAGTTGCTGATTCCTTACTGATATGGGTTCAGGGCTGCTCACATTGAGCGTCATGACCTCTGACTTCTTTAAATTGATGTTCAAGCCCACCTGCTGGCTAAACTTATTAAGTCTGTCCGTTTTTTCCTGGATGTGTTGATGTGAATGTGCTAGTAGTGCAATGTCATCTGCTTATTCCAGATCTTCCAATGTAGAAAAGGTAGACCATCTTATTCCTCTTGGACTGCCCTCTGTTGTCTGGCGCATCACCCATCTATGACTGTTAAAAATAGAGTGGTTGATAAGGGGCATCCCTGTCGTACTCCTGTCTTCACCTCAAAGGTTAGGTTGCTCTGCCCAACACTACACGTAAAGTTGGCATAGAGGCTTTTTATGATTGACACTATGCAGCTTGGAATTCCATAAGCCCTCAGTATTTTCCATAAACTGTCCCTATGTATACTGTCAAAAGCCTTTTCAAAATCAACGAAATTAATGTACAGCTGTCTTTGCCATTCTGAGCACTGCTCTATAATGTTCCTGAGGGTAAATATATGATCTATACATCTTCTATTCTTTCTAAATCCTGCTTGTTCTTTCCTCAGTTTGTGGTCTACTGCTTTTGAAATTCTCTGTATAATTATTATGCCTAGTATTTTTCTGGGAACTGAGAGAAGAGTTATTCTTCTCCAATTATTGCAGTCTGCAAGATCTCCCTTCTTGGGCACTTTGACAATTATTCCTTTGTTCCACTCCGTTGGTGTTGTCCCTGTTTTCCAGACTTGTGCAAATAGTGGTTCTAATAGCTTTGCTGCTAGCTCAGGGTCTGTCTTAAATAGCTCTGCATTTAAGTTTTCATGGCCAGGAGCTTTTCCATTCTTTAACCCTTTGATTGCTGTGATGATTTCTTCTTTTCGTGGAATATCTGTATTAACATCTAGATCGTTTTCAGTCTCAGGAACATTCAGTTGTGTCTCTGGTTGTTCATTGTTCAGAGTTTCTCTGAAATGCTCTGCCCATCTTGTTTCCTGTCCCTCTGCTGTCGTGGTGAGATTTCCTTGTTTATCTCTTCATTCATAACCCTCCACTCCCAAAGGAGCATAGGCCTTCAACAAACACATGCCAAGTCCTCCTGTCACGTGCCATCATCTAAAGTTCTTTCCACGTTCTCCTTATCATTTTCACCTCTGTTTCCAGCTCTCTTCTCCATGTGCTTCTTGGTCTACCTCTGCTTCTCTTGCCCTGGGGGTTCCAGAACAAGGACTGCCTTGTAATGCTATCAACAGGTTTCCTCAGTGTGTGTCCTATCCATCTCCATCGTCTTCGTCTCATCTCTTGTTCCACTGGCACTTGTCTAGTTCTTGTCATCAGTTCCACGTTGGTAACCTTGTCATACCATTATAATCCCTCTATTCTACGCAAGCACCCATTTATGAAAGTCTGTAGCTTTTTGGTAGTTGTCTTTGTTGTTCCCCATGTCTAAGAGCCATACAATAGGACTGACTTCACATTTGAGTTGAAGATTCTTATTTTCGTGTTGGATCCGATTTCTCTTGATCTCCATATATTTCCCAATGCAATGAAAGCTCTTCTTGCTTGTTGTATTCTTATTTTGATATCACTGTCTGTCCCTCCAACTTTGTCTATATTGCTACCAAGATATGTATACGATTCTACATCTTGTATTGGTGTATCTTCAAGTTCATCCCTGTTATCATTACCTGCATTTATTCTCATTATCTTTGTCTTTTCCCTGTGTATTTTCAGACCCAATTGCTGTGACCTCTCATCGAGTGTTTTCAAATTGTCCTGCATCTGATTACGGTTATGGGACAGAAGAGCTAAGTCATCAGCAAAATCCAGATCATCCAACTGCTTAGTCAAAGTCCACTGGATTCCATTTCTGTTGTGTGTTGTCGATGTTCTCGTAACCTAGTCTATTGCTAGTAAGAAAAGAAATGGAGACAAGAGGCATCCCTGTCGCACTCCTGTTCTTATCCCAAACGGTTCTGTAAGCTGTCCTTCATGAAGAACTCTGCATGTCATGTCTTCATATGTTTTCTTTATTAAATTAATGATCTACAGGGGAACTCCATAATGCCTCATCAATTTCCAAATTAATTCTCTGTCTACACTGTCAAATGCCTCTTCGTAGTCCACAAATCCGATGTATAGTGGTGAATTCCATTCCAGACTTTGTTTAACTATTATTCTCAAAGTGGCTATCTGGTCTGTACAGGATCTGTTTTGTCGAAAACCTGCTTGTTCATCTCTCAGTTTCTTGTCTATGGACTCTTTTAATCTTTCAAGGATAATCCTGTTTAATACTTTTCCTGGCACTGAAAGTAACATTATTCCTCTATAATTTGTGCACTCTTGTAAATTTCCCTTCTTAGGCAACTTAACCAGATATCCTTCCTTCCATTCTGCTGGTATCGCTTCCTTTTCCCAGACTTTACCAAGTAATTTATATAGCATCTCTGTAGCCGTGTCGATATCTGCTTTGATGGCCTCTGCTGGGATGTCATCAGGTCCAGACGCTTTTCCATCTCTTAGAAGCTTTATGGCTTTCTTTATTTCTTCCTTCGTTGGTCTTTCACCGTTAATTTGTAGCTCTTCTTCTGCTGGCTGGATGTCCGAGGGGTTTTGTGGAGCTGGTCTATTGAGAAGGTCCTCAACATATTCTGTCCACCTCTTCATTTGCTCTTGTATATTGCTTAGCAGTTTTCCATTCTTGTCTTTTATGAAACAACTTGTTTGCTTGTATTTCCCTGTTAGCTTCTTTGTGCTGTTATACTTGCTTATCTCTTACTAATGTAATATTGTTTGCACCTCGTTTTCCACTGATGATTTTAGTTATTTTGTATACTGTGCTTTGTTCATTTCTCAGTGCTGCCTCTTCTGCCTGTCTTGCAAGATCGTCAAGGAAATTCCTTTTGTTTGCTCGGGTTTGGCGTTTAACTTCCTTGTCCAGCTGACTGTACTGTTCGCTATATAGTTGCTTTAACCTGGGGGACTTCGCTTCTGTTTTCTTCATTTCCTTTCTCATCGTTATGGTGTTTAATGTTTCTGGTGTTATCCAGTCTTGCTTCTTCCTTTCCTGGAATCCCAAGCATGATTTGCTGCTTTCCTTATATATTGTTGAAATGGTGTTGAAATTCCCGTCTATATCATCAGTCAATGTCTTTTCCTGACTTTTGGCAAATTGATATCGCTTCTTTATATCAGCCACAATAGCTTTTCTGGTAAGGGGGTCCTTCAGTTTGCTGATGTCAAACCTTTTCTGTGTAGTTATAGTTGGTCCAGCCTTTCTGAGTTTACTTTCAGTTTTGCTGCTACTAAATGGTCATCACTTCCCACATCTGCACCTCTTCTTACCTTCACATCTTGTAATGCATGTCTCCATCTACCATTAATCATGATGTGGTCTATCTAGTAATTCCCATGTTAATTTGTGAATTTCTTTGTGTGGGAAAAGTGTTCCTCCAATGACCAGGTTGTTAATGCTACAGAAACGTTTTAATTTATCCCCATTTTCGTTTGCTGTTCCGCTGCCGCATTTTCCCATTACTCTTTCAATATATGTATTGTGTGTTCCAACTTTCGCATTGAGGTCTCCCATTACTACGATAAGATCATATCTAGGTGTGTCTTCCATTTCTTTCTGCAGTTGTTGATATAATTCATCCTTGATCTCTTCATCGCTGTCATTCGTTGGTGCGGAACATTGTATTATTGTAGTGTTGGTGAATCTCCCTCTCAATCTTATTCTTATCAGTCTGTTGTTGATGGGTTTCCATTTCAGTAATGTCCTTTCCATTCCTTTCTGTAGAATAATGGCTACACCTTCATTGTGCTGTCCTCCTCTCTGCCAGAGTAAGTACTGTTTCTCCTGTTGCTGTTTTAACTTTTCCTGCCCCTGTCCATCTGCTCTCGCTTATCCCTAGAATGTGTAATCTATAGTTTCTCATTTCTGCTGTGACCTGTTTTAGTTTACCCGTCTCGTTCATTGTCCTGACATTCCAAAATCCTATTCTTGTTTCGCTTTTTGCAGTCAGGACGTCCGTTTTCGTGTCATTGGCTTCCTTTCGGTTTTCACCACTGACAGTCATACGAGCCTCAGATTCCGGATGTCCATCCCGCAGCAAAGTTTGTTCATTTGTTGTCGTTTCCGTAACTTCATTTCATTTTACATAGACAGGGGTGTCAGCCCTATGCTAAAATCCCCAACCTGGAGGACCAGGGTTCTTCTTCCTCGTTCGTCCTGAAAAGGACGGTGGTTGCGTTGTGTCTGTTTACGCCGTAGCTGTGATATCTGCACCTTTCGGTCGACACATCCGACTTCTGCACGGCATTTTTTGGGACCGGGTTTGCCTTCCCTCTTCGATCCGTACTCGCTCAGCCAGACTGCACTGCTGCAGACGGTTTCCAGGACCACCACGTGGAGGTGGAGTACGGTCTTGACCAGCTCTGGTTCGCTGATCCTGATGCAAGCAGTCAAGCTATGGGTCGCTGACTGCATTCTCTATTGCTGCATCTTTGGGTCCCCCAGTAAGTTCAATGTGTGACTAGTTTACCAGTAAGTCAATGTGTGACTAGTTTACCAGTAAACGCAATGTGTGACTAGTTTACCAGAAAGGAAATTTGTGACTAGTTTACCAGTAAGTCAATGTGTGACTAGTTTACTAGTAAGTCAATGTTTGACTAGTTTACTAGGAAGTCAATGTGTAACTAGTTTACCAGTAAGTCAATGTGCGACTAGTCTACCAGTAAGTCAATGGATGACTAATTTACCAGGAAGTCAATGTATGACTAGTTTACCAGTAAGTCAATGTGTGACTAGTCTACCAGTAAGTCAATGGATGACTAGTTTATCAGTAAGTCAATGTGTGACTAGTTTACCAGTAAGTCAATGTGGGACTAGTCTACCAGTAAGTCAATGTATGACTAGTCTACCAGTAAGTCAGTGTGTTACAAGTTTACCAGTAAACTAGCTATGTTTAGTGTATTTAGTAAATTGACTGAGACAAACATGCAGTACATTAAAAACGACTCAACGACGTTAAATGTGTATATTTACAAATAACAGATTTAATAGTCATTTAGGTTTTAACGAGGTTTTAAAGAAATGAATAATTATTTATAAAAAAATGTGTATCATCACTGTTGTGATGGGATAGAAATGTGTAAAGGAGGTCACTTGGCAGCTTTTATGTGTTACTTAGATGTCAGTGACGGTTATGCTCCTTCTGATGGTTTGGTTGTTGGTAGACTTATCACGCTCGTCGCTGGTCAAGGTTGTAGGGCGCAGCACGTTCTCAGGAGTGTTGGGGAGTATCTACGACGTTGGTCCCTAGTCTTAAAGCTCAGGCCACTTTTCCCTTCTTGTTCCAGAGATAGTACCCATAACTAGTACTACCAACAAGCCAATCTTGGCTCACAGACTGTTTGCTCAGAGAAGTAGGTTTAAGGCACTGGCAGATGCCTTTTTTTCACGTATCTTTGTGGTAGATTTTGATGTTAATTGGTAAAATGTGAATTTTATGCAGATGTGAGGTCAAGCTGTGAAAGCCCCTGAGTCTAATAGATAATAGGGTTTGTGTTTTCAGGGAACCTTTCTGCTAACACCCTACAACCTTAACCTGCGACGTATTTTATCCTAAGTATAATAATGGTGTATGTCTGTTATCTGGCTAGTGTCTAGGGTAATGTAAAATGTATTGTAATAAAATGACAACGAATACACCTAAGAACTCTATGAAAAGTAATTAACAACACCCAGAGTTAAGTTTAAAATGTGAAATCTTTTTTACAATTTATTGTTCCAGTATCATAATTTTGTGTATACTGGAATATTGAAACTCAAAATGATAATTCAAAGTATTTACATAAAATTGATTCAATTTATAACTGAGTATATTATTTTTCACAACTTTAATTAACTATGTCAATCTGGAACAGTGTCAATTTACTCTTGCTCCTTTGAATGGGTAATGATTGAAAGAACGTCTGTCTTCATCATAATCTGAATGATCTAATACACATTTGGGAAATGAGAGTAGTTGAGTTTGATGTATCAAATGCCCGGAGACGATTTCTTAACTTAGTAGGGTCGGGTATACAGGATGAATTATGTTCACATCACCAGCTTCCACTGCCAAGTCAGGATTCTGCTCTTGAAATATAACAAGGAGGCACACAGTCGATACTGCCTCAAGTCTTTAGATGCAGAAGTATATACAGGTATAGGTTTACCTGGGCTCACTTTGAGTCATAGATGAAACCCTGGAACGATATAAATGCGTCCTACTCAACCTCTGATATACTCTCTCTTTCCCTAACTAATAAACATTTTAAATCATATTCAGACTCAGCATGGTAACTAAACAATTAGTTAGCGTTCTTAATTGGTTTGTTACCCCATTCATGGTCAAATAAACTTCAAACTATAGTTTGACACTTTCCTTGACAAAGGAAACATTTTAAGTTAATAATGTCAAGTCATGTACAATCACGGTGACTTGCTGAAGACGACGGCCAGTGGTTTTCCTGGTCTTATGTCATAATACTGTACAACAATTTCCCCATTAATATTTAATTTTACTTTCTCCCAAAGTGTCAGAAAGCCTGACTGGCTTTTCAACAATATGTTAATATATTTCCTAACAACTCTGTGAAACAACACAAAGTTTGATGTTGACTTCCCTCTAGATAAACTTCTACCCACATAATTTTCATACATATTCAAATATACATACATAATAATAATAATGATGATATAAATGTTTTCTTTCTTACCGCATCAGAGAAATATTAACACTAATAAGTTTGAGTTGCGATAAATATGGTCAAATCCAGATCGCTTGCTGGTGCAGATCAGCAAAACAAGATCGCACTAATATCTTGTCTTCACACAACTTTAGTGTAATACAAATTTCTCTCAAGTGGCGACTTGCACTACCTTCAAACCAGTTTTATTCCTCCGTTAGTATATTAGACTCCAGCCAATCAGGGACTGTTAGGCTTATAGCGTCCTTTTTTTCAAAACTGAACTCAATTTTCAAATCTTGGACTACCCTACCCTTTCCCAATATCTGTCAAGCTGAGAAAGATGTAGTCTGTTAGTCCATCTGTCTTCTGTCAATATCTCTTTTATTTATTGAGTGGTTCAAATTCTGACAAATAATTATTGATCCCGTTGCTGTCTGTCACACAGTGCTTATATTTTTATACGTTTATTTATTATATTTACTATTATCGTTTTTCTTCTTCAATTCTTCAAATAACATATTTTCCTATCTACGGTAAGATACAGTAACACTTTACTCTTCCATTACCCAATTAATGTCATTGTATTCGTCCCTGTCTTTTATTTTAGCATATAAGAAAATTATCTAAGTTTTTCTTCTATCTAACCTTCTATGCCCCGCTTGAGTGCCAATTTCAAATTATGTAAACAACAAAATCGAGACAATACCAACTATGCTCCTTTTCTCACCCTCTCGTACTATATTTTCAAAATTTTCCACGTTAATCGTAATTTTTTCCTTTAACTGTCGTTCTCATTCAAAACGAAACAACGCTATTGTAGTACGTCACAAAATTGCGACCACGCGTTGGTCGTATGTTACAATATCGCTACTTTTTAGCCCGAAATACGAGTGTGTGTGTGTTTTGGGCTGTGTCGCGTCCAACAGCGTGGATATATACATTGAACTGAGTGTCGAGCGAAGGGAGTCTGCAAAACTTGCGACATCGTTTTTCCCACATGCTACGACATTGGCATGCACTATCGTTTTCGGTTCGCGAGGCCAGAAAAAACCAAACGCGTGTCAAATTGTAGCATTTACTCTCTCACTTTTATGCCTTCGCGTATTCCTTCCCCGTTTTCTTCTTACTGCTCTGAATGCTAAGCCTTGTTTTTCTCAAAACTGTTACGGTAGTGTCTCAATGACGAAGTATAAAATCTAGTACTATTTGCAGGCGTAGGAGACAACGTTTCACGCAACTTCCTTATTTTATCCCTATATTCTTTTATCTCTATCGTTTTGAATTTATAAAAGGTGGGCTATTTGAACTGTTGTCCATACAGATGTCACTTTACGACAATCTTGGGTGTCGTTATGTTAGCCCTAAGCTCCCACTATGACTCTGTGTTTCAGTTTCCTCAGATGCTGGTCTTAATTATTAAAATGGTTTTCCTGGGCTCCTCAAGATGTTCCGCAAAGTCTGTCTGATAAAGAGAATTCTGAACTCTAACCCTAGCAGTCTGGTTTTGTCTGGCAAGCAATTCTCACAGTGAATTTTCACAGTGTCTTAAAACTGCGAAAAGGTCAGGTAAACAGACATGACGACTTATCAGTGAGAGGAGTGTAAGAATGTTGAAAATACAAAATATCTGCTACATAGCAGAGATAGAAAAAAGGTAGCGACCCAGAAATTCCAGGTAATCAGTCATCACTTCAATTGAAAATGAGTAATGCTGTAGTGGAGGAGAGATCGAGAAGAGGTCGCTCCTAATCCATCTTGTGACACCAGTAAGTCAATGTGTGACTAGTTTACCAATAAGTTCAATGTTTGACTAATTTACCAGTAAGTGTAATGTGTGACTATTTTACCAGTAAGTGCAATGTGTGACTGGTTTACCAGTAAGTCAATGTTTGACTACTTTACCAGTAAGCCAATGTTTGACTAGTTTACCAGTAAGCGCAATATGTGACTAGTTTATCAATAAGTCAACATGTGACTAGTTTACAAGTATATGCAATGTGTGACTAGTTTACCAGAAAGTCAATGTGTGAATAATTTACCAGCAAGTGCAATGTGTGACTAGTTTACGAGTAAGTGCAATGTGTGACTAGTTTACCAGTAAGTCAATGTGTGACTAGTTTACAGTAAATGCAATGTGTGAATAGTTTACCAGTAAGTCAATGTGTAACTAGTTTACCAGTAAGAACAATGTGTGACTAGTTTACCAGTAAATCAATGTGTGACTAGTTTACTAGTCAGTCAATGTGTAACTAATTTACCAGTAAGTGCAATGTGTGACTAGTTTACTACTAAGTGCAATGTGTGGTTAGTTTACCAGTCAGTCAACGTGTGACTAGCTTACCAGTAAATGTATGGTGTGACAAGTTCACCAGTAAGTTAATGTGTGACTAATTTACCAGCAAGTACAATTTTTGACTAGAGTGCAATGTGTGACTAGTTTACCAGTAAGTGCAATGTGTGACAAGCTTACCAGTAACTCAATGTGTGACCTGTTTACCAGTCAGTCAATGTGTGACTACTTTACCAGGAAGTCAATGTGTGACTAGTTTACCAGGAAGTCAATGTGTGACTAGTTTACCAGTAAGTTCAATGTGTGACTAGTTTACCAGTAAGTCAATGTAGGACTAGTTTACCAGTAAATGCAATGTGTGGCTATGTTTACCTGTAAGTCAATGTGTGACTATATTTATTAGTTCGTCATTGTGTGGCTATGTTTACCAGTAAGAAAATATGTGTGACTATGTTTACAAGTAAGACAGTGTGTGACTATGTTTACAAGTAAGTCAATGTGTGACTATGTTTACCAGTATAAGTCAGTGTGTGACTAGTTTACCAGTAAGTGAATGTGTGACGTTTACCAATAAGTCAATGTTTGACTATGATTACCAGTAAGTTAATATGTGACTATTTTACCAGTAAGTGCAATGTGTGGCTAGTTTACCAGTAAGTGCAATGTGTGAATAGTTTACCAGTAAGTGCAATGTGTGATTACGTTTACCAGTAAATGCACTGTGTGACTACGTTTACCAGTAAGTGCAAAGTGTGACTAGTTTACAAGTAAGTACTATGTGTGACTACTTTACCAGTAAGTTCTATGTGTGACTAGTTCACTGGCAAGTGAAATGTGTGACCTGTTTACCAATAAGTCGTTGTGTGACTAGTTTACCTGTAAGTGCAATGTATGACTAGTTTACCAGTAAGTGGAATGTGTGACTAGTTTACCATTACGTGCAGTATGTGACTTGTTTACCAGTCAGTCTATATGTAACTAGTTTAGCAGTAAGTGCAATGTGTGACTAGTTTACTAGAAAGTGCAATGTGTGACTAGTTTACCAGTCAGTCAATGTGCGACTAGTTTACCAGTTAGTGCATTGTGTCACTAGGTTACCAGTATCTCAATTTGTGACTAGCTTACTGTCGTGAATTCTGATTCATAACACGCCATTCATACCAAAATGGCGCTCCATACTAAATAAAGTGTATGCTAGACGGGCCAATGAAACGACATCCTTATTCACGTATGTTTACAAACGTATTAGGCTAACATGGCCGGACTCCAGATCTGTGTTACCGAGTTGGATTTGAACATAAACTATAGGTTTATTAGCGAAGTACTGCATGGAAGAGGTCAGTAATTCTATAATGGAACTGTTCCTTTATAAGAATGTGCAAAGATTTCCACGGAAAGTGTTATACTAACGGAGAAATTTTGAGTGGAATGCATCGAGACATCAGGCAAGTCGAAAATTTTGCTGTTTATGCTGCGCCTATGAAAAGATGGACGAAGTAAAGGAAAAGATAATTATCTATAAAGATAAAGAAGAATCCAGGGCGTACTGTTAAGCCTAAGATGAAGGAAATTGGTCCAGGAATAAAGGGGATATGGATATTTCTAATTTTCCATAAATGCACAACTTGACAAAATTATGCCTGCATTTGAGGACGCGAACATACTTCAGTCTTATTGTTCTCCGAGACATTCGGCCCTGCCCTATATAAGGACGTGCCACAAAAATTCAAACTACAGCATCTGAGAGCAGACTGATTAGCCATTAACAGCTCGACTGTATGTACTTGAGGGTTACATCCTGTAACCAACGTGTACCTTTAAGGAGCCAGCCACAACTGAAGGAGCTAGTGGTGCAAGAGCTCTATAAGTCTAGAGGGACAGCAACATAGTTACCTAATGCCTGGAAGAATCACATCTGACAGTTTTTTTCCAGAGCAGTATTGTGAAAGACTCCAAGACAAGAAGTGAAGATAAGTAGCCATACAAGGCTACTGACCAGTGTTTAACCAGCTGTACCACAATAAATCAAATAAGATAGTATGATGAAAAGTTAGTTCATCTAGATAAGCAAATTCACAAATCAGTGATTGACGTTATTTCACATTAACTGTGAAGAATCCTTATTGATCCTAAATACAGATAGTCTACAACAAGATTAAGTTCAGCCAGGAAAGGAGAACTGTCTAGTGTGACTAGTTTACCAGTAAGTCATTGTGTGACTAGTTTACCAATAAGTCGATGTGTGACAAGTTTACCAGTAAGTGCAATGTATGACTAGTTTACCAGTAAGTGCAATGTGTTATTACTTTACAAGTAAGTCAATCTGTGACTAGTTTACCAGTAGTTCAATGTGTGACTAGTTAACCAGTAAGTCAATATGTGACTAGTTTACCAGTAAGTGCAATGTGTGACTAGTTTACCAGTAAGTGCAATGTGTGACTAGTTTACCAGTAAGTGCAATGTGTGACTAGTTTACCAGTAAGTCATTGTATGACTAGTTTACCAGTAAGTCGGTGTGTGACAAGTTTACCAGTAAGTGCAATGTATGACTAGTTTACCAGTAAGGGCAGTGTGTTATTACTTTACAAGTAAGTCAGTCTGTGACTAGTTTACCAGTAGTTCAATGTGTGACTAGTTAACCAGTAAGTCAATATGTGACTAGTTTACCAGTAAGTGCAATGTGTGACTAGTTTACCTGTAAGCGCTATGTGTGATTACGTTTACCAGTAAGTGCAATGTGTGACTAGTTTACTTGTAAGCGCTATGTGTGATTACGTTTACCAGTAAGTGCAATGTGTGACTAATTTGCCAGTTGGCACAGTATGTGACTTCGTTTGACATTAAGCGCAATTTGTGATTACGGTTTCCAGTAAGTGAAATGTGTGATTACGTTCACCAGTAACTGGAATGTGTGACTACGTTTACAAGTAAGTACACTATGTGACTACGTTTACCAGTAAGTGCAACGCGTGACTACGTTTACCAGTAAGTGCAATATGTAATTACGTGTACCAGTAAGTGCAGTGTGTAATTACGTTTGCCAGTAAATGTGTGACTACATTTGCCAGTTATCACAATGTGTGATCATGTTTGTCAATTAGCAACATTTCCGTTATCAGACAAAGGGGTTAAGCAAAAGAGCCACAGAAGCACACTTGACAGAAGTTGCATCGAGTTCTATTTAACCACCAAAACGTTTTGTATGAAAACTTTGAATTTGTACATGCAACATTCTTTAACTTTTTAAATTTGTTTACATTTGTTTGCCTAGTATGTACGCTTTTTGTACAATCATTATGGCCAGTCGTCAAATGTTTTAGCTTAGTAAAGCAAATTCGATTAATTTATTCCCAAGACATCTATAAAAATCATCCAAAAATGGATTCGCTATAACAAACAAAGCCTACCACTGAAAGAGTCAAGCTTCAAAAAAAAAAGAAAGAAATTAACATTCATTTCTTCAGAACAGGGATACTGGAAATAAAAATTTCTTATCACGTGAGTTTAATTAACTATAAAAGTTACAAATTATTTTCTCTTGAAACATAAGGTTCGCACGCATTAAGGCGTACCACAGGTCAAGTATAATTAATTAATTAATTAATAAGCTCTCTAGGCCATTAGATCTGTTATATTTGGACATATACTCTAATGTAACAGGCGGTTCTTATGTCTAGGTTGACCGCCAGGTACCCCGTCAAAACGCAGTGAAATTCCTTTTGTTTTTAAAAAGACCAAGTGTTAAAGAAAGATAAGGAAATTAAAGACATTTGGGAAACCCAAAATGATATCAGTGTCAGAGAAGATCTTCTCAAATAGCAAATACTACTC
The DNA here is from genome assembly GCA_024509875.1 of Oreohelix idahoensis. Classification (NCBI taxonomy): domain Eukaryota; kingdom Metazoa; phylum Mollusca; class Gastropoda; order Stylommatophora; family Oreohelicidae; genus Oreohelix; species Oreohelix idahoensis. The sequence goes on along the minus strand of JAMPIV010008968.1, from coordinate 158,311 downwards.
ACTGAAACTAAATAGGACATGGGACGTTTCTATCTTATATAACATATGGTTTTTTGTTGTTTGTTTTTTTTTTTAAATCTGAAAGTGTGTCACAATATATATAAATTAGAAAATAAATGTAAAGCCTAACGAAGTAATTCAATATAAAGAAAGAAGAATGGTGAAAGATCAGTGCTTTCCCAATAGCGTACACCTGCGTTGTAGAGCGCCATAATGGCTGAACCAGAGATCCCCTTTTTCTACCTCGTCTGCATAACTGGAACGCTTCCACGTACGATAGTAAAAGCCTACAGCATCATACACGCGTTTCAAAAAAATAAAACTGGTACTGTATTTCTTAGACGACCTTGATAGGCACACTGCTTAATGACCTAGATACAAATACTAGCATTAATGTCATTATACACACTACGTTAACCTAAAAGACAGACGGGCTTAGAAGAGAGAGAGAGAGAGAGAGAGAGAGAGAGAGAGAGAGAGATGCATGGAGGAACGCCAATCACACGCGAAAGGCGTGTAGACCTGATTTTTTTCAAATAAACAGTGATAAAAACACTAACGATACGAGGTTAGATTTTGAAAACAGGTTTAATCTCTTATTGGGAAACCTGACATTCTACTGATTTATGTCTAAGCTCCTGACATTAGTATGACAGTACAGAAGACATCCCTTGATATAGAAGTGAACGGGTGGTAAAAACAAATACACGACTATCCTAGAATAATACATATTTTGAACGAAGCCACTTAGCCCCATTAAACATATATATTCTTGTGCCTTAGGACTTTCTGACAAAGAATATGTTATGTGTTGCGCAAATAGTCTAGTAATTAACAAATTATAGCCAAAATACTATAGTGGGGTTGTCTGACAGCACGAGATCATATTTGCTTGTAATGGCATGTTTGAAAAACACTGCTTTAGGGGAAATGAGGCCAACAAGTTAGATACGATTTGATTGGCTGTAGTAAAATGTAAGGCGAAACCTTATTAGTCGAACTGCAAATACTATTATTGTTGTTAATGGCTACGTGTAGGATGGGTAAAATTTTTTCAAAGGCTCTTGTAAACATGGTCTCATTGGTTAGAACGTTCGATATAGTCAAATAGAAGCGTCAGTTCAGGGCCAGTTTTGAAAATAAAATTTTGTGAGAAGCAAGTGCGTTGAGATCAAGCTAATATTTTTCTAATAAAAGCATGGGATAAGGCAGATCAAAATTGTGCCAGAATTCATCGCCAGTCAACGTTACTTGTGTATATTTCCTTGAATTGTGGTAAGCTAGACATATTTCCTATATATATATATATATATATATATATATATATATATATATATATATATATATATATATATATATATATATATATATATATATATATATATTATATGAAAATTGAATATGAAATGATAAATTGTGTCTGTATGTGTGTGGTTCAGTAGCAAACAGAAGGCAAAGCCTAGATATTGCTCCACCATGTAAAAGCTTGTCAGAGAGGAGTATAACTGCATAGGCATATATGGGATTGCCAAATAGTAACATGACACCTATCCTATTGTATAGAAGGAATTAACGCTGGAATTGCAGAGACGTTGTAACCATTAGGGAGAGGAATACTGGTGTATATTGTCACATGAGAAGCTAGCAGTTGGCCTACAGCGCTGAACTCTGTGTTTGTAATGTCCTGTACTTCAGTGTGTGGAAATATATTATATATTAGTTCTGAAGAAGGAGGTACAACCTTCTTATTTCAGGGACCGTGGTACTGAAGTATTAGAGCAGCACCTGGTCTGAGTTTTGCTGGATCCAGAGGGCTGGCAGCAGACTCCTTGTCCAAGATATCGACCAGTGGTGTATTTCAAGATAACTGAGAAGCAAGCGAGCAGAGGAGACAGTTTTCCTGCCGCCGACATATGAGCTAAGAATTTGTCAGCCAGAGCAGCTCACCCTTGTATAACCCACCCTAAAATTGACTGTAATACTAAATCAAGAGGGACAGTTATTGTTTTACAAATAAAAAGAAACTGTGATCCCTTCAATATTATTTCCACCAGTAACAAACACATGAAGTCGTGATGACAAACAACAACCTAGCTTCAAAAGCCAGTATTACCTCATAATACTACATCACAACACTACACACATATTGTAATAATATTATATGTCAGGACAAAGATCCTTTGTATAAATTTTGTACATAAACATTGTGTTACATTTGATTGTGATTCCTGATTCACTCTGTAGTTGGATCAGGATATCTATTATTGAAAGAAACTAATACATAATTTAAAAGTTAACACTTGACTTACTTAAGCTAGTCTTCTAGAGTGTTATATGTATGTGCTTGTCATAGTGTTGTAAAGTGTTGTGGATCTTAATTAAAGTGTTTATCTGTCTGTTGGTTGTTGTGAACTTACACTTCATCACTATCATAACCCTAGACATTCAACGTAGTCATCACTATATTCCAGAATAAGTCTGATTGAGGTCTAAATGTGGTAGCAAAGTAAGGTCATCTGTAACACACCACACTTATTAGATACAGATACCTTCACAGCTGATCTCAGTCAGTACACTAAGTCCCCTATAACTATTTATATAATCCCAACTTACCACATATATTGGGGTCCTGTCCGGGATATTGAACCCTCTCTTACCATATATATATTGGGGGTAATTCACTTCTGGGAATTATCAAAATTAAAAAGGTATTCTTGGGTGGAAAATAAATAAGGTTGAGCTCTCAGTGCTTGTGGTTGTCCTTAGTTTAATTAGTCATAGATTGAAGTGTTTAGTTAAACATTGTATAAATTTGCCTGTTAGAAAATGGCAGACCTGGCAAAATTTCGATCTGCTGCTATGCAGGCTGCTAAAGAATTGGAAATGGACGGGCAAATTATGATTGCTTATGTCACAACTGAATGTGACAAACTTATTGAACGGGAAGAAAGAAAATTTGAAGCAGAAAGAAAATTAGAATCTGAAAGATTAGAAAAAGAGGCCGAAAGAAAGTTACAGGCTGAAAAAGAAATTAAGAGGCTGCAGATTGAGGCTGAAGAAAAAAAGTTAGAGGCAGAAAAAGAAATTAAGAGGTTGCAGATTGAGGCTGACAAAGAGGCTAGGGCATTGGAAGCAGAGGAAAGAAGGCAAGCTACAGAAAGAGAAGAAAAGAGACAGGCTGCAGAAAGGGAAGCAGAGGAAAGAAGGCAAGCTACAGAAAGAGAAGAAAGGAGACAGGCTGCAGAAAGGGAAGCAGCAAAGGAGGAGAAAAGATTACAGAGGGAGCACGAATTACGACTAAGGGAGTTGGAATTTCAAGGCCATGCTCCTGAAAATGGTGCCAGTCCCTTTGCCTCTGATGCCACTGCTAGTCAGGGAGCCTCAACCTCAGCTATGAGTTTTCATTTAGATCATTTTGTTGAGAAAGACGATGATATCGAGAGCTATCTAAATAGATATGAACTGTTAGCTACCACGTATGGGTTAGAGAGAGAAAGGTGGAGCTTAAAGTTATCACAAGGGCTTCGTGGTACAGCTTATGATGTTTTTGCCAAAATGAGCAGAGATGATCAAGAAAATTATGACATGTTAAAGCAGGCTCTTTTGTTAAGATATGAAAAGAATGGAGAATTTTATAGAAAAAAGTTCAGGAATGCTAAACTACTGTCAGGTGAGACATATCACCAGTTCTCTGCACGGTTAGAGACATACTTGGAGAAATGGACGGCTCTGGGGAAAACCCAAGATCTTAAGGAAATGATCCTTATAGAGCAGCTAAGAGAGTCCATGGCTCCAGACCTGAGAAAGTTTCTCATGGAACAAGGTGCAGAGAGGCTGGGTGAGTTACTAAATGTTGCTGAAAGATATCAGGCAGCTCAAGCAGAGGTAACAGGTAATAAAAAGAAACAGGTAGACAATTTTAAGGCACCACAAAACTTTAATAAGTTTGATCATAGAGAGCATAACAAAGGTAAGCACCAGTTTGATAGGCCACGGTATAATAATAAAAATAAAACCCCACAATTCGATGAAAGGAAATTTGATGAAAGAAAATCTTTCAACCAAGGAAGGAGGTGGTGTAAAAATTGTCGGATGGACAATCATGATACTGACCGTTGTAGAAGGAATCCTATAGTAATGGCCACCCTTTAGGTCAGGTCGACCTCAAGAAAGGAGGAGGATATTATGATAAATACCACTCCAGAAGAGATGAGGAAGGCGCAGGCTGGGGATAAGACCCTCAAGCCTTGTTTTAGAAAATTGTCCAATTGTCAAACACCTCCAGTAAAAGGAGACTTCTATATGAAGAACAAACTGATATACCGGAAGACTGGAACTAGATCCAAAGGTCAGGGACAGCTGGTACTTCCTAAAAGGTATAGGGCAGACTTAATAAGGAGCTTACATGTGAGAAAAGATGGGGACCATGAAAAAATAGGTACCATCATCCAAAAGGTAGCTCAAAATTATTATTGGCCCAAGGCAAGGTGGGACATTGAGAATTTTGTAGAAAGGTGTAGCATAGCACATGAGGGAACACCCACAAGTGGGAACATTGATCAGGACCTGGACACGCCACTGGGCAAACTTAGGCCTGACAATAGAAAGAATAATAAAGTGGACCAAGTGGAATGGGAAGCCCCTTTTCACGGACAATCTTCAATTGACTGTTTTACAATGGCCACTATGCAGCGAGTGCAAAAAGATGTCTTACCCCAGGATAAGCCGAAAATCCCTCAATCGGACTTATGTAAACTGGAGGAAGAAGATGTAGAGAGGAAATCTCTCATCAAGAATTCTAAGTGGGGAGAAAGCCCCAAGAAAAAAATTGGTAGCGGTCGTTTTGTGCATGATGATTCTAGGAAGAAAAGTCATCACAACAGTGCTTCAAGTGGAAGAGACCTGACATGTGCCAGGAAAAATAAGTTTGTGAATTTAAAAGTCCATATGTAACTGTTAAGAACGTGGACTGATGAAAAGGCAGAGGAAAATATTACATCATCATACCAATATGTGAATGAGCTGACCACTCGTTTAAAAACTGGCTGGAAACTTGCCAATGAAAATTTGAGACAAGCCAGGAAAAAACATGCTGCCTATTACAACAAGAAAGCTAAAGACAGAGATTTGGCTGTGGGAGAGAAGGTACTGCTTCTTCTACCCGGTAGTCAGAATAAGTTGCAAATTGGATGGCAAGGTCCATATACAGTTCTAGAGAAGGTATCTAGAACAAATTATAAGATAGATAAGAAGGGGAAAGAAAAAATCTATCATGTGAATCTCCTGAAGAAATATTTGGAAAGAGAAAATCAGGAAGAGACACATTTGCTGACCTTTTCTATTGCAATGGAGATGAAAAAAGAACCACTTTCATCATTTGAATATCCATTACACCCCTGTGAGACAGCTGCACAGGTGAAAATCAGTACACATTTAACGAAAACTCAGAAGGAGAGAGTGCAACAGGTTCTAGATGATCATACAGAGGTGCTAACGGACCGACCGGGGCATACAAACTTATTGGAATATGATATGAAACTTATAGACCCAACACCTGTATGTATGAAAGCATATTCGATTCCTTTCGCTAAGGAGAAAGCTTTAAAGGAAGAGATAGACTATTTGTTGAAGGAAGGAATCATTTCACACAGTGAATCTTCGTATAGTTCCAGTGTGGTGCTCTTGAGAAAACCATCTGGAGAACATAGACTCTGTATAGATTACAGGAGACTGAATGCTATCACAGAAGGTCAGGTGGATCCATTGCCGGATACAAATCAGTTGTTTGCCAGGCTGAATAAAGCTAAATATTTCTCAAAAGTGGATCTGAGCAAAGGATACTATCAGATTCCAGTAAAGCCTGAGGTTAGACCTTATCTAGCTTTTAGTACCTCAGAGGGACACTATGAATTTAACAGATTGCCATTTGGATTGAAGAATGCGCCTAGTGTCTTCTCTAGAATGATGAGAAAATTGTTGGATCCTCTGAATAATCCATGCATCACAAACTTCATGGATGATATCCTTATAGCGACAGAAACATTTGAGGAACACATTGACTCTCTGAACATGTTGTTTAATCGACTTAGAGAAGCGAATTTGACAGCCCGACCAACCAAATGTTGCGTTGGATGTAAAGAATTAGAATTCTTGGGACACACAGTCCATCAGGGAACATGACCCCTGACCCCAAGAATTTAGAGAAACTAAGAAAAGCCCCGAGGCCACAAACAAAGAAAGACGTGAGATCCTTTGTCTCATTATGTGGTTTCTACCAAAAGTATATCAAAAACTTTAACTCCATATGTGCACCGTTAACTGATTTGACACACAAAGGAAATCCGGATCGAATTACCTGGACAGCACAGTGTGAATTAGCATACCAAGAATTGAAGGAAAAGCTCACAAGCAAACCTATTTTGAAATTACCTGACTTAAGTCAAGAATTCATTGTGAGAACGGATGCAAGTAATATCGGTTTGGGCGCTACCCTGTTACAGAAGTCAGATTCACTGGATGGGGAATTAACCCCAGTGGCATATGCTAGCAGAAAGTTGAATAAAGCTGAAAAAAATTATTCAACTAGCGAAAAAGAATGTCTTGCAGTAATATGGGCGATCAAGAAATTCAATATTTATCTGTATGGGAAGGCATTCAAGTTACAAACGGACCACAAACCCCTGGCTTTTCTAGCACAAGCTAGGCATGAAAATTCTAGGTTACTCCGCTGGTCATTGCTTTTACAGCCATTTCAGTTCAGCATAGAATATATTTCTGGAAAAACTAACCTAGGTGCTGATTTTCTAAGCCGCCATCCGTGTGATGAGAATCAAAGTAATCACCAGGCATAGATACAAATTTATCTATGTGTATATAGAATTATGGACTGACATATGATGTCTGTTTTAAGTGGGGAGAATTTGTGGTGAAAAATTCTAATCCACATATATAAATTAGAAAATAAATGTAAAGCCTAACGAAGTAATTCAATAGAAAGAAAGAAGAATGGTGAAAGATCAGTGCTTTCCCAATAGCGTACACCTGCGTTGTAGAGCGCCATAATGGCTGAACCAGAGATCCCCTTTTTCTACCTCGTCTGCATAACTGGAACGCTTCCACGTACGATAGTAAAAGCCTACAGCATCATACACGCGTTTCAAAAAAATAAAACTGGTACTGTATTTCTTAGACGACCTTGATAGGCACACTGCTTAATGACCTAGATACAAATACTAGCATTAATGTCATTATACACACTACGTAACCTAAAAGACAGACGGGCTTAGAAGAGAGAGAGAGATGCACGGAGGAACGCATGCAATTGTACCACGTCGATTAAAAAAGTGAACATGCGAAAGGCACCTGATTTTTTTTCAAATAAACAGTGATAAATAAAAAACACTAACGATACGAGGTTAGGTTTTGAAAACAGGTTAAAAATCTTATTGGGAAACCTGACATTCTACTGATTTATGTCTAAGCTCCTGACATTAGTCTGACAGTACAGAAGACATCCCTTGGTATAGAAGTGAACGGGTGGTAAAAACAAATACACGACTATCCTAGAATAATACATATTTTGAACGAAGCCACTTAGCCCCATTAAACTTATATATTCATGTGCCTTAGGACTTGCTGACAAAGAATATGTTATGTGTTACGCAAATAGTCTAGTAATTAACAAATTATAGCCAAAATACTATAGTGGGGTTGTCTGACAGCACAAGATCATATTTGCTCATAATGGCATGTTTGAAAAACACTGCTTTAGGGGAAATGAGGCCAACAAGTTAGATACGATTTGATTGGCTGTAGTAAAATGTAAGGCGAAACCTTATTAGTCGAACTGCAAATACTATTATTGTTGTTAATGGCTACGTGTAGGATGGGTAAAATTTTTTTCAAAGGCTCTTGTAAACATGGTCTCATTGGTTAGAACGTTCGATATAGTCAAATAGAAGCGTCAGTTCAGGGCCAGTTTTGAAAATAAATTTTGTGAGAAGCAAGTGCGTTGAGATCAAGCTAATATTTTTCTAATAAAAGCCTGGGATAAGGCAGATCAAAATTGTGCCAGAATTCATCGCCAGTCAACGTTACTTGTGTATATTTCCTTGAATTGTGGTAAGCTAGACATATTTCCTATATATATATATATATATATATATATATATATATATATATATATATATATATATATATATATATATATATATATATATATATATATATATATATAATATATATATATATATATATATATATATATATATATATATATATATTAATATGAAAATTGAATATGAAATGATAAATTGTGTCTGTATGTGTGTGGTTCAGTAGCAAACAGAAGGCAAAGCCTAGATATTGCTCCACCATGTAAAAGCTTGTCAGAGAGGAGTATAACTGCATAGGCATATATGGGATTGCCAAATAGTAACATGACACCTATCCTATTGTATAGAAGGAATTAACGCTGGAATTGCAGAGGCGTTGTAACCATTAGGGAGAGGAATACTGGTGTATATTGTCACATGAGAAGCTAGCAGTTGGCCTACAGCGCTGAACTCTGTGTTTGTAATGTCCTGTACTTCAGTGTGGAAATATATTATATATTAGTTCTGAAGAAGGAGGTACAACCTTCTTATTTCAGGGACCGTGGTACTGAAGTATTAGAGCAGCACCTGGTCTGAGTTTTGCTGGATCCAGAGGGCTGGCAGCAGACTCCTTGTCCAAGATATCGACCAGTGGTGTATTTCAAGATAACTGAGAAGCAAGCGAGCAGAGGAGACAGTTTCCTGCCGCCGACATTCTTCTTCTTCTTCCGTCCTTAGCCACCGACCGTCAAAGCAGTCAGTGGCCATTACGCCTAGTGGCGTCTTAGGGCAACAGCAGATAGGTTTTCTTTGCCATTGTTTCCCATCACGCCTAGTGGCGTCTTTAGGGCAACGGCAAATCAACCCATTTGCTGTTGTTTCCGTAATCGAAGTGACTGGCAAACGGGTGATCAGCCCGTTGTGTGCCGCCGACATATGAGCTAAGAATTTGTCAGCCAGAGCAGCTCACCCTTGTATAACCCACCCTAAAATTGACTGTAATACTAAATCAAGAGGGACAGTTATTGTTGTACAAATAAAAAAAAAGAAACTGTGATCCCTTCAATATTATTTCCACCAGTAACAAACACAGGAAGTCGTGATGACAAACAACAACCTAGCTTCAAAAGCCAGTATTACCTCATAATACTACATCACAACACTACACACATATTGTAATAATATTATATGTCAGGACAAAGATCCTTTGTATAAATTTTGTACATAAACATTGTGTTTACATTTGATTGTGATTCCTGATTCACTCTGTAGTTGGATCAGGATATCTATTATTGAAAGAAACTAATACATAATTTAAAAGTTAACACTTGACTTACTTAAGCTAGTCTTCTAGAGTGTTATATGTATGTGCTTGTCATAGTGTTGTAAAGTGTTGTGGATCTTAATTAAAGTGTTTATCTGTCTGTTGGTTGTTGTGAACTTACACTTCATCACTATCATAACCCTAGACATTCAACGTAGTCATCACTATATTCCAGAATAAGTCTGATTGAGGTCTAAATGTGGTAGCAATGTAAGGTCATCTGTAACACACCACACTTATTAGATACAGATACCTTCACAGCTGATCTCAGTCAGTACACTAAGTCCCCTATAACTATTTATATAATCCCAACTTACCACAATACCAAAAATTGAAATTTATTCTGATTTCTAAAACTGAAATCGATCGTAAATAATTTAAAAAAAAAAAATTAAAACGTATTAATAAGTTGTTTTTTTCTGCTCCCCCGCCCCCATGTAGCTTTATACACTCAATTTGAAATTATGCATTGCCTGACACAGCTGAGGAAGTTTAAAACTGTTCCGCCTACACGGAGGAAGCATATTGCGTTTATCATCTTATTAAGATGGCACAGAAGGTAAAATGTGGGCTGTAGAATAAAATACTGTTATAGGTGGGTGCAAATGAAAATGACTTTGTCGCTAACAAAGGTCATGTTGTTCAGTTACCCTTAATTATACACCCTAAACTATCCTCAGTGCCATCTTAACAGGTGATAAACGCGATATGCTTCCTCTGTGTAGTAGGCGGAACAGTTTTACACTTCCTCACTTGCATCAGGACTTCGATACTTTACAGTGACAACACTGAAGTCTTAAATAAATGATTACCATTTAATGGTTGGTCGTATTATTTAGAGCGAAAATTGTCATGTAACTCTCTGTTAATTATAAAGGTAAGGTAAAGGAATCTTTGAAGGACCGAGGACTAGAATGGAACCAGGCCAGGAGGAAGACAGCCGATAGGATAGTCTTGCGCTCTCTCTTCCAAACCTCTACACCTCACGGTAGAAGGGGAACGACTAAGTAAGTAAGTAAGGTAAAGGTAGAGTAATGCCAGATGCTGCCGTAAGTGTTAGAGACTTCACTATACTAGGTCCAGCATCGAGAGATGGAGTGACCAGATCCCTTTCTTGCTGCCTTTTCCTTCCATAACTCAAAGCCAAGGACCCATTTACAGCTGGGTAGACTGCAGCGTGACGGTACCGTGATTCGAACCCGGCACCTATGCCGCCAGAGACCAGCGCTCTAACCACTCTGTCAATTGGACGCTCTGTTAACTACACACACACACACACAGACACACACACACATATATCAAATGAAAATAGTTGCACGGTTATTAAGGATTACATTGTTTATCTGTTACTTGCCATCGTACGGTAGCTGTTGGTATTATTTTGTTGCTACTGTTATTATTGCGTTATTTCTGCTGTTATTATATCGCTCCCGTTGTTAATATATTATTTCTGTTGTTATTGTGTAGCTTATGTTGTCATTGTCGTTAATGTGTTGATGTCTTTGCTATTACTCTAGATGTTGTTCTCGTTGTTAGAGCTTCAGTTAGTATTGTGAGTTCAACTATGAAGTAGTTAAGTAATTACCCACACTTTACCATGTAATTAAATAATTACCCACACATTATGAAGTAGTTAAATAATTACCCTCACATTATGTAGTTAAGTTATTACCCACACATTACGATGTAATTAAATAATTGTCCACACATTATGATGTAATTAAATAATTACCCACACATTATGAAGTAGTTAAATAATTATCCACTCATTATGCTATAATTAAATAATTACCCACACATTATGAAGTAGTTAAATAATTACCCACACATTATTATGTAATTAAATAATTACCCACATATTATGATGTAACTAAATGATTACCCGCACATTATGATGTAATTAAATAATTACCAACACATATTGTAATTAAATAATTACCCACACATTATGAAGTAGTTTAATAATTACCCACATATTACGATATAATTAAAGAATTACCCACACATTATGATATAGTTAAATAATTATCCGCACATTATGAAGTAGTTAATTATCCAAACCTTAGGAACAAAGTAATTACCCAAACATTAGGAAGTAGTTAATTACCTAAACATTACAAAGTAGTTAATTACCCAAAATTTCCACTGCAGTTAATTACGCAAACATTACGAGTAGTTAATTACCTAAACATTGCGAAGTTGTTAATTACCCAAACTTTTGAAGTAGTTAATTACCCAGACATTACAAAGGTGTTAATTACCCAACCATTACAAAATAGCTAAATAACCAAACATTATGAAGAAATATCATGAAGCAGTTACAAAATAGTTAATTACCCAAACATTATGAAGAAATATTACGACGTTGTTAATGACACAACATTACAAAGTAGTTAATTACTCAAACATTGCGAAGTTATTAACTCTTTAAACATTACAAAATAGTTAATTACCCAAACATTATGAAGAAACTTTACGAAGTAGTTAATGACGGAAACACTACAAAGTAATTGTGACGTTCCATTTTATCTTGGTATTAGATAATATTGGTCAAGCGAATCTAGGGTAATTATGGTTCAACTGTCAAATGGTAACGAACACAGAAACTTGTGAAATAATTGTAGATCACTCCTGTTGACGATACTTGACAATTTATTTACGTGTCCCACAACATATGGCTACACATGATAATCATAGTTCAACCAGGCCAACCACAACGGTCCATCAAGGTTCATGCCTAAAACTATGGCATTAATAATCCTTTTGTCACCTATCGTACCGTCTGTCTGGAACAGGTCCGCGATATAATTATATGGTACTCAAGCGTACATTATCGACACGATACTTCCCTGGTCAGTAATAAACCTCTGTCATACATATAAGTAAACACCTCCCTAGTATGCAGACACACTTGCGGACATAAGAACATCAGCAGGGACACACATGAAACGCAGCCATTCCGGCTGAATACACTTCCAAAAGTCAACTGTCGTTACTCTGCACGCGCGTCTACGTAATTATTTTATTTGACGTCATTTCAATCTAGCGATGTTCTTGTTGAGCACCGCGATGGCTCAAAATCATGAACACATTGCGGTGCGCAAAAAGATGCGCAACAGTAATTAATTACGCAAAACATTACGAAGTCGTTAATTACTCAAACATTAGGAAGTAGTTAATTACCCAGACATTATGAAGAAACATTACGAAGTAGCTCATTACCCAGACATTAAGAAGAAACATTACGAAGTAGTTAATTACCCAGACATTATGAAAAAACATTACGAAGCAGTTAATTACCCAGACATTACGAAATAGTTAATTACCCAGACATTATGAAGAAACATTAGGAAGTAGTTAATTACCCAAACATTACTAATAATTATTACGAAGTATTTAATTATCCAAACATTAATTAGTAGTTCAACTAATTCAGTAATACTGTATTATGAAACACTTAAACAAATTAGTAACCCATTGGCAACTAGATTTCTGTACATCTACCAGCTGTCACATGCACGTGACATGTGCACACTAGTAATAGCGACTGACCTAGATTAAGTTGTGCAGTGTGGATGCACTTATTTAACTGTTGTCTAGATTCGTGCATCAAATGAGGATATTATAATCTGTTAAGATTTTCAGGTGTCAGCAAACTATAACAAGACTTGTTTACTCTAATCGGAACGAGGAAGGAACTGTTTACAACTAGGTTGTGATATTCTCTGTAACAAGGAAGATTAATTTTTGAAGAGGGTCGGGTTAAGTTGAGTGTCATTGATATCACTGTCAAAAGAAGTAATTAAAATACTGTTGTTGTTGTTTTTTTAACATGGACAAAAATTAAGTTTGTAGAGCGAAAATTCCAGCTCTGACCTAAGAAATGTACTATTCTTTTCCGCGAAAAATTATTTTTTGAAAAGACACGATTATCCACGACAGCTTTTTGAGAACAAAGAACGTTCGACTGGCTGAGTGGTAAGGGCGTTTGTCTCTCGCAGCAAAGTTCCTGGGGTCCTGAATCAAAACCTGGTTGTGTCGCGCTCCAGTCTACGCAGCTGTAAATGAGTATCTGACTGTCGTGGATGGAATTTCAGATAGGTAATAGATGTTTATAGCCCTGTCTGATCAGAGGTGATAGTGATGACATTGTGAAAGTAAGGGGTAAGATATAGTTTTTATCACGAGGGTGAACGTGTAAGAGAGCGGACAGTCTCTGGATAGAATAATTTATCTAAGCCAGCCTATCTGGACAACGATATTTAACTCAGACGCACTTTCTCTCCTTGTACGAAAATACAAGTTACACTGCACTCACATGCACACAATTCTGTGACAAATACACACGAACGTGAAAACAAACTATGGATAACATATAATGGATAGGGGTTGACCGACACAATAACTACAGGTTTAATAAAGTTTATTATCAATAGAAAATCACAACATAAATCATATGCATCAATAGATCATGGTTTACATACAAAATGAAAATTAATCAAATAGGTTCTCCCCTCTGGCAAACCAAAAGAAAGGACGAGGTTAATTAACCCAAAAGATCAAAGGTTAACAATAAGTTATGAAATAGTCAGTATGGGAAAAGAATAGGTTCCTAATGTAAACTATCCCGTGACTAATCAGATTATTGAGATAAAAAAAGAAAGAAAGAAGAAACCATATAAGTATATGATGTTAACAAAAGACATAAGTTTCTTTCTCTGTTCATTCAATTCACATACACGCAGTGGCCACTTTCAGATGCACTTACCCCAGTAGTTGTCGCAGGCATTCCAAGGAAATACACTAATAAGTAATATATATATATATATATATATATATATATATATATATATATATATATATATATATATATATAGTGTCAAATTTAAGTTTCCCAAATCCAGCCCCAGACTCTCCGTAGTTGCTGACTGCAAATTTCACAGGAGTCACTAGAGTCGGTGTTACATTTGTCCTGGTTACAATAAGTTATCTATACCTTCAGTTGGTTGGAGTAAGGTTCATGCGTGGTGATCGCCGATGTAGAATAAATAGAACATATACAGTTCCTAGGTTGCTTAGCCTCAGGTGGCGGAAACGCTAGGTTTAAGTTACGCAAATGTTGCTGACAATATACTTCGCCACAGCTGGGTGATGAGATTGATATAAGTAAATCTGGTAAAAGTTCTGGTCCAGTTAATATTATAATTTAATGTTTCTATTCTGATTTCTTTCATGGAAATGAGGAAAATTTGACCGCACAGGTCACAGCAAAAGCTCATCAATATTAAATATTCTTGGATGCTTATAATATTATAAGTTCGTATGATCATAAGTTCATATGGCCATAAGAAAAGCCGCTAGTACTCAGGTTTGATCAGCCTATATTTTAGGAAAAGAAAATATAAACATTTAACCAAATTATCAATATCATATCTAACACGTGTTAAAAATAGGACCTCTACACCACTGCGTTATAAATTAGATTTAAAACGCACGTGTCTAGCTTATCCTATCGTTATTTTTAATGCGTGATATGAACACTAGTCATTTTAAAAATTACATAAAATGGATAGAGGTAAATAATATACGCCGTCAGTAGACAGTTATTTAATGTATGTACTAGTCAATTTAAAACATCTCTTACTGGGAAATAGCGGGTAATTAAATTTACTTTACGGCTGCAAAATTTAGCTACAAGTTATTTAATTAGCACAGAAAATCTCAGTGAAATATAATGAAAACTTTAAACACACTAAATCACTTTAAAGCTAGTATATAAATTACCGCAATCAGAAAACTGAAACACTCCACGATAATCTAATAATTTTCACTCTGTACGAGAAATCTTAAGATAATGAGCTAGTGAATTCAGATAGATTTCTGGCAACTGATCATGGCTATTGGAGAGACATGATATATATTGATAAAATCCTTTCTATCGTTCTTTAATGCGAACGTCACACCACTGCCAGACCCGAACCAATTTGCCGTTCGATTTCTTGAATCAAAGGTAATTTTCCCACCCCTTCTTCTCTGGCTTCTTTCATCATCTCTGCCTTGCCGAATATCAGCTACGCAATTACTTCACCTTGAAAGTTTTACGATCCAAGGTCCGTCTCAGACTAATATCTTGTGTTCCCCTGATCAAAGAATCTATTACGCCATGATCCGCGCTTCGCTCTCTGTTTCACATAGGGCTTGATTGCCAGATGGTCCACGTGTTAATTGCACTGGTGAATCCTTCGTTCATGTAGCAAAAAATATAAACTAGATGGGGAGGGGCAAAAGTGGATGATTACTGCGGCACTATTTTCATCTGTGACACTGACTCTACTCATAAGTTAGGGCAGGCAAAGTCAGCGAGGAAGGGAATTGATCACCCCCCACCCACCACCTGATAAAGCTGGATCTAGCATATTTTTCTTCTTCTTACACTTTCAGACCTTGACTTAAATAATTTTAAAGAAAAGCCGTGGTCAGTCCGAGATTGTTGATATCTCCATAGGCATTGTCCGGGAGGTGATACTGGTGACGGTCATATGTGCTTTCTCGGTTCTTCATATGTTTGGCCACTTGTGCAACAGATATTCGGCTGTCAATTGTTCGGTGCCCCAGCTACACTCATCGTAAGTTTCTATCTTTACCTTGTTTGACCTAGTCTACTGAATTCTCAAACATTTCACTCCCATGTGGTAGTATCTGCTATGGAACCACCTTTACCATTAGAGCATGCGCCCAAGAAAAGACGAGCAGGACATCTGCACTAATGACCTGTCTGCCGTGATAGATATTTGAAGGGTCCAAGAAGAGCTGGTAGTAAAGTCTGAAGAGAATGCGTAAAGTGTTGTCAATTGTGTCTGTCAGAGGAGCTCAGCAGAAGGCGGTGAGAGTTCTAGAGGGCTCATCAATGAAAGACAAGAGTAAACAAACGATTTAACGAACCAGATTGAATCATGTCCTTGATCAAATAGACTTTAAAATAATGGACATATATGTATTTCTCACTGTCTTTTACGTGTGCATTACAACTCGGACGCATCTGACGCGGTTTGTTGGCCAAGGGGTAAAATTATTAAAAAAAAACTTAGTGTAAATTACAGTATTAACACAAACACATATACACACGCATATCTCTCTCTTTCTCTCACTCTCTTTCTCTCACTCTATTTCTCTCTCTTTCTCTCACTCTCTTTCTCTCACTCTCTCTCTCTCTCACTCTCTCACTCTCACTCTCTTTCTCTCTATCTCTCTCTCAAGGAGACTCTCTCACTCTCTCTCTCTTCTCTAGAGTGCCATATATATAAATAACTACCCCTACGAAACTGTTGACGACCACCTATTTGAGTGCCCAGCACTCGATGATGTTAGGAAAATGCTCCTTCCTCCGAGGTCAGATAAGTGGCACACCTTGTACGAAGAAACAAAACAATTTGCGAAAACATGCAGATATCACTACCTGGCTTTAAGCCGAAGGGCGAGAGCCCAAGCGCGGGTGGATCAATAACAACAACAACAACAACAACATATGTCTACGCCCTATCCTTGGTATTTCGTTGGAGTGTAGCGAAATCTGTGAGAGAATAGCTTATTTCAGTAAGATTCTAGTCCTATGATAATAAATACACCAGCCCTCAGGTGTCTGACTATTTTCATCTTCAACGCCAGTAGAGCGCTGCCTTTTGTGCAGTGGGAATGCTAAGAAAATGACCCGCCGTAAAATCTAACACGCTTTTAGTTTCGGTTTAGAAACGTACGAGTACAATAAACATTTTAACATCTCGCCGATCTGCTGCACGAAACGGTGGGAAAAGCTTGTAATTAACGTAATATGTTAACTTTAACACTAAAATTTGTAATAATTCGGACATTTCTCAGTAGTAAGAACGAGACGATTGTAATAATTAACGCCAACACTACCAAAGTTTTGAAAAACCCCTCTTCGCTCTGCAAGCGGTCGCTTTAATATATACACGCTGTGGGCAAAGCCAGCAGAGACAAACACACAGACAGTTTTCCATTTCCTCCTAGCGGTAATATTCTGACGTCACTCAAACTAGTTGGTTATTTGAATAATAGAGACAGGGGTGGGGGGGAGAGATGGCCGACTTGTGTAAAAGTTATATTTGACGATTGACAGTGACAAAACTGAAAAATCTAAACCATAATGAAACTGACCATAAAAATCATATACATAGTAGAATAGCTTAGTGTCCTCTGAGCAAAAATATGTTTTAGAAAATATGGTAGTCCAAGTATTAGCCAAGTTATTGAGAAAATACTATATGTCTAAGAACGCTTGGACGGACAGACTGTTGTTCTTGCTCGTTACACATAACGTTATTGGGGATGCTAGTTTAAAAAAGAGGCATCGGAGTAATTCAAATCCTATTGGTTGGTATAAGAGTATAGGAGTAAAGGGGGGATAGGAAAATGTAACTAAAACTAAACATCTTTTTCTATTGGCATAACTAACGCAGACTGACCAATGGACTAAGAGGCACATAGTTTGTTTGGAGTTTTGGTTTTGTTTTTTCAAACTAAATTTAAAAAGTTGTAGTTAGTGCCTGCTTTCATTGGTCGGCTCTAATAGATATTGGCAAAAGGCATAGTGTCTCGTGGCCATTTGACTAGAAAATGTTATACAAACAACTACGAGGGACGGTCAAAAAGTAATGCCTCGTAATTTTTAATTTCATTCAATAGGCAAGAAAACAGATAAAATTCACATTGAAATGTAGCCCCAAGTCTGAGCTTCAAAGATTTATTTCTCAATGTAGTCTCCGTTATTTGTTACAGTTTTTGTCCATCTTCTTACAAGGGCATGTATCCCCGCATGGTAAAAATTTGTGTCCTTTTTCCTAAACCACTGGCGTACGGCGCGTTTAAGGGTCTCGGTGTCCTCAAAGTGATGTCCGCGAAGATCTTCTTTCAGTGGTCCAAACAGTTGGAAGTCAGAAGGTGCAAGATTGGGACTGTAAGAGGGATGTGGTAATAATGTCCAGCCAAATTCTGCAATCGCATCAATGGTGCCTTTAGCGGTGTGTGGCGTGGCATTATCGTGCAACAGTAGTGCAGTTCTCTGATCTTTTAATGGGTAAAGTCGCCGAAGACGACCTCTAAGCTTCTTCAAAGTTTCAATGTAACAGTCTGCATTCACCATGTTTCCCTGTTCCAAGAAGTCGAGAAGAATCACACCCTTCTCATCCCAAAACACGGAGGCCATAACTTTCCCTACAGATGGTGAACTTTTGAACTTCTTTCTTGTCGGCGATGTTGTGTGATGCCATTCCATTGACTGCCTCTTCTATTCTGGTTCAAAAAAATGAACCCAAGTCTCATCACCTGTCACAATATTCGATAAAAACTCTTCTCCTTCAGTTTCGTAACGGTGCAGGAGGCTGATGGCTATGGTTTTCCTTGTTTCTTTATGTCTGTCTGTCAACATTCTGGGTACCCACCGTGCACAAACTTTTAAATAATCCAGGTCTTTAATGATGTTCTGGACACTGCCTTTACTAATGGACAACATGGAAGAAAGTTCATCCAGTGTTACCCGACGGTCACCACGAATGATTCCATCAACTCGATGAATGTTGTGTGGAGTCACTGTGGTAGACGGACGGCCAGTCCGCTTTGCGTCAGACATTAAGGATTGACCTACTTCAGCTTCGTCACAACGATGTACCCAACGTCGGACAGTGCTAACATCCACTGTTGAATCTCCATAAACATTCTTCAAACGTTCGTGGATGCGAATTGGGGTCTCGCCTTCAGCATTGAGGAATTCTATGACATAACGTTGTTTTAACCGAACGTACTTGGCAGCCATTTTTAAACTGTTACAGTGGTGCCACCTGTTACTGAAACAGGTTGGTAATGATATACAGTGCAGAAGAGTGTTTGAGGAATCCTGCCAAATTTACAAATTGCACACCAATGCAGTATTTACATACATAAAAAATAGGAGGCATTACTTTTTGACCTTCCCTCGTACGTTGAGAGCAGATGTGATAAATTGTAAAATTAACTACTAATTCACAATCTGGACGAGGCAGAGCAAAACTGAGGCCATATTCTTTGCCAGTCAACGTTATTTGTGACATATTTCTTTGAACTAGTGGTAAGAATGCTTTATGTATTTACATGCTTGATTAAAACTGCACAAGTTAGATACTGCTATGGGGAAAAGTGAAGGACATGCCGGGAGCAAACATTATTGAGTCCTCACATTGAACTGTATTTGACTGTTGCATATTATTATGATTTTGTATTAACTATTTTGTATTGGAAGATGTTAGGAAGCCTCAGTGTTCCATGAACACTCTTTAACATGCCTAGAGCGTTTATAATTTAGAAAAGAAAAGAAAAATCATATAAAAGGAGATGTGGTTACTCCACGTTATTGTATTGAAGCAAACTAGGTAAAAGTACAGTAAATTAATATTAGACAAACATAAAGGTATGTTTTCAGGCACTCGTAAGAAATAAAGAATGTTGTTTTTCTGTTTTCCAAGTGTTCTACTTCTTTATTTCTTACGAGTGCCTGAAAACATACCTTTATGTTTGTCTAATATTAATTTACTGTTTACAGGCCTCGGGTTTCCCTCCCTTATGTGTTATTTATGTAAAAGTACAGTGGCGTATCTGCCATAGGGACCTGAGGTGTGGTCACAGAAAGGTGTGAGTCATATAATTAGGGGCTGATGCACATGAATGCACACGAAGCTGACCCCATACCGTCATGTATACATAGTGATAAGAAGTTGTGATTAGATATGAAAAGGCCAGGGTGTCTTTTATTGCAGAGTTTTTATTTCCTGTTACCTTCCGGTGACAGGAAACCTGATGAGTGAGTGAAAAGTGAAAAGTCTCCATTCAAAAGTTTATGCTGTCAGCTGATAGCCTGAAGGAGCTTGTGTGTGGGTGCTTATCTATTATATCTGCAACGACATCCTGACTTATTATCGTCATACCAAGAATCCCAGGTGACACGTTAACAGCTGGGACATCTGACACTTCAGCATAATAAACTGGTCCTTATCAAAATAAAACAGAATTATATGGGGAATGACGAAAACAACAGCTCCTCATTTTAAAGAAAACTTTAACCACAGTCTTATTTATTTTCTTATAGTGAGTTAAAGTGTATTGTGTTGATGTACCATCATTTTCATTTCACCCCTAGACACTAGAGACATCATACACCAGCCACTAGAATCAAAATACGGACTGTGTGAGATCTAGGGAGGTAGCGTTAGGTTCCCTGATAATATATATCATCATCATCATCATCATCATCATCATCTTTTTTAGAGTCAGGGACCTACATGTGCTTGACCTCACACAGTTGACACAGACACAACTATCTTCTTGTTAGGTATAACATCTTAACAACCCCAGCAAAATTACATTTGCTACTTACATTGGTAGGCTTGTCCGGGATATGAACTTCTAGTACTACATATATTTTGGGTCCTGGTCTGGGTTTTAGCTATAACAACATTTCTATTTACCCAGGGAATCCCCATTATTAATATTGCCCAAGATTTGGGAATTGATGAAGTGTCAGAGCCTGGATTAATTAATTAAAGTTGTACTTGTTTTAGAAATTGATTTAGAACATTTTAGTATTTATCAGATGGCGGATTTGGCCAAGTTTCGCTCTGCTGCTGTGCAGACTGCGAGAGACATGAATATGGAAGGTCAAGTTTTGATTGACTATGTCACCTCAGAATGTGATAAGTTTATTGCTAGGGAAGAACATAGGTTAGCTGAAGAGAGGAGAATGCAGTTAGAAGATGCTAGAGAGATGAAGAAATTAGAGTTGGATAGAGAGGCTCAGAAAGAAATAAAACGTTTACAAATTGAGGCTGAGAAGGAGGCTAGGGCCTTAGAGGCTGATAGAGAGGCTGAGATCAAGAGGCTCCAGTTTGAGGAGAAAAAATTAGAAAGGGAAGCAGAGGAAAAACGACTGCAAAGGAAAGCAGAGGCAGAAGATAAAAGATTACAGAGGGAGCATGAGCTGCGACTAAGGGAGTTGGAGTTGCAAGGCCAGGCTCCTGAAAATGGTCACAACCCCTCTACCTCTGATGCTACTGCTAGTCAGGGGCCTCCAACTCAGCTATGGGGTTTCACTTAGATTATTTTGTTGAGAGAGATGATGACATTGAATCATATTTAAGTAGGTATGAGGTATTAGCTACAACTTATGGGTTAGAAAAAGAAAGATGGAGCTTGAAGTTATCCCAAGGTCTTCGGGGAACAGCTTATGAAGTTGTTTTTAAAATGAGCAGGGATGACCAAGACAATTATGACATGTTAAAGCAGTCTCTTTTGTTAATACGAAAAGAATGGTGAATTTTACAGGAAAAAGTTTAGAAATGCCAAGCTACTGTCGGGTGAGACTTATCACCAGTGCTCTGCACGATTAGAGACTTACTTGGAGAAATGGACTGCTCTGGGGAAAACCCAAGATCTTAAAGAAATGATCCTTATTGAGCAATTGAGAGAGTCCATGGCTCCAGACTTGAGAACGTTTCTCATGGAACAGGGTGCAGAGAGGCTGGGGGAGTTACTTAATGTCGCTGAGAGGTATCAGGCAGCCCAGGCAGAGGTAGCTGGCGCCAAAAAGAAGCATGTAGAAAATTATAGGGCCCCACAAAACTCAAATAGATTTGATAATAAAGATCAGGGTAACAAGTTTAAGCAAAATTTTGATAGGCCACGCAATGATAATAAACATAAAAACTCACAGTTCAATGACAGGAAATATGAGGAAAGAAAACCCCTTTATCAAAATAGATACTATTGTAAATGGTGTAAGAGAGAGGGTCATGACACCAAATTTTGTACAAGGAAACCTTCTGGATGTGCTGCGATGAAGTTGGGGAAAAAGGAAGAAAAGGTAAAACCTACTGGACAGCAGGAACCTTATCATCCCCCAGTATGTGAGGACGTGGTATGTAATGGGGTCACAATTAGGTGCCTTTATGATACCGGTTTTGATTTTGATTCTGTTGTGAGTGCGCACTTGGTGAACCCGGATCAGTATACCACAGAAACAGTGGAGATTCAAGGGGCGACCAAGGACCTACCACTCATGAAACTTCCCATTGCAAGGATAACAGTGAAAACTCGCTATGTGGAAGGAATAATCAGAGCAGCAGTGATAGCCGCACCCATTTACCCTCTGATATTGGGATGTCGTTATGTCTTCTTGGGGAATCCCAAGAGACCGGTGGTTCTGGCAGCAGTCCAGACCTGTTCACAATCCAGAAAGGAAGAAGATGAGCCAATAAATACTCATCCAGAGGAGATGAGGAAGGCACAGGCTGAAGATAGGACACTGAAGCCGTGCTTTCAAAAATTGCGTAACTGCCATACCCTCCTTATAAAGGAGAATTTTACCTGAAGAATAAATTGTTATATAGGAAGGCCGGAACTGGTTCAAATGGTCATGGACAACTGGTACTTCCCAAGATGTTTAGGGCAGACGTAATACGGAGTTTACATGTTGGGAAAGATGGTGACCATGAGAAAATAGGTACCATCTGCCAAAACGTTTCTAAATATTATTATTGGCCAGATGTAAAGATAGTTATTGAGAATTTTGTGGAGAACTGCGGCCAATTTCACGAGGTAACACCCACACGTGGGAAAACTGTTCAGGACCTAGACACGCCACGGGGCAAACTTAGGCCTGGAAATAAAAATAATTGTAATAAAGTAGACAATGTGGAATGGGAACCCCCTTTTCACACACAGTCTTCACTTGAATGTATTAAAATGGCAACTCTGTGTCGAGAACAAAAAGTGGTTTTACCCCAGAGTAAGCCGACAGTCCCTCAATCGGAATTATGTGTGAACTGGGTGAAGGTAAAAGAGAGAGAAGATCTCTCACAAGGAACTTAAAGTGGGGAGAAAACCCCAGGAAGAAAACGTACTAAACACAAGGCTTCCAGTATTATGAAAAATATGTCAGAAAAATTAAAAGTCCATTTGTAAATTGTTAAGGACGTGGACAGATGAGAAGGCAGAAGAGACTGTTACCTCATCATACCAATATGTGAAAGAACTGACCACTCGTTTAAAAACTATTTGGAAACTGGCAAATGAAAATTTGAGACAAGCCAGGAAAAAGCATGCTGCTTATTATAACAAAAAAAGCGAAGGATAGGGAGCTTGCTGTAGGGGAGAAGGTGCTTCTTCTATTACCAGGCAGCAACAATAAACTTCAGATCGGATGGCAAGGTCCATATACAGTTTTGGAAAAGGTATCCAGAACAAATTATAAGATAGACAAGAAGGGAAAGGAAAAAGTCTATCATGTGAACCTTTTGAAGAAATATCTGGACAGATAAATCCAGGAAGGAACACACTTAATGGCCTTGTCAATTGCAACCGAAATGAAAAATGAACCTCTCACCTCATTTGAATACCCACTGAAGCCCAGTGAAACGTTTGAACAGATGAAGATCAGTAATCACCTGACAAAAGGACAGAGAGAGAGGATTCAAAAGGTCCTGGAGAAACATACAGACGTGTTAACGGATAAGCCGGGGCACACCAATTTGTTGGAATATGATATGAAACTACTAGACCCAACACCCATCTGTATGAGGCCTTATTCTATTCCGTTCGCTAAGGAAAAAGCTTTGAAAGAGGAGATAGATTATTTGTTACAAGAAGGGATTATTTCTCACAGTGAGTCTCCTTATAGTTCCTGTGTGGTTTTGTTGCGGAAACCATCGGGAGAACATAGACTGTGCATAGATTACAGGAAACTGAATGCTGTCACGGAAGATCAGGTGGATCCATTATCTGATACTACTCAACTTTTTGCCAGGCTGAACAAGGCAAAATATTTTTCCAAGGTGGATCTTAGCAAAGGCTATTATCAAATTCCAGTAAAGCCTGAGGTTCGACCTTACTTAGCATTTAGCACCTCGGAGGGTCATTATGAGTTCAACATGCTACCGTTTGGATTGAAAAATGCCCCGAGTGTGTTTTCTAGGATGATGCGAAAATTGTTGGATCCCCTGAAAAATCCATGTATCTCGAATTTCATGGATGATATCCTCATTGCTACTGAAACTTTTGAGGAACATGTTAACTCTTTGAATATGCTGTTTGATAGACTCAGAGAGGCTAACTTGACTGCTAGACCAACAAAATGTTGTATTGGGTGTAAAGAGTTGGAATTCTTGGGACATACCATACATCAGGGTAGCATGACCCCTGATCCCAAGAATCTGGAGAAACTGAAAAGAGCACCTAGGCCACAAACAAAGAAAGATGTGCGATCTTTTGTGTCGTTGTGTGGTTTCTACCAAAAGTACATTAAACATTTTAACTCTATATGTGCTCCTCTGACGGATTTAACTCGAAAGGGACAACCTGATACAATAAACTGGTCCGCACAGGTGAATTGGCTTACCAGGAGTTAAAAGAAAAACTCACAAGCAGGCCAGTATTGCAATTGCCTGACTTGAATCAAGAATTTGTCGTGAGAAGTGACGCAAGCAATGTGGGCCTGGGCGCTACATTGTTGCAAAGGTCCTCCTCACAAGATGGCGAATTGAACCATGTCGCTTATGCAAGCCGCAAGTTGAACAAGGCGGAAAGAAATTATTCAACAAGTGAGAAAGAATGTTTGGCGTTAATATGGGCTATAAAAAAAATTCCAGATTTATTTATATGGCAGGACATTTGTGGTCCAAACAGATCATTCACCTCTCGTATTCCTATCACAAGCCAAGCATGAAAATGCCAGATTATTAAGATGGTCATTATTAATACAGCCATATTCATTCTGATTGAATATATTCCCAGCCCTCAGAACGTCGGTGCAGATTTTTTGAGTAGACATCCGTGTGATGAAAGTCAGAAAGAAATGTAGGACTTCATTTGCGCTAAGTTATCTCACAGATTGTAACCTGCAATGGATGCATATATGTAGTGGATTTGATGGTATTGTATGATTGTGATCTTACTTAATGTGATGCATGAGGTCAGCTGTGAAGGCTCCTGAGATAAATGTAACTGTGAATTTTCAGAAGGCCCTTCTTGCTACCACTACGACCTCACACCTATCTTTTTTTATCTAATGAATGTGGCTACTTTAAAGTTCTAGGGTAATGATATGTAATGTGTTGTGGTAGTGTACATACACACACAGATATTTAACAATTCTAATAATATTAATAAAATGTTATGACACACTGAACTAACTCAAGCTGTGTAAAATTTTTGATAATAAATTTTCTTTAAGTTTATTTGTTCTGAACCAAGGTTTTATTTTGGTCAGAACATATGAAAGGTTTTGCAATTATTAATGAAATGCATGAATATATGGCATAATAAATGAAAGGTGTATACATATGTATTTTCCAAGACTAGTTAATATTACTACTGTTTATGGTTGTAATTTTTCTCGGGAGATAACAATGGGAGAGACGTTTAATGGATGTGCTGTTGGGGTGGCCTCATCACTCCCTGTCTATGGCGACTACACATTGTCCATTTATGGATGATATTATAATTGGTGTGTTAGAAATTAAGTTGGTGAGTACTCAGCAGTCCAGACGCTCACGTATCTTGAATGAGTAATCTGGTGCTGGAATCAGGTGGCCCCACCTCTCCGTGCTTGGGGGCAATATCAGGCTGCTCTGCCAAAATATAAACTGCACGGGTCCACTCTTGTAATATTCAACACCTCATTTGACACCACATTGGTGCCAAATAAAAAACTCACAGCTCTGCAATCAAAGTATTAGTCATGTGTCAGAATTCCATCCTCTAACCATTTCTGGACACAACACTACACAACAACAACACCAATTAGACGGGTCAGATCTCTTTGACCATACAACACATCTTACCAAGTTGGTTTCACATAGGATAAGTTCTCCCAGACTACATATTCTGAAATATGTTCAATTAGCTTTCCTGCCATAGAATAGGATAGGTGATATGTTCCACTGATCTCAACAACTTGATTCTGTCTTTCATAATCCTTGCTGGAGTTTTATGTATTTTATTTGTCTCTAGACCCAGAACTGGGGCGGGGGGTCTAGAGAGAATCCTTACTTGTTGTAAGGGATAGATTTTGATATGCCAGTATCAAATCATTCGAAACATTAAACACATATTAAAAAGTATACAAAGAAATACTTTCAGTCTTACCAGAATTATGAATATATATATCACACAGTTAATTGCTAGCAAAACTCAGCTGAGCTGCTGGCTTTAGTATGGCGTCCCTCTAAATATTTCAGTTTAGCTTCTGGGAATTACACCACTAAATAATTCACTGTGTCTACTAGGACAACTTATGACGAATGGCAAAATGCGCGTCTGAGCGCCGATAATATATTCATCTATGGCCAATCACCGCTTTTTCCTTTCAAATTCAAACCTCCTACCAAAAAGTCATTTCAGTCATACCTCAGTCAAGTATGCATTATTGTCTGTTGGTCCGTCTGTCTCTACTTGCGTTTCACAAAAAAAAAAAAAACTTGTTTTTTGAACCAACTCCGCCTTCCCCTACACAATTTTGCCTTTAAAGTTATTTTTATCCACAGTGCACCATCCCATCCCGTCGCTTTCTTTCTAACTAGATTTTTAGCACTTGAGACTCAAGTGCTACAGTTTTTTGAAAATTAGGGACATTTTTTGTTTCATTGCAGTCGCTCGCTGATATGAACAACGCAGTCTTTTGTCAATATCTTTCTTATTATCTATCCGTCTGTATAAATGAAAGCATATTATTTCACTGCTCAAGATGGGCCATCCGGCCAGCTAGGTTTTATATTCCTAACATCATTATTAAGAAAAAGTTACTTTTCAAGGTTAGTTGGTTTTTCGAAATATTTCTAGCATCTTCTATACTGCGTTTGCCGCTGAATTCAAATAAACGGACTAAGTTATCGCAAAAGCGTCCAAGAAATGACTGTTGCGTATAATAGCTAAGGTCCCTTTTGTCGATTTCTTTACCTTGTGTCAACTTGGGGACGTGACTTTTCCTCCTTTCCCCACCAATTGCGTCTTTTTAGCCTTGCTAGTTTCAAGCACGCGTTTTCCGGTCAGATTTTTTTCCTTTTGATCTCCGTTCTCATCCCGTTCCAAGGGTAACTGTTTTGCCTTCACGTTCTAACAATTTAATTTCCATGGCGGGTGATGACCCGCGGCGTGTGGGCGATCATGTATTCTAGTAGCTTACGCATTAGTTTTTATCCCTACGTTGTATCATTGGAGATATTTTAACGTTTTGTATCATGGTTAATTTTATGACACACATCTCCCCACTTGAAAACATGCCTACGGCTAGTTCTAAAACCAGTGATACACATAGATAAAATCTCTCCTCACGCCTGCCATTACTCTAATTTTGATCACAGGGGTGCCGACTGAGGAAATCTGCACCGACATTCAATTTGCCTGGGATATATTGGATACTAAACTGATAAGGTTGAAGCAATAAAGACCACCTCAGCAATCTTGCGTTTTCATGCTTAGCCTGAGATAAGAATACGAGAGGCTGATGATCCGTCTCGACCACAAAAGTCCTACTATACAGATAGATTTGAAACTTCTTTATTGCCCAGATTAACGCTAAACATTCTTTTTCGCTTGTGGAGTATCCTTGTTCCGCCTTATTCAATTTGCGGCTTGCATAAGCGACTGGTTTCAGTTCCCCATCAGGTGAAGATGATCTTTGCAACAAAGCTGCTCCGAGTCCTACATTACTTGCATCGGTTCTTAAGACAAAGTCCTGTGTCAAATCAGGCAGTTTGAGAATAGGCTTGCTAGTGAGTTTTTCCTTTAAGTCTTGGAACGCTAATTCACTTTGCGCAGTCCAAATAATTTTATCTGGAAGTCCCTTGCGAGTCAGATCAGTCAGAGGAGCACAAATAGAGTTAAAATCTTTGATATATTTTTGATAAAATCCGCATAACGACACGAATGATCGCACGTCCTTTTTTGTTTGTGGTCTAGGTGCTCTCTGCAGTTTTTCCAAGTTCTTGGGATCAGGGGTCATGCTACCCTGATATACAGTGTGTCCCAAGAATTCCAATACAACATTTTGTTGGCCTAGCAGTTAAGTTCGCCTCCCTAAGCCTATTAAATAACATTTCTAGAGCTTCAATGTGTTCTTCAAATGTCTCTGTGGCGACGAGAATATCATCCATGAAATTCGTGATACATGGGTTATTCAGGGGATCCAACAATTTGCGCATCATCCTTGAAAATACACTCGGAGCATTTTTCAGTCCGAATGGTAGCATGTTGAATTCATAATGTCCATCCGAAGTGCTAAAAAGCCAAATAAGGTCTCACTTCAGGCTTCACTGGGATCTGGTAATAGCCTTTACTAAGATCCACCTTTGAAAAGTATTTTGCCTTGTTCAGTCTGGCAAATAACTGTTTTGTGTCTGGTAATGGATCCACTTGTTCTTCTGTGACAGCATTCAGTTTCCTGTAATCTATGCACAGTCTGTGTTCCCCAGACGGTTTTCTCAACAAACGACACTAGAGCTAAAAGATGATTCACTGTGTGAAATAATCCCCTCCTTCAACAAATAATCTATTTCTTCCTTCAATGCCTTCTCCTTCGCGAACGGAATAGAATAGGCTCTCATACAGATTGGGTTTGAGTCTACCAGTTTCATGTCATACTGTAGCAAATTTGTATGGCCTGGTTTATCTGTTAATACATCTGTATGTTCCTCCAGAACCTTTTGAACTCTCTCCCTCTGGTTTTTAGTCAGGTGCTTACTGACTTTTACCTGTGCTGCTGTTTCACAAGGATGTAATGGGTATTCATGTGAGGTGAGTGGTTCCTTTTGCATTTGAGTTGCGATAGCTAAGGTCAGTAAGGGGGTGCTTTCCTGGAGTGGTCTGTCCAGATACTTCTTTAACAGGTTTACATGATAAACTTTCTCCTTCCCCTTTTTGTCAATTTTATAGTTTGTTCTAGACACCTTCTCTAGAACCGTATATGGACCTTGCCATCCAATTTGTAATTTATTCTGGCTACCGGGTAGTAGAAGCAGCACCTTCTCTCCCACAGCTAGTTCTCTGTCCTTTGCCTTCCTATTAAAATATGCTGCATGTTTCTTCCTGGCTTGTTTCAAATTATCATTTGCCAGTTTCCATCCAGCTTTCAAACGAGTGGTCAGTTCGTTCACGTATTGATAAGATGAGGTAACAGTCTCTTCCGCCTTCTCATCTGTCCAGGTCCTTAATAGGGCTTCTAATGGACCTTTTATTGGCCTCCCAAATAGCAGAGTTGCGGGAGCCATCCCGGTTGAACTATGTGGTACCTCCCGATACGCAAACAATGCGGCGGGCAGGAATTGATCCCACAGATCCGGTTTTTCGTGTGCCAGCTTTCTCAGGATAGAAATGAGAGTCCCGTTGAACCTCTCTACCTGGCCGTTCCCTTGCGGATGGTACGGACTACAATGAAAGTGTCTGGCTTGAAATAGCTTAAAAACTTCTTTCGTTAGTTTCCCCTTGAACTGAGAGCCATTATCCGTCAAGATTTGATGCGGGAATCCTAATCGGGTAAATATTGTAAGTAGTGCCTCTGCTACATGTTTTGAATCAATTGATGGCAGGGCTACCGCCTCTCCCACATAGAACAAGTGTCCACCAGAGTAAGGATGTAACTGTTCCTCCTCTTGGTCCGAGTGAGAGGTCCTACAATATCCACTGCAACCCTCTCAAAAGGTGTTCCCACTATGGGCATTTCCCCTAGAGTTGCAGGAGCAGTCCAGTGCTTTGGAGCTACCCTTTGACATTCTGGGCAGGATTTGACATATCTTTTTATATCCTCCGTTATCCCTGGCCAGAAGTAATGACAAGCTATACGCTGTCCTGTGGCGCTGATCCCCATGTGACCACTGAAGGGAATCGCATGCCCGAGTTCCATCACTTTATCTCTATAGGAAGTGGGAAGAACCAGCTGGTTGTGACCATTTGTTCCAGTTCCGGCCTTCCTGTATAAGAGTTTGTTCTTCATGAAATATTCCCCCTTGCTCGGAGGTGTGTGGCATTTGGGCAATTTTTTTAAAACATGGCTTGAGTGTCCTATCCTCAGCCTGCGCCTTCCTCATCTCCTCTGGATGAGCATTTATAGGTTCACCTTCTTCCTCCTTCTTCTGTGACCTGGTCTGCACTGTCGCCATGATCACAGGTCTCTCGGGATTCCCCAAGAAGACGTATCTACACCCCAATATCAGAGGGTAGATTGGTTCATCTATCACTGCTGCTCTGATTTCTCCTTCCACATAGCGAGTTTTCACCGTTATCCTTGCGATGGGAAGTGTCATGAGTGGTATGTATTTAGTCGCCCCTTGTATTTCCACTGTTTCTGTGGTATACTGACTTGGGTCCACTAGGCTAGACTTCACAACTGAATCATAATCCAAACCTGTATCATAAAGGCACCTTATGGTGACCCCATTACAAATAACATCCTCACAAACTGGGGGGTGATAAGGTTCCTGCTGTCCATTAGGATTAACCTTTAATCTTGAGTCCCCGACTTCATTGCAGCAATGTTTGAAGGTTTCCTTCTACAAAATTCGGTGTTATGGTTATCTTTCTTGCACCATTTACACCATCTTTTTCCTTGGTTAAACGGTTTTTCTTTCATTGGATTTTTGGTCATTGAACTGTGAGTTTCTGTCTCGGTAGTCATTTCTTGGCCGTTCAAAGTTTGTCCTACCTTTATTTCCCTGCTCTCTATTATCAAATTTATTAAATTGCTGTGGAGCTTTAAAATTGTCTATGTGCTTCTTTTTAGCACCACTTACCTCTGCCTGGGCTGCCTGATACCTCTCAGCGACATTTAAAACCTCCCCCAACTTCTCTGCACCTTGTTCCATGAGGAATTTTCTCATGTCTGGAGCCATGGACTCTCTCAATTGCTCAATCATGATCATTTCTTTAAGATTTTGGGTCTTCCCCAGAGCAGTCCATTTCTCCAAATAGGTTTCCAGTCTGGCAGAGAATTGGTGGTATGTCTCCCCAGACAACAGTTTGGCATTTCTAAATTTCTTACGATAAAATTCACCATTTTTTTCGTACCTCAATAACAAAGCCTGCTTTAACATGTCATAATTGTCCTGGTCTTCTCTGTTCATTTTTGCGAAGACTTCATAAGAAGTACCTCTCAGTCCCTGTGATAACTTTAAACTCCACCTCTCTCTCTCTAACCCATATGTAGTAGCTAATAACTCAAAACGTCCTAGGTACCCCTCTATGTCATCGTCTTTTTCAACAAAATGGTCTAAATGAAACCCCATAGCTGATGTTGAGGCTCCCAGACTGGGCGTAGCATCCGAGGCAAAAGGGCTGGCACCATTTTCAGGAGCCTGGCCTTGTAATTCCAGCTCCCTTAGTCGTAATTCGTGCTCCCTCTGCAACCTTCTATCTTCTGCCTCCCTTTCGGCCTTTTTATCTTCTGCCTCCCTTTGCTGTCGTTTTTCTTCTGCCTCCAATGCTTTAGCCTCTTTGTCAGCCTCAATTTGTAACCTCTTAGTCTCAGCCTCAATTTGTAACCTCTTCTCTTCAGCCAACCTTTCAGACTCTAATTTTCTTTCAGCCTCTTTTTCTAATCTTCTTTCTTCCCGTTCAATATACTTATCACATTCAGCCGTTACATATTGAATTAAAACCTGACCATCCATTCCCATATCCTTTGCCGTTAGCACAGCAGCTGATCTGAATTTGGCTAGCTCCGCCATACTTTTTAAACAATTCTAGCAATAAGCAAAGTAAAATTTCCAACCACTAAAGTAATTCTAATTACTTTAGTCTAAAATAATTCTAATTAATTAATTAATCAATTAACTACCACTGGCTGTGAAGATTCACCAACTTTTATTTTCAGGGACACTTTTAATTTTTATAATGTGTTCCCCTAATTTATTTCTCCCCCAGGAGATCCTAATATTATTGATAGGCTAATTATCCCGGGACAAGAGACCCCAATATATGTAGTGGATTTGATGGTATTGTATGATTGTGATCTTACTTAATGTGATGCATGAGGTCAGCTGTGAAGGCTCCTGAGATAAATGTAGCTGTGAATTTTCAGAAGGCCCTTCTTGCTACCACTACGACCTCACACCTATCTTTTTTTATCTAATGAATGTGGCTACGTTAAAGTTCTAGGGTAATGATATGTAATGTGTTGTGGTAGTGTACATACACACACACACAGATATTTAACAATTCTAATAATATTAATAAAATGTTATGACACACTGAACTAACTCAAGCTGTGTAAAATTTTTGATAACAAATTTTCTTTTAAGTTTATTTGTTCTGAACCAAGGTTTTATTTTGGTCAGAACATATGAAAGGTTTTGCAATTATTAATGAAATGCATGAATATATGGCATAATAAATGAAAGGTGTGTACATATGTATTTTACAATACTAGTTAATATTACTACTGTTTATAGTTGTAATTTTTCTGGGAGAATGTTTAATGGATGTGCTGTTGGGGTGGCCTCATCACTCCCTGTCTATGGCGACTACACATTGTCCATTTATTGATGATTATCTTGAATGAGTAATCTGGTTGCTGGAATCATTACAGGGTCTGGCCCCACCTCTCCGTGCTTGGGGGCAATATCAGGCTGCTCTGCCAAAATATAAACTGCACGGGTCCACTCTTGTAATATTCAACACCTCATTTGACACCACATTGGTGCCAAATAAAAACTCACAGTTCTGCAATAAAGTATTGGTCATGTGTCAGAATTCCATCCTCTAAACCATTTCTGGACACAACACCACACACAACAACAACACCACATAGACGGGTCAGATCTCTTTGACCATACAACACATCTTACCAATTTGGTTTTACATAGGATAAGTTCTCCCAGACTACATATTCTGAAATATGTTCATTAGCTTCCTGCCATAGAATAGGATAGGTGATATGTTCCACTGATCTCAACACTTGATCTGTCCTTCATAATCCTTGCTGGAGTTTATGTATTTTATTTGTCTCTAGACCCCGAACTGGGGCGGGGGGTCTAGAGCGAATCCTTACTTGTTGTAAGGGATAGATTTTGATATGGCAGTATCCAATCACTCGAAACATTAAACAAATATTAAAATATACAAAGAAATACTTTCAGTCTTACCAGAATTATGAATATAGAACACAGTTAATTGCTAGCAAAACTCAGCTGAGCTGCTGGCTTTAGTATGGCGTCCCTCTAAATATTTCAATTAGCTTCTGGGAATTACACCACTAAATAATTCACTGTGTCTACTAGGACAACTTATGACGAATGGCAAAAATGCGCGTCTGAGCGCCGATAATATATTCATCTATGGCCAATCACCGCCTTTTTTCCTTTTCAAATTCAAACCTCCTACCAAAAAGTCATTTCAGTCATACCTCAGTCAAGTATGCATTATTGTCTGTTGGTCCGTCTGTCTCTACTTGCGTTTCACAAAAAAAAAAAACACTTGTTTTTTGAACCAACTCCGCCTTCCCTACACAATTTTGCCTTTAAAGTTATTTTTAGCCACAGTTCACCATCCCATCCCGTCTCTTTCATTCATAACTAGATTTTAGGCATCTTGAGTCTCAAGGCTACAGTTTTTTTGAAAATTAGGGACATTTTTTGTTTCATCATGCAATCGCTCGTTGATATGAACAACACAGTCTTTTGTCAATATCTTTCTTATTATCTATCCGTCTGTATAAATGAAAGCATATTATTTCACTGCTCAAGATGGGCCATCCGGCCAGCTAGGTTTTATATTCCTAACATTATTATTAAGAAAAAGTTACTTTTCAAGGTTATTTTTTTTTTTTCTGAAATATTTTCTAGCATCTTCTATACTGCGTTTGCCGCTGAATTCAAATAAACGGACTAAGTTATCGCAAAAGCGTCCAAGAAATGACTGTTGCGTATAATAGCTAAGGTCCCTTTTGTCGATTTCTTTACCTTGTGTCAACTTGGGGACGTGACTTTTCCTCCTTTCCCCACCAATTGCGTCTTTTAGCCTCGCTAGTTTCAAGCACGCGTTCAGTAAGATTTTTTTTCTTTTGATCTCCGTTCTCATCCCGTTCCAAGGGTAAAAGTTTTGCCTTCACGTCTAACAATTTAATTTCCATGGCGGGTGATGACCCGCGGCGTGGGCGATCATGTATTCTAGTAGCTTACGCATTAGTTTTTATCCCTACGTTGTATCATTGGAGATATTTTAACGTTGTATCATGGTTAATTTTATGACAATGTTTTAGGAAGGGAGGTGTGTAGCGAAATCTGTGAGATAATCGCTTATTTCAGTAAGATTCTAGTCCTATGATAATAAATACACCAGCCCTCAGGTGTCTGACTATTTTCATCTTCAACGCCAGTAGAGCGCTGCCTTTTGTGCAGTGGGAATGCTAAGAAAATGACCCGCCGTAAAATCTAACACGCTTTTAGTTTCGGTTTAGAAACGTACAATAAACATTTTAACATCTCGCCGATCTGCTGCACGAAACGGTGGGAAAAGCTTGTAATTAACGTAATATGTTAACTTTAACACTAAAATTTGTAATAATTCGGACATTTCTCAGTAGTAAGAACGAGACGATTGTAATAATTAACGCCAACACTACCAAAGTTTTGAAAAACCCTCTTCGCTCTGCAGCGGTCGCTTTAATATATTACACGTGTGGGCAAAGCCAGCATGAAGACAAACACAGACAGTTTTCCCATTTCCTCCTTAGCGGTAAAATATTCTGACGTCACTCAAACTAGTTGGTTATTTGAATACTAGAGAATTTTTCAGGGGTGGGGGGGAGAGAGGGTAGAGATGGCCGACTTTGTGTAAAAAGGTTATATTTGTACGATTGACAGTGACAAAATTGAAAATCTAAACCATAATGAAACTGACCATAAAAATCATTTAGTAGAATTGCTTAGTGTCCCCCTTGAGCAAAATATGTTTTAAAAAAATTTGGTAGTCCAAGTATTAGCCAAGTTATTGAGAAAATACTATATGTCTAAGAACGCTTGGACGGACAGACTGTTGTTCTTGCTCGTTACACATAACGTTATTGGGGACGCTAGTTTAAAAAAGAGGCATCGAAGTAATCCAAATCCTATTGGTTGGTATAAGAGTATAGGAGTAAGGGGGGGGGGGGGGGGGGGGGGGGGGGGAGAGGAAAATGTAACTAAAACTAAACATTTTTTTCTTTTGGCATAACTAACGCATACTGACCAATGGACTAAGAGGCACATAGTTTGTTTGGAGTTTTGGTTTTGTTTTTTCAAACTAAATTCAAAAAGTTGTAGTAGTGCCTGCTTTCATTGGTCGGCTCTAATAGATATTGGCAAAAGGCATAGTGGTCTCGTGGCCATTTGACTAGAAAATTTTTACAAACAACTACGTTGAGAGCAGATGTGATTAAATTGTAAAATTCACTACTAATTCACAATCTGGACGAGGCCAGAGCAAAACATTGAGGCCATATTCTTTTTGCCAGTCAACGTTATTTGTGACATATTTCTTTGAACTAGTGGTAAGAATGCTTTATGTATTTACATGCTTGATTAAAACTGCACAAGTTAGATACTGCTATGGGGAAAAGTGAAGGACATGCCGGGAGCAAACATTATTGAGTCCTCACACTGACTGTTGCATATTATTATGATTTTGTATTAACTATTTTGTATTGGAAGATGTTAGGAAGCCTCAGTGTTCCATGAACACTCTTTAACATGCCTAGAGCGTTTATAATTTAGAAAAGAAAAGAAAAATTATATAAAAGGAGATGTGGTTACTCCACGTTATTGTATTGAAGCAAACTAGGTAAAAATACAGTGGCGTATCTGCCATATGGACCTGAGGTGTGGTCACAGAAAGGTGTGAGTCATATAATTAGGGGCTGATGCACATGAATGCACACGAGGCTGATCCCATACCGTCATGTTTACATAGTGATAAGAAGTTGTGATTGGATATGAAAAGGCCAGGGTGTCTTTTATTGCAGAGTTTTTATTTCCTGTTACCATCCGGTGACAGGAAACCTGATGAGTGAGTGAAAAGTGAAAAGTCTCCATTCAAAAGTTTATGCTGTCAGCTAATAGCCTGAAGGAGCTTGTGTGTGGATGCTGATCTATTATATCTGCAATGACATCCTGACTTATTATCGTCATACCAAGAATCCCTCCAGCGGGCTGATCACCCGCTTGCCAGCCATACTGATTACGGAAACAACAATTAATTTTTTGTTGTACCAATAAACGCCATTAGGCGTAACGGAACAACAATTAGTTTCTTGTTGCCCTAAGACGCCTATAGGCGTATTGGCTACGGACTGCTTTGTCGGTCAGTGGCTAAGGATGGAAGAAGAAGAAGAATCCCAGGTGACACGTTAACAGCTGGGACATCTGACACTTCAGCGTAATAAACTGGTCCTTATCAAAATAAAACTGAATTATATGGGGAATGACGAAAACAACAGCTCCTCATAACCAATGACTAACACTAGCAGTTATTAAAGTTTTAGTCTGTGAATACACCTACAGGAACTCTATATAATAACATTACATTCATAGGACCAAGAGTCCATATTTTTTTAGTTAAAGCATTATATGTAAATATATTTCCTCATTTTCAAAAACCTGTCCAAAAGAGATGGCGGGACAGGCAGATTAAATTGTACAAAGAAAAAAAACATTCCAATTTTAAAGAAAACTTTAACCACAGTCTTATTTATTTTCTTATAGTGAGTTAAAGTGTATTGTGTTGATGTACCATCATTTTCATTTCACCCCTAGACACTAGAGACATCATGCACCAGCCACTAGAATCAAAATACGGACTGTGTGAGATCTAGGGAGATAGCGTTAGGTTCCCTGATAATATATATCATCATCATCTTTTTTAGAGTCAGGGACCTACATGTGCTTGACCTCACACAGTTGACACAGACACAACTATCTTCTTGTTGGGTATAACATCTTAACCTCCCCAGCAAAATTACATTTGCTACAGGGAGGACAAAGTGACAAATGTCGAGGTGCTCTCACGTGGTGGCCTTCAAAGCACGTATACACTGCTTAGACAACGCAGACTACGCTGGCTTGGCCATGTCCGCCGCTTGAAGATGGTCGCATCCCGAAAGATATCTTCTACGGACAACTGGTAGATGGCAAAAGAACAGTTAAGCAGCCGGCATATTAGGTTTAAAGATGTGTGCAAGAGAGACATGAGGGCACTGGACGTTCAAAGATGTGTGCAAGAGAGACATGAGGGCACTGGACGTAAATTCAGCAGTTGTTGTGAGGATGAAGCTGCCGATCGCACCAAGTGGCGATGCTCTTTACGGCGTCACCTGAGATTAGGCGACAAGAAGCTCTCACAATAAACAAAAGAGAAAAGAAAACGTCGATAGAAACACCATGTGAACACTGCGCTCGCAGTGGTGGGTAGTGGCCGAGCAGTCCGGTGTGGTAGTGCGTAACAGGACTGTGTTCACTCTTGCACATACTATTTTTAATTAGCATCTTGTAGAGTACAAATTTGTGATAAGATTTTGAAGCCTACTTGGATAGGGTTAAATACAAAATCAAGTAAGAAATACAAAAGGTAATACTGAAGTGTCTTCTACCTACGCTACTGACTTGTATCAGAACTGATCTCCATTGTGGGAAGGGGGAACCACACACACACAAAAGTTGGCTAATAAGTTTTCCAAAATAAACAGATCCCCAGAATGATTCTCTACTCAAAAGAGCATTTATTTTTGAATTATTTCACTTACGACTTACTAATCACGCTAAGGTGTTACTTACTTATTTAGTCGTTCCCCTTCTACCGTGAGGTGTAGAGGTTTGGAAGAGAGAGCGCCATACTATTCTATCGGCTGTCTTCCTCCTGGCCTGGTTCCATTCTAGTCCTCGGTCCTTCAAAGATTGTATAATGTTGTCCTCCCAGCGGACTCTGGGTCGTCCTGGGGGTCTGGATCCCTGGCTCTTTGTTTCCCATGCTTGTCGTGGTAGCCGATCTTCTCCCATTCTTCAGACATGGCCAAACCATCTTAGTTGGAACTGTTCTACTTGGGTCTGCAGGGGGTGGCATTTTAGGCCTTGCTAAGGTACCATGAGCTGTAAATATAATAAATTTTGTGCATGGGTTCCCTGAAGATTATTTCAAGGGTTCCTCCAGAATAAAGAGGTTGAGAAAGGCTAGGGTAGACCAAAATGATGGTTGAGAAAGGCTAGGGTAGACCAAAATGATGGTTGAGCAGAGACAAATAGTCATCTTATGCTAGTCCGCTTTCTTCTCATGTCCTTTAAAAGAAAAATTAAAAGTACTTCTTCGGCGTCCACAGTGAAAAATCAGTGACTTCGCTTCCTAAAATTCGTGTGAACTGTAGGAGATATAAACACGATCCTGTTTTTGAAGTGAAGCCGACAATCCGTAAAGCTTCACGTAGTTTGAACTTTTCACTGCTTTGGTGATGAAACTATAGGGAGATAAAAGAGATAGAAGGTGCCTTGTTTGGACCCTAGGTAGTCTGAATGTTAATGTCTGAAATTGTCTCTGCGTGATGGTATTTGACGCACTTTTTTCATCGTGTTTACTGTGTTGTGTTCATTTCGCGATCGAGGTATTTACTTATTTATTTACTTCGGCCTAGTGTTTAAACCTATTTTCAACGTGTGACTGTGTGTACAATTTTAAGTTACATTTGAAAGTTTACCAGAATGAGCAACAACAACAAAATATAGCATTTTCTCTTTCTATTCAACAAGCTAAAGATAGGAACTACCAATGAGTGTAACAGTAGCACATATGAATTTACTGCTGAAAATCTGCTTCAAAGGTGCCCAACATATGATCAATAGAGACAGCACATCTGGCCAACACAAGTACCATTCCTGGGAAAAAAAAACTTTATAGAGATACAAATAACCTCAAGCTGACCAGAGCTTTCTATGAAAATATTCAAGTAGA
This sequence comes from Oreohelix idahoensis, assembly GCA_024509875.1. Taxonomy (NCBI): domain Eukaryota; kingdom Metazoa; phylum Mollusca; class Gastropoda; order Stylommatophora; family Oreohelicidae; genus Oreohelix; species Oreohelix idahoensis. The sequence goes on along the minus strand of JAMPIV010008968.1, from coordinate 118,897 downwards.
CGTCTGAGAGTGTACGAAGAAGAAGTGAACGGGAACATGACTTGCAGACATGAATTTGTTTAAAGTAAATCTTTAGCTCGGTGTTTCTAAAGTAGAACGTCACAGCTCCTGTGTTTCCCACCGCTGATTAAAGTGAGTTAAATACATAACAAGATTACTAATGTGGAACTGATGACAAGAACTAGACAAGGGCCAGTGGAACAAGAAATGAGAAGAAAGACACTAGAGATGGATAGGACACCCATTGAGGACACATGTTGATAGCATTACCAAGCACACTTTCTTCTGTAATCCCCAGGGGAGAGGTCGAAGGAGATCAGAGAACACATGGAGAAGAGAAGGAGATCAAAGAACACATGGAGAAGAGAAGGAGATCAGAGAACACATGGAGAGGTCGAAGGAGATCAAAGAACACATGGAGAAGAGAAGGAGATCAAAGAACACATGGAGAAGAGAAGGAGATCAAAGAACACATGGAGAAGAGAACTGGAGACAGACATGAAGGGGATTAAGAAGACACAGAAAGAACTTGAGCTGATGGCACGTGACCGAAAGACTTTGCATAAGTTTGTTAAAGGCTTATGGTCCTTGGGAGCGCTGAAGGACGATGATGATGGTGACGATAAGATACATCACGTCTGTAACCTCTTGGTTATTGTTTCTGTTGGTAGCAGACTTTCATAAATGGATGCTTTCGTGAAAAGGGAAGGATTAAAATGGTATAACAAACCATCAACGTAGAGCTGATGGCAAGAACTCGCAGAGCATGAGATGAGAAGGCGCTAGCGATGGATAGTCCACATACTGAGAACAACCTGTTTATAGCATTACAAGGCAGTTATTCTGGAACCCCCAGGGTAATAGAGGTAGATACACGCGGAAGAGAACTGAAGCCATAGGTGAAAAGGATGAGGGAGACGTAGAACGGCTTTGAACTGATTGCACTCGACAGTAGGACTTAAATTTGTCGAAGACATATGGTTCTTGCTAAACTGAAGAGTAATGAATAATTTAAAACATGAGATTAAATACGTCTTGCACAATCCATAGACTCACTGACCTTCAGTGTCTGGGCTACATCAAACATCAAAGCTTTCACTCCTGATAACGGCGCCAACTTTCTATTCTTCTGTTCTATTGTCGCTAAGCTCTATATTGGTTGTGCTTTAAAGAAGCACTGCTACCACATTAATTAGTTAACTGGAACAGTGTTCATCTGTTTCCAAAGGTCTCAAAACTATTTACCTTAACTATAAATTATCTTATATATAAAACGGTACCAGCTTGGCACAAGACCTTATGTATTCTGCGTTTGATGTCTAGGGACAACACCAGGTAGGTGATGTAAATCCGGTTACAGGAAATCGTGCTAGACGTGTTTTAAAACCTTTCAAGATAAGTGTTACTGTTTGGCTAGCAGTACCACAGAACTGGCTATCAGTACCACATGTTTGGCTAGCAGTACCACAGAACATACCAGCTGTCCTACAATTCAGTAAGAAAGTCCCAGTGACAGGGTGGATAGAACGGTTGATTCTGGAGACAGAGTTACCGGATTCTAAGCCTGGCAGCTCACGCTCCACTCTTCATCATCATCATCAGCTGCGATTTCCACTACGAAGGGTCGGCTGTAATGGATCTCCAGCGTCTTCTGTTTCTTGTCTTGATGGTGAACTCTGATAGACTCTTTCCTGTCCATCTCTTGATGTTGTCTTCCCACTTATAGCACTGTGTTCCTCTTGCACGTTTGCCGCCTTCAGTCTGCCCTCAGGTATGGTCTTCAAGCAAGGTGCTATGTCTTTTTGTTTGGCCAAAATATTTTAGCTAATTTTGATCTCCTTTACTACTCATCTTTTCTAAGCTTTCTAGGACCACTATTTGTTTTCATCTCTTTCAATGAGATGTCCCTCATTCTTTTATGTATCCATATCTCGAGAGCCCAGTGGCGTCACTAGGATTGGTGTCACCCCCATGGACCTCCTCCCGTACCAGACCATACAGAATCCTTAGTAATGTCATCCATGAAATTATGGATATGAGGACTTTGCAAGGGTTCTAAAAGCTTCCTCATCATTCTGGTAAAGACTCCCGGTGCGTTATGCAATCCGAACGGCATCACGTTGAAGGTATAGTGTCCTTCACTGGTCCTGAAATCTAACAGAGGTTTAATTTCCTCTTGGCCGGTATTTGATAATAACCTTTACTCTGGTCAATCTTGGAGAAAATGTTTGCCTTGCTAAGCTCCGTGAACAGCTCAGAAGCGCTCTGGAGAGGTTCAGGCTGGAATTCCGTTACTGTGTTAAGTAAACGGTATCTATGCACAGCCGAACTTCCTTACTGGGCTTCTGCAACAGTACTACACTCGAACTGTAAGGGGAGGTAGACTCACTGATAATTCCTGCTTGACGTAGCTTGTCTATTTCTCCGCGTGTAGAGTATCAGCTTTAGCATACGGGATGGGGTAAACTCTGGTCCGCACAGGTGTCTCGTTTGTCAGTTTCATATCGAACTCTACGAGATGCGTTCGACCAGGTACATCCGTCAAAACTGCAGTGTACTGTTTCAGTAGCGCCCTCGTTTCTGTCTGTTGTGCTTCAGAGAGATTGTCACCAAATTTCACATCTTGGAAAGATTCCGTTGGCTGCAATGGATATACCATGCAACTATCGTCATCTTCCTCGTGTTCTATTGCTATGGCGACCGCCAGGCGATGTTCGGAGGACGGCACCGGTCTTTCCGAGTATTTGTTTAGCAGATTTTCGTGGTAGACCTTCTCCTTTCCTTTAATAGAGATCTTATAGTTCGTTCTTGAGATCTTTTTAAGGACGGTAAACGGCCCTTGCCATCCAATGCGCAGTTTGTTGCTTGCGGTTGAAAGTAGCAACAAAACCTTCTCCCCTGGTTGGAGTTCTCTCTCTTTAGCCGCTTTATTGTACCGTTTAGCGTGCTTTCTTAAGGTTGGTTGTTGCTAGATCCCATCCTAGTGTAACCTTTCCTTAAGTTCCGATACATACTTGCTGGCTGAGACGACTGTCTCGTCGGCCTTCTGATCTGTCAATGACCGGAGTAAGGCTTCTAGCGGCCCGTTAATAGGTCTGTAGAGGCCTGGGGGACTTCCCTGTATCCAATAAAGCTGCAGGAATGAAAAGGTCCCAATCTTCATGTTTCTCTTGGCCCAGCTTACGTAACATCAATGGTGAGGCTGTCGTTGAAGCGTTCCGCGAGCCCATTTCCGACCGGATGGTAGGGGCTTGTGTGGATGTGCTTGGCTTTCAAGATCTTAAAGATCTCCTCCATTAACAGGCTACGGAATTGGGATCCGTTATCCGTCAAAACTTGTTGAGGAAATCCCAACCGCGTGAAAATTTGCACTAGGGCTTCTGCGACATGCTTGGAATCCGTGCATGTTAGCGGTATAGCTTCGGCCCACATAGTGCATGTGTCGACTAAGGTCAGGATAAACCTGTTCCTTCTTTTGGTCCTTTCTAGGGGTCCAACAATGTCGACAGCAACCCGTTCAAATGGTGTTCCCACTATTGGCATTTCACCCATGGGAACTGGGGGTGTCCAATGCTTGGGTGCCACCCGTTGGCACTGGGCGCAGGATTTCACGTATCTGATAATATCAGTGTTCATTCCTGGCCACCAATAGTGAGTCGATATTCGCTGAATAGTGGCGTTTTGTCCCATATGTCCGCTAAAGGGAAGAGAGTGTCCCATTTCTAAGATTTGGGCTCTGTACTGCGTCGGTACTAGGAGCTGGTTATGCCCTTGATCAGGGTTGCCCGTTCTACGATATAGTACGCCATCCTTAGAAAAGATGTCTCCGTTGTGTCTGGGGTCCTTGGCCATGGGCAGTTTCCTAAAGCAGGGTTCCAAGGTAGGGTCCTTTTGTTGCGCCTCTTTCACTTCCTCAGGTAACAAATTGGGCGCAGGCTCCCGTTCCTTCATGGTTTGTCCTCTTGTGGTTACTGCTGCCACAATCGGCTCTTTCGGTCTCCCAACAAACACATATCTACATCCAAGTATTACTGGGTAGATAGGATCATCCATAATAACCGCTTTGATAACACCTCTGACAAAATCAGAGTGTATCTCCACCAATGCGATGGGAAGCGTCATGGGTGCATCACTCTTGAAAACTCCACATAATTTGACGGTGTCTTCTGTCTCTTGACCAGGTTTGACCAAATGCCTTGCGACAATACAGTCAAAAGATAATCCTGTGTCAAAAAGACAAGATGTTGAAGTCCCGTTCAAAATAACAGTTCCTCGCGTTGAGAGCCTCTCACCCTCACTTAGAGAATCACTGACACTAATTCTCCTTTGCGAGTCTGTTAACAAGCAACCGATTCTATTCGTCCCGGTGTGCTTGCTCTGATCAGGTGTCCCTTGTGCAGGAGTTTTCCCCTTGTCTTGACCTTTCTGGCGGCTGTGCCATGTAGGCCGGTTGGGTTGATCAGAATGTTGGGTGGGGTGCTTGTTTTTAAAGTTTCGATTTTTCCTGGGGAGGGTTCCGAGGTAAAGTTTCTCTGGTGTTGGGAAGAATGGGAAGACTGCTCTGGATTATTTTTCCGAAACTGCTCATCTGTCGGTTTGCGTTTAGTGCTGGGAAGCTCGGCCAAAGCATTCACGTAACGTTCAGACTAACTAAGAATGTCCTCTAACTTTACTGTGCCCTGTTCAGCCATAAATCTCCGGGTTTCGTTTGACAACGTGGATTTTATTTGTTTTGTAAGAACAAATTCGAGGAGCCCTTCAAAAGTGAGAGGGAGCTCGGAAAGTTCCTTGCACTTGGTCAAATATCCCGTCAGGCGTAAAGAGAATTGATGAAATGTCTCCGTGCCTTCTTTTCTGCTGTTTCTGAACAGGTGCAAAAATTTGCGAGCGTTCATTTCGAACTGCTCCAGTAAAGCCTTCTTTAGCATGTCGTAGTTGTCTTAATGACTGCTTCACAGTTTTACGTAGACGTCATAAGCACTACCTTTTAGAGCCTGCGAAAGCTTTAGACACCATCGGGAACAATCTAACCCATACAGTGTCGCCATCCTCTCAAATTTCTCAAGAAATGAGTCAATTTTCTCATTGGGGCTTGGGAAGGATTCCAGCGCGAAAGACATAGCTGCGAGTTGAGGAGATTGGTTGCTGGAGAGATCAGTTAACTGTGACTGAGGTGGAGACTCCATTGCTGGAGGAAGACTTTGGACCTCTAGGGACTTTTGCGCCAATTCATGCTGTCTCTCTCCTCTCTTTCCTCATGCTGTCTCACCTTCTCTCTTTCCTCATGTTTTGCCCTGCGAGCTTCCATCTCTGCCTCAATTTTCTTCTGTTCCAATTGACGATCTCTCGCTTCTTTCTTCTCCGCTCTATCTAGTGCTTCCTTCTTCGCTCTATCTTGTGCTTCCTTCTCCCTAGCTTCTGCTACTTTCTTCTCCGCGTCATATCTGTCAAGTTCTACGTTGACAAACGCGGTCACTTCTTCTCCTTGCAATCCTGTTTTTTTTTCTTCCTCTCTTAGCATGGCTCTCAGCTTAGCTCTCTCAGCCATGGCTAATAACTAAATGCCACTAACCCTAGGAAGAAGAAGAAAAGAAGGAGAGAAAAAACTCTATCCTTAACCAACTTTACGAGAGAAAAAAAAGAAAAAAAATTATTTCACTGAGATATCTCCTGTCCCGTTATCGGTTATCTAATCTATCGCTGTTATTACCTGGCACTAGGCTCTTATACAGTCGACTAAGCCAAATAAATGGTAGATCAGGATAATACTGGAAAAACTACTTTTACTTAAAGTCGATAAAAAAAAATTAATGTAAAAATGCAGGAGAAATTTTGTTTTCCCTTATTTTATAAATCCACCAAAACTCGCCCACTCTAGAAGTCAGTTAAGAGTAAGGGACGTTTTTAACTAGACGTAAAGTCAGAAATCGGTCCTTAGCTTTGCTCAAACTCTGCTGCTTCTTTAAAAAAACCTTGTGATTGTTAAACAATCACACGTACTAGCGGACTTGAACAAAATTACCATATATCTCATATATCTGACAAAGATTACTATCAGAACAAATTGCACGTAACTCTATGATGTTGTGGAAAGAAAACTAAACCTATATGTGTGTGGTCAAACACCCAATACTAAGATCGTTGTCTAGGGGGTAATATATATATATATATATATATATATATATATATATATATATATATATATATATATATATATATATATATATGTATATGTATATATATATATATATTATATATATATATATATATATATATATAGATATATATATATATATATATATATATATATGTGTGTGTGTGTGACGGTGTGGCCAGAAAGACGGCGTAATTGTTGCCGATCTAGTCTACGGTGTGAATTTGTGCTCATGTTGGCATTCTCACCCGGTAATGGGCAATTCAAACGAAACACACTTTTGCCATCCGTGAAGACAGACGTGGGAGACAGACCTCTGTTGTTAGACATCCTGGCGCTGTCTGAGAACACACCTTGTTGAGCACGAAACCGTGAGGTGTGACTCCAGGCAAGAGATATCGTGGGAATGTAACGACCAGTGAGCGGAACTTGAATTGTGGGCGTCTGGGAAGATAATCTTCGCTAATATGTGATCTTATGACATCCATACTGAGCATAGGACTCCTGATTTGCTCCCTAGAGGAATGGGTGGAGCTTTCCCTGACATTTTGACGTAGCTATCATGTGGTACAGGGTTGGAGATATGTAGATTTAAACTGAAACAGTGAGAGAGTCGAGTCAGAGTTGAAAGAAAGCCAGATCGTCTTCCATGTGCGGTATGCATCCTCGATACGATACACCAGTGAGGTAGAGGATTTGATACGCATATGTTGCATGCGTCTGTGCTAAGAGAACTGACGACATTGAGGTATGCTTGTATATAAGTACATTTTTATAATACTTAACATAAAGTAATATTAGACGTTTCAGGTTTAGAAGTTAATGCTTTGTAGCGTTGGTCTATCTATAGCTTGATAGAAGCTGACTGGCGATTTATGTGTATTTAAGTGTAATTTCACGTCTATATCTCATCGGTATTTTCAACCGTGAGACTGTGTGTTAAATGTGTAAAGTACTAAGTGAATTTATAAGAGGAATTCTAGTGTCGCATTGCGCTGTATACAAGTGTGTATTTATTACCATTATTATTATTAGTTGTGTAGTGTTAAATAATGGTTATATTGCATTCTTGTGAGCCGTAAGTGTGGTTAATGTTACATCAGTGATTATTGTGAGAGAAAGATTAGCGTACCCTCTAGCTCCGTGAGTAGCCTATGCCTATTACATTTAGTACTGAGCTGTAAGAATAGAGTATATCTCCTTTTTCTTTAGAGCAGCTAGACCTCTAAGATACTGATAAATTGATGTCATTTAGACCAGTGCGCTGTGTGGAATATTTCATCATAGATAGAAGTGCTTCAAATAACTTTTCTCTCGCGTGATGATGAAGTTAGTAATTAGCAGGAGTGTGAAGGCATTATTGTTGACTGAGATATGTTTATTGTATGATTACACATATACGCAGACCTGCATGAACACACACACACACACATGGTCATTTAAGTGCATGTACTTGCATATTTTCACACATATATATGTATTATTACGTAGATGATGTTTGTCCATTAGTACGATGCTAGTTTATTTTGTTTCATTTTATTTCAGAGAGTCCAGCAATCTGTGCTGGGTTATTATATGGTGTTACCTAAATAGCTTGGTTAAATGGTGTTGCATAGGAATTACCTACAAAAAGTAAACTTGTGGACAACATTGTTTGCTGTATGATTCATGTGCTACCTGATAGGGTTTCATTAATAAAAGTGGGACCCCTGTCATCAAGAGAGTTTTTCTGTGACTGCGGAACGTGTGTGAAAGTAGGCCAGAGAGTAGTGATGACAACATTACACACAAATCCTTATTCTTCTTCACACATCGTCTTCGCACCGTCACACACACACATATATATATATATTTATATATATATATATATATATATATATATATATATATATATATATATATATATATATATATATATATATATATATATATATATATATATATACGAGTATATACCCTAACTCAAAAGACAAACTCACAAACACACTCTACCTAGATGAAACTTCAGATTCAATATCAGACTTAAGACTAATCTAGACTCAGACTTAGAGTTCAGTCCCGCGAAGAGCGACCATTAACTGGCGCTTGCTGCATATGTAGCTCAAACCCTACGGACGAGCCGATATTAAGTCGTAGAGTCTCCTGAACTAGATTCAATCCCACGGACGTGCCCACATTAATGTCGTAAATTAATCTCAGATAGGTAAGTTGTTATAGTCCTGTCTGAGCAGAGGTGATAGTGATGACAATTTGAAAGTAAGGGGTAAGAAATAGTTTTATCACGAGGTGATCGTGTAAGAGAAAGGACAATCTCTTGATAGAATAATTTATCTAATCCAGCCTATCTGGACGACTAACTTTAAATCAGACGTACTATCTCTCCCTGTAACAAATACAAGTTACACAGCACTCACATGCGCACAATTCTGTGAAAAATACGCACGAACGTGAAAACAAATTATGAATAACATATAATGGATAGGGGTTGACCGACACAATAACTAAAGGTTAAATAGTTTTATTATCAGTAGAAAATCACTACATAAATCATATACATCAATAGATCATGGTTACAGACAAATGATAATTAATCAAATAGGTTCTCCCCTCTGGTAAAGGAAAAGAAAAGAAAATCCCCACAGAGGTTAATTAGCCCAAAAGATCAAAAGTTAACAATAAGTTATGAGATAGTCAGTATGGGAAAAGAACATGTTCTAAATGTAAGTTATCCCGTGACTACTCAGATTAGCGAGATAAAAAGAAGAAACCATATAAGTATACTGATGGTAATCAAAGACATAAGTTTCTTTCTCCGTTCATTCAATTCACACCCATTCAGTGGCCACTTTCAGATTTATGGTTACCCCAGCAGTTGTTGCAGGCATTCCACGGAAATACACTAATAAGTAATAAGACTATGTAGTGTCAAAATTGAGTTGTGCCGAATCCAGCCCCAGATTTGCCGTAATTGCTGACTGCAAATTTCACGGGAATCGCTAGAGTCGGTGATTTAATTTTCCTGGATACAATAAGTTATCTCTGCCTTCAGTTGGTGGAAGTAAGGTTCATACGTGGTGATAGCCGATGTAGAATGAATAGAACATAGATAGTTCCTAGGTTGTTTAGCCTCAAGTGGCTGTGACACTAGGTTAAGTTACACAAATGTTGCTGACTATATTTCGCCACAGCTGGCTGCTGAGGTTGATATAGAAATGGAATTCTGGTAAAAGTTCTGGTCCAGTTAATATTATAATTAATGTTTCTATTTCTGGTTTCTCTCATGAAAAAAATGAGGTAAAAGGACCGCACACGTCACAGCAAGAAGCTCATCAATATTGAATATATATGGATGCTTATATGATATTATAAGTTCATGTGATCGTAAGTTCATATGGCCATAAGAAAGCCGCTAGTAATCAGGTTTTGATCAAGCCGCAATCAGAAAAATGAAACACTCCACGAAAATCTAATAATTTTCACTCTGTACGAGAAATACTAGAATATTCGAGCTAGTGAATTCAGATAGATATCTGAGCAACTGATAAATGGCTGTTGGAGAGACATGGTATATATTGATAAATTCCGTTCAATCGCCCTTTAATGCGAAATTCACACCTACTGCCAGACCCTGGCATACTTGTCGTTCAATTTTTGTATGAAAGGAAATTTCTTCACCTCCGCCGCTGAATATCTCTGACTTGACTTTCATCATCTCCGCCTTGCCGAATATCAGCTACGCAATAAATTAATTCCCCTGAACGTGTAACACTTCAATGTACGTCTCAGACTTAACGCCCCTTGATTCTTCAAAGAGACTGTTAAACGCCTGGACTCATCCCGTGTGTATACTGGGGGGAGGGGGGGGGAGTTAATGAAAACTTGCTGCACTTTTTCATATGTGACAGTTACTGAAATGCCCGCACGGACCAACGCATCCCACAACTGCAGACTTTATCTACTATATATCCTAGGCGTCTCTAACACTCCTTGCCATTGTCTCCAGAGAATTTTCTACCTTGCAAAGTGGAATTTGTGCCAGAGCCAGTACCAGTTGTATTGTGTTAAATATATTCTTCTGTACCTGCTTCCATCGCCATCCATTTACTACTGCATCTACTGCCAGACCCACTGATACTACTGCATATACTGACAGGACCCCATAGATCCTTGTTAGTTCACTGCATGCTATATACATCTGGTTGATCCAAGTTCATCGCTTGCCATTACAGGAGGTGCGTCCTTGACCCCCTCATGGTTACTCGTTTCCATTCAGACGTCATTGTCAGATCAATCAGCGGGAGTCATTGTCACATCACACTTTAAATCTCCTGTATCTGCTATTATCGCGACAAGCCAAAGGCCTTTGGAAGCGTATTGATTTAATGCGAAGTTCCTATACAGAGCTTACCTCCATCGCCTTAGGCGACCCAGTTAGTGGGAGAAGTATATGTATTTCCTGTTTGAGGAGTAATTAATGCGGCAGTAACTGCTAATATCAAAAGGACTTAGGTGGAGTTGTACATTGATGCCCTTGCAAAAGAGGTGTCAACCTTCCAGGATTATTAACACCACAGGATCGACTGTCTTCGCTCAGAGGACTGCGGGCTGATCCCTGATACTTACACCTGTATTCATGTGGTGTAGACTGCGTAAAATCAATTAAAATTTACCTGGGCCACTCTTGTTGTGATAGCTCGCCAATTTTCTTTTGCTGGCGAGCTTTGGTTTATTTTGTGTGTGTGGATTTTATTCTATTGTTTTGTATTAATAAATCTTCATATATTCTAGCGGTGAGAATTTAATTTCTATTCTACCTGTCACCGAATGTTAACCTGTGCTATCCTTACTGTAATAGAGTAACCTATTTAGCGGAGAGGACGGAGGAAGCGCATGACACTCTAAACATTGTCTCGAGTGTGGCTGGAAGAAGACATTAGATACCTAATTACATATCTCTTCTTTCCAGAAGTCATACCTCACTCCCTATTTAACATTAGTGACTCTATCTATATCTACTATCTCACACCTCACTCATACTCTGTCTACACTCAGACTAAATCTACTTCCATACTCGAGACACTGATACAAATTTAAAAAGTTTATCAAATTTTGCCCTTTTATTTCAGATCCTACATTCTTGAAAAAAAAATTTGTATCAGCCTGTAGCATTTAATGACGCGTCAAGTGAGGTAAGTCTTCTGTTTCTGTGTTTGTTGTTGATTCTGTTTGTTGAAATTGTTACATGTGTGTGTTATTGATTTTGTTTGCTGAAGTGGTTATGTGTGTGTTAATTGATTCTGTTTATTAAACTGCTTATGTGTGTGTGTTAGTGATTCTGTTTGTTGAAATAGTTATGTGTGTGTTATTGATTCTGTTTGTTGAAATGGTTACGTGTGTGTTATTGATTCTGTTTGTTGAAATGGTTATGTGTGTGTTATTGATTATGTTTGTTGAAATGGTTATATGTGTGTTATTGATTCTGTTTATTGAAATGGTTATGTGTGTGTTATTAATTATGTTTGTTGAAATGGTTATGTGTGTGTTATTGATTCTGTTTGTTGAAATGGTTATGTGTGTGTTATTGATTCTGTTTGTTGAAATGGTTATGTGTGTATTATTGATTCTGTTTGTTGAAAAGGTTATGTGTGTTATTGATTCTGTTTGTTGAAAAGGTTATGTGTGTGTTATTGATTCTGTTTGTTGAAAAGGTTATGTGTGTGTTATTGATTCTGTTTGTTGAAAAGGTTATGTGTGTTATTGATTCTGTTTGTTGAAAAGGTTATGTGTGTGTGTAATTGATTCTGTTTGTTGAAATGGATATGTATGTCTTATTAATTCTGTTTGTTGAAATGGATATGTATGTCTAATTAATTCTGTTTGTGGAAATGTGTGTGTGTGTGTGTGTGTGTATGAGAGAGAGAGAGAGAGAGAGAGAGAGAGAGAGAGAGAGAGAGAGAGAGAGAGAGAGAGAGAGAGAGAGAGAGAGATTGATTCTGTTTGTTGAAAAGGTTATGTGTGTGTGTAATTGATTCTGTTTGTTGAAAAGGTTATGTGTGTTTTTTTTAAATTCTGTCTGTTGAAATTATTATATGGGTCTTATTAATTCTGTTTCTGGAATTGGTTATATGTATTTGTTTTTTTAAATGCTTATTGCAGACTTCCTGCAATGAGACCAGCTAATGTGCTGAGCCCATGCTCATTAAGACGCACAAAGAACGATGGCGAATAATGATGTTGACTTATCATCTGTACAGTTATTTACCGACAATTTTGACTTAACACCTGTGCAATTATTTACCAACAATTTTGACTTTTCACCTGCACAATTATTTACCCACAATTTTGACTTTTCACCTGCACAATTATTTACCCACAGTTTTGACTTCTCACCTGTACAATTATTAACCCACAATTTTGACTTATCACCTGTACAGTTATTTGCCCCCAATTTTGACTTATCACCTGTACAATTATTTACCCACAAATTTTACTTATCACCAGAACAATTTAATACCCACAATTTTGTTTAGTTTAAAATTTACAAAATGGTTTCGTCCACGATACCTCAAATAATTTCGTCTAGCCTTTAAAACTATCGCATTCATGGCAAGAAACAAACATTAAGCTGAAGGACTGTCGTGTGAAATTCTAATCCACATATATAAATTAAAAAGTAAATGTAAAGCCTAACAAATAACTTCAATAAAAGGAAAGAAGAATGGTAAAGAACAGTGCTGTCACAATGACTGTACTCGAAATCCCCCTTGTTTTCTACTTCGTCTGCAAATTGTAACGTTTCACGTTGATAGTAAAAGCCTACTGCATCACTACACGCTTTCTTCAATAAAACGTGTACGGCATTTCTAAGAAAACCTTGAGCTAGGCACCCTGCGTAATGACCTAAATTAATACTTCCATTAATTTCATTTTATACACGGCGTGATGAAAAGACAGATGAACTTAGGATAGAGAGAAGGGAGGGCTGAAAGCAGGAACGCATGCAACACTAAACACGCGTCTCGCGATATACAATTAATGCCACCCTCCCCAAGCGAAAGGCCAGAAGCAGTACTTTTTTTCAGATCGACAGTGATAAAAAACACTACCCATACGAGAGTTAGGTTTTAAAAACCTGAAAAACGCTTATTAGGAAACATAACATTATACTGGTTTACGTTTGAAAGCATGACAGTACCCAGACACCACATCGATCGAAGTGAACGAGAGGTAGAAGAAAATACATATTTTGAACGCAGCCACTTAGCTCCCTTAAATTTGTATATTTGGGTTCCTTAGGACGTGCTGACAAATAATATGTTAAGTGTTACGCAAATAGTCTAGGAATTACCAAATTATAGCCAAAAGAAATAGTGAGGGTGTCAGACAACACCAAAATCAGAATCGCTCAGTGGCAGATTTTGACACCACCATTGTACGGGAAATAGGTCCCCATGTTAAATCCTATTTGATTGGAGCGCAGTAAATGTAAGGCTAAACACGATTAGTCGGGCTACAAATACTATCTTTTGTTCTTAGGGGAGACGGAAGGAAGGGTACTTTTTTCAAACGCTTGTGTAAACATGGCTCGATTGGTTAGACCCGCCAATATAGGCAATTAGGAGCGTCAGTTCAGTACCACATTTTCAAATAAACTTTCTAAAGAACCAGTGCGTTGAGCGCCAGTGCATATTTTTCTAAATAAAAGCCTGGGACATCGGCAGATCGAAATTGTGCTATATTCATTGCCAGTCAACGTAACTGTGTATTATTTCCATGAATTGTGGTAAGCTTGATATATTCAATATCTTTTCAATGAAAATTGAATGTAAATTGATAATTTATGTCTATATTTGTGTGTGGTTCAGTAGCGAACATGAGGCAAAGCCTATATAGTGCTCCAACCTGAACAGAAGGTGTCGGAGAAAAGTAAAACTGCATGGAATTGCCAAACAGTACACTGACACCTATCTTATTGAATAGAAAGAACTAATGCTGGAATTGCAGAGGCGTAGTGACCATTAGGGAGGAGTATACTGGTGTAAATTGTTTCAGATGAAGCTGACAGTTGGCCTACCGCTCTGAACTCAGTGTTTGTTATGTATTGTGTTCAGTCTGGAAATAGATTATAAATTAGTTATGAAGTAGGAGGTACAACCTTCTTGTTTCAGGGACTGTGGTCCTAAAGTTATTGAGCAGCACCTGGTCTGAGCTTTGCTGAATCTGGAGGCTGACAGCATACTCCTGGGTCCAGATAGCGACTAGTGAGGTGTCTCCAGAATACAGGGGAGCAATCGAGCAGAGGAGTCTTTTCCTGCCGCCATCACGAAAGTTAAGCCTCTGTGGCCAGAGGAGCTCAACATTATGTGTCCCCCTCAAAACTTGACATTATAGTAGAACTGAGGGTCAATACATTGTTTAAATTGATAGGAACGGTGAAGATTCCCCATACTATTTCCAAGATAAACAAACACTTGAAGTCATGATGACAAATAACAACATAGCTTGAAAAACAAAACCAGTATTACCTCTTAGTACTACTACACAACTGACACACATAGGATAATACTAATAAAATATGTCACTACAAGGTTCATATTTATAAATTATGTATATATAAATTGTGATTACATTTGATTGTGATTCCTGGTTCACTGTGTAGTTGAATCAGGATATATATTAGTGAAAGTAATTAATACATATATATTTGAAACTTTACCAGTGACTCATTTAAGATAGTCTTATAGAGTGTTAAATGTGTGTGAGTGTCACAGTGTTGTCAAGTGTGGTGGAATAAATTAAATTGTTAATCTGTCTGTTGTTGTTGTGACTTACACTTCATCATTTACATAACCCTAGACATTTAACGTAGTCATCACAATATTCCAGAATAATTCTGACTGAGGTATAAATGTGGTAGCAAGTAAGGTCATCTGTAAAACACTACACCTATTAGATACAGATACCTTCACAGCTGATCTCAGTCAGTACACTAAGTCCCCTATAAATATTTATAACATCCCACTTTACCACAAGGACAAACACAAACACTTTCAGAAACATAACAAACAGTTCGAGCAATGATTGCTCCAATGTGTATTTGGCTGGTGACGTTATCTATAAATAACTTTATATTTACACGTGTGCCTGCGCTCGCTCGAGCATGTAACACAACAAACAGTTTTCAGATGACAATATTATAGATAGGATGGATGGGTGTGAAAAAAAAATCGAAAAAAGGTGATTTGTCTTAAGAGGACAAAAGACAAAGAAAATAGCCAACGTTACGGCCACAAGGCCTTCGTCAGGGAAAGGAAAGAAAGTGAAGGCTAAGAACCTAAATAAATATAAAAATTAAACCTAGGTACTTCCCTGAAGGAATCGAGGTCCTACCATTTTTGCTTCCCGCGAACGGACTGGCGTGCCCGGAAAAGGAAATGACTGTCACCATATGTAATGTCAATACAAAGTTGAAGATAATAAAAAACGAAACTGAACTATAAACTACCCAAACGTAATTATTAGTGGAGGACTAAATTCTTCTTCATTCAAGAATGAGTTATTGTCGATAAAGAAATATGAAATAGAAAATCAAGACATATTAAAAACAGTGTATTATATATTCATACATATTATTAGAAGCGGCGGAAAAATAGAAAACAAACTGATAAAGTGGAAAGAGTCAAAATGGAACAAGAGAGGAAAGGGGAGAATCTTACCTGGGGGGGCAGGGTGACCTCAGACAAAGGTGTGCAGAGTGTTAAGACCGGCTGGTTTTAGACACCCCATGCGGTGGATAAGACTGTTCTCAAGCTGTTCTAGGCTAGCAGTGTCAGAGGCGCAGGATCTGATCGCCGTGACCTGGATGTCGATGGGACCATGATGGTCAGGACCATTAAAGTGTATGGCAACTGGTGTGGATTTTAGCTGAGAGATGTCATTCAAGTGCTGGCTGAATCTGTCCCCAAGTCGTTTGCCTGTTTGGCCAATATAGGTTTTGCCGCAACGTTAAAATTAACAAGACAAAAACATGTAATGCTACACGTTGACAAATTTAAAAATTACAATTTGTATGAACTTTACAGTTCTTCTTCAAGTGCCATGCCTGGTGGCGAAGGAAACCATGTCTCTCCACAACCTCCTGTCTCCAGTACTATTGCGTCGCTTTATTACTGCTTTATTCCATCTCCACGTCAGCTTATTTTGAGTAAAACACGTTTAAAGTTTTTGGGTTACTAGTTAAAAAGAAGAATATATTTTATATGATGATCTAAACTGTTAACTCTAAGATATTGTTTAGGATGATAGATTAAACTATTTTATGTCCATTTATAACCTCAGGTCAATTTTTACCAAAAGTGGAAATGGAATAACGCAGTTCTAAAGAGACGATTTATCAATTCTTTTGTTGACATCTTTTCCCGCCATTAATACAAAATATCCGGTGTCTGCTCTTATTGTCTGTGACCTTGTCCTTCAATATTTTCTGTTGTTTCGAGATATTCTAGCTTTCTTGTTCATCAATATAAACATTCATAGAAACAGCCATAAAATGTAAAAATATATCCATATTTGCGCTTTATAGTTTACTTTCCTTGGAAGTGTGTGGATGGTCTCAAGAGTCAATGAGGGTGTATTTGGCCTCACAGACAGAGGTTCACATCCACCTATGTATATTATAGCATTGTGCATCGCTGGTGGTCATATAAGGATGACTCCAGATATTCCTCCTGGGGTGAAACTTGTTGAGAACCCAGAGTTGCACACTGAGCTTGGATAAGTCACCTGAGCCCCAGACGTAACTCTTTGGCTTTGACCTGGCTGACTGCATGCAGGAGGATCTCACTGTGGACCCAGTGAGAGGCAGGGGGAGCTGAAGTGGCTCTGTACATGACGTGACAATTCGTTGGGAGAACCAAGAACCACAGCACAGTATTTTAGCTCTGTATAGTTGGAGAGAATAAATGCAAGAAATGATAACAAGGTCGAACTTGAAGAAACACCACTAAAAGATGTAGAAACGTATATACATATCTTGGCAGCAATATAGACAAAGTTGGAGGGACAGACAATGATATCAAAATAAGAATACAAAAAGCAAGAGGAGCTTTCATTGCATTGGGAAACATATGGAGATTAAGAGAAATCAAGTCCAACACGAAAATAAGAATCTTCAACTCAAATGTGAAGTCAGTCCTATTGCATAGCTCTGAGACAAGGAGAACAACAAAAACAACAACCAAAAAGCTACAGACTTTTGTAAACGGGTGCTTGCGAAGAATAGAAGGACTGAAATGGTATGACAAATTCACAAATGTGGAACTGATGACAAGAACCAGACAAGTGCCAGTGGAACAACAGTGAGATGAAGACGCTGGCGATGGATAGGACACACATTGAGGAAACCTGTTGATAGCATTACAAGGCAGTCCTTGTTCTGAAATCCGCTGGGAGAGAGAGGCAGTGGTAGACCCAAAAAACACATGGAAAAGAGAGCTGGATACACAAGTGAAAATGATGAAGAAAACACGGAAAGAACTTGAGCGGATGGCACGTGACAGAAAGACATGGCATGTATTTGTTGAAGGCCTATGCTCCTTGGGGAGCTAAAGGGTATTGACTGATTGATAGTTGGAGAGCCCCCATGGATGACGGGGAATGCACAGTATGCCACACGCTTCTTCCTCCTAGCTTGGGACCAGATGTGATGAAACTTTAAATGCCAGCCAAGCTGGAAAATCTGGAGCTCATGACTTCAACTCAACACTTTTCGGAATGGCAGAAAAGCCACAGGAAAAGTCTGGATATACAGTGTAGATTATACCAAGGAGGCCTCAACTTAGTATTGGCTACAAAAGAGCGAGAAGCTCAGCAGCCCTAGTTAAACAACAACAGTTTACTTTACAGTTTATCATCATCAGGTGCCATCTTCACATCGAAGGTCAATTGCAATGGATCTCCAACGTCTTCTGTCTCTTGTCTTGATGGCGTACTCTGATAGGCTCTTTCCTGTCCATCTCTTGATGTTATCTTCCCACTTATAGCGCTGTCTTCCTCTTGCACGTTTGCCTTCAACTTTACCTTCTATTATGATCTTAAATTAATGAGTTATGTCTTTTTTACATGACCAAAATATTGTAGCTGAATAATTTTGATCTTCTTCATTAATTCTCTTGTCATTCCTAGGTTTTCTATTACCTTTTTATTTGTTTTTTTTTTTTTTTCTCTTTCCCTGAGACGTACCTTATTCTTCTATATATCCACAATCCACTTCTCAAGGGCCTTGATTCTTTCTTCTAATTGCTTGTTCAATTTTATAATGTTTCTACACCATTCAGTAATGAAGAACATATATCGCATTTGAGGATTCTCAGTTTGAATTTGTAAGTTAGTTGTTTTGATCTTAGTATCTGCCTCATATTGTTGAATGTAGCTTTGGCCATTCCGATTCTCTTCTTGATTTCTGTTTCGCATCTGCCATTTTCTGTTATTGTAACTATACAACTACTCGAAATGAATTACCTGTTATGAAGGTTTTGTTTTCTTTCTAGCACCTGGCAGCGTTTTGTTTTTAAAAGCTAAAGCAAAACACAGATGCCCGTTTGTTCTTGAGTTTTACGAAATGCTGAGTGTGCTTAATGTTGATGTCTGGGATGGATTTTAATGTGTTCTTTCTCTGTCTCTGCAGAACCTAGCCGTTCGTTCTTCGCTTATTGGGTTCCTTAGGTACGTTTTCACACGCTTCAGTACAGGGAGACACATTTCCAATTCAGATTTCATGAGTATGGTGATAATTATTTCAAGAAGTTTCTTCGTTTCGCTGAAAGTGATAGAAACATCACCCAGTATCAAAAACAGACAACTCTGGTTTTCTTGGTTTATTTTGAAAAAAGATTTTGACAATGTCTCTTTCAGGGTATTCCGCGCGTGGGCATTTAGTCAAATTTTCCTAGCGGTGTGACGTCTAGATTTGAGAAACGTAACTGCAATCAAACAATTTTTTCGCATTCTTGGGGAAGGTTGTCAGTCATCCCGCGAGCTCGGAAATGTTCGGACAACGTAACGCGCGCATTAAGGAAGTGCTAATGGGAGTGAGTATCAGCGAGATAAGGAGTGGGAGAGAGCGCTGGATGACAGATTATCGTAGATGTTATAATATATTTGGGGAGACATGTTATATGTCATTAGTAAAACATACCCAAAAAAATATTTTTTTTTTCAACGTTCTGGTGATGGACCCCTGCTTCCTCTAGTAACGAGCTGCCCCTGAAAGACTGTAATACTTTTTGATATTTTAAAGCAACTGATGCATAAGCTTATGATTTTCGTCATTGTTTAGAAGTTTTTCAATAAAAATTTATAATTTAATCTTTTATTATACCAGCTCGAAATACAGCGTAAAAGCTTCATAAATAGTTAACACATATTAAAGAAAACCTACCCGCAACACAAATATTTATAGAATGCGGAATTCTCGTATACACACATTGGGATCAACGCTGGTGCTACAGAGTTCGTGCACTGTACTGAGATCCTCTATGTGGGATCTAAGGGAGGCGCTTACGGAGTTTTCCTGTGCAATGACGATGTCGTTAAAATCAAACCAAACCAATACATTTGGATATTTTAATGAAAAAAAAAACAAACGACAACAGAAAAAGTAGCGGCCATTTTCGCTCCGACATCTGACACTATCCGGGAGTATGTGTCTCTTATTCCTATAGTTTCATGTTCTCTACTTAATTCTCACCTTCTTTCTCTTCTGTCTTTTGTTTGTCTGTCCCTGACGAAGGCCTTGTGGCCGCAACGAAGGTTTCCTTGTCCTTTCTCTTAGTAAGTCGTATTACTTTTTGTGTTGTTGTTTTTTTTTCCATTTTACCCCCGTCTTACGTCAGTTCTCTTCATATACTCATTGGATATTTTAAAGCAATTGCAGCATTGTCTTGTGATTTTCATCGTTTTTTTAAATACATTTTTCAATAAACATTTTAACTTTTAGATATTTATCATTGTCGTAAATTTATTTTGAGAGAAAGAGTCTTGTAAATAGTGGTCCCGTTTAGAGTGGAGAATGATGGTGACAGCTCAGTGATAGGAAGGGTTAGAAAGTAAATAGTTGTTTCACAGAGTGCTGGGGAGAGTAAAGACAGACCTTTCTACGACCATCTGTTTCTCTCAATCTACTCCTTAAACTCTCCTGGCTAAAGGATTATTTGCCAGTTTCCAAACACACATGCGCTCACACCAATTTGGTGCTTCCAACACACAGACGTTACGTGAATACAGACTATATTAAACAGATATGGGTAAATTGGGCTTGGGTATTCCAACACAGTACTAAATAAGTTTTACGTGTTTATTTATCATTTAAGAATCAGTCACGACATGTATCATTTGTTTACAAGCAAAATATCATAGGTACAGAAAATACAAATAACAAGGTGGGGAGGGGTTTATGAAGAATGGTATCCACTACGCCCTTCCCTCTTGAAAATCATCTCATCTCAACCCGTAACCCGTCATGAGTTGTAGGGGTGCCATGGTGGAAGCATCAGCAGACAGGAGGATCCTCCACTGCTCTCTATCCTCAGCAATGCGTACAAGTGTGGAAAAACCGTGTCCTGCCCATTCTTTGATGTTATCAGCCCAGGATTTTCTTTGCCTTCCTCTTCTCCGTTTACCTTCGACTGTTCCCTGGAGGATCATTTTCGAAAGGGAGTCATGACGAGTTACATGCCCAAACCAGGCAAGCTTTCGACGTTTCACTACTGACAAAAGTGGTTCTTGGTGGCCTGCATAAGGGGCAATGAGAGCGCGGTCGTTGTTAATCGGGGCCTCGGCCGATCCGGCATATTATTACTGAGTTGACTTTCCATCATAGCATTTCAGTTGGCAAGAGGTTTGCTTGGCGGTGCCCGTCTCCTCTCCAAGTATCCTTGCAGGTACATACAAAAATGTACCTGGAGCAATCTGGTTTTAAGGCGCCAGACACTCGCCTTTCGCCATTTCTCCTGTTAGTATTAAACGGTGCTGCCACGAGAAGGCCAGGAGTTGGACTTTTGTTGTCAGAGGCTTTGTGTTACGCACGCCTTAGGAGCATTTGGTCAGATATTGAGAGCTCGTCCTCAATTCCACTCCTGGCTATGACAACAATTGAAAATAGACAGAGATAAACCCAGTCCAAAGATAGGTAATTATCAGAAAAATAGATGATGTAACCCAACAGTAAATTTAATTGCTCTGAAAAGAGGTGTTACAATATTATGTATGGGTAGAAGAAAAATCCTGTTATTTCTCAATTGTTCTTCCCTTTACTAAGCAAATGAAAAGGGTGGGGAAGGGGGGGGGGGAGGGGGGTAAACAGAGTTACCCAAAAAAATCCCACTTAAAGGAACAATGTAGGGAATACAGTAACAGTATTTACCAGGTAGGTAAATTAGCAAATAGTTTGCAACAATAAATCTCCTGTCATTCATGCACGCTCTTGATGGCCATCACACATTTGTTCACACACCCTTACCGATCGTAGAACCTGGCACTCCATAGAAATACAAAAAAACATCGATTAAACAATCGTCGTAGATCTTCTGTGTCCAGCCCCAGATTATCAGGTTTATGTGTTAGTACGGTCCCGAAATCGCTGGAAGGTGAAGCTGATTGTTTTGGTTTTTTGTTATGTTAAAGGAAAAGTTCTACTGGATGGCACAGTCTTAGATTCAGGTGGTGAATATGGTATGGTCTCATTGATTTCGCCGCTGGTGGTAAAAATCCTTAAGGCGTGATGATAACAACTGACCGGTAAGGGATGGTTTACTTCGAGGGTTTTAAAAATCCAATGAAGAAAATATGCACAGTCAGTGTTCGGAAGATTTCTATTTTCTTTCGTAATAGAGCAGTAAAGTAATGCAAATAAGCTCTGGCAATGTTCTTCTCCAGTTAAATCTTAATTTAATTGATGAGGTGATAAATTGTACTTGGGGGGGCTTTATTTCTGGTAACGTTAGATAGCGGAATCACAACAGGATCGCCACAAGGTTAAAATTTAAACCACAGTCTCCTCAAATTCTGGAGGGTTTTAAGAACTGAGTCTGCAGGACTCTGATACAATGTTTATGCTTTGCTTTGCTGGGATGCAAAGGTTAGGATCACTCTATATGAAAGATAGAAAACAGGTAATTCATACCGAAAAATCAAATAACATTCTAAAGCGCGATAAATTTACCGTTAAGACTATTATATGCACTCGCGTATTTAATTATGTATTTAAGAAAACTCTTCGCGAGTTTAGTGATTAAAACACACATATATATATATAGAACTTAACTCAATTAGTTAGTTAAAAATTCCTTCGCGACTTTAAAAGTTAATTTAAGCATTTTAAGCATCTATTATCTTTGGAAATACTATAATAGAGATATCATTAATTTTTCAACTGGAAACTTTTGAGATAGGTTTAATTTAATAGTATCACCACAAAATCCAGTGAAATAAAAAATGAATGAACTAGACCACTGATCACTAGAAACTACTATATATTATTATACCGTTTAGCACAGAATAACTACACTCCAATATAGCCAAGAATCCAGAGGGAATTCTAGCAGGATTTAACTATAAGCTAGTGAATTTTAAAATGTCTGGCAACGAGTGATAAAATGGCATTCTACAGGGTTTCTATATATATGAAATGGAATGAAAGATTGGGGGGACATGTTAGAATCTAACACCTTTCTTGAACTTTAGGTAAAATCGAGATTCTAGCCGCCCGCTCCTCGTCCGGTTATCCAATTCTGTGGTCGCTTCGTCTTGCCCGTTCGTTCCGTATTTCGAGCGGTTTTCTGGTTGACACAGAGATGTGAAATTCCTGCAAGAGACTCGCTTGGTTCGCTCTTAGATCCCTCAGTGTCTTTGATTGCATGCCGCTTCTCCGTTTGATTTGGGCAACGCCTTTAAGGCAGGCGTACTGACCAAGGTAAGGAAAATAACTGCTCTTGATTGCTCTAGGGATAGACGTGGGCGTGGTTTAGCCTCTCCTTAAATCAATGCGATTCTCTGAATGCACGGAAGATAGCAGTCTACATATTAAGTAGCAAACGTGTTGACAATCTACGTGGAAAGGTTGCATGCTAATGAGTCCACGTTTTCTGTTGTGCATTTCTAATGAGCCCAGGTGGAGGAATTCCCGTTTGACGAAAAGTTACAACAATAATCGGGGCCACTGATGCTACGAGGTATCTACCATATCATCTAACTTCAGGGTCAGCTGAGTGTCATCGTCCATTACAATCATACAAGCACGGACCACAGCCTAAAAGTTTTATAAATATTTAAAACATATTGAAGGAAACGTACCAACAATTTTGTCAGTATTTATAAACACTGGAAGAAAATGCTGCCATATCCAAACCTCAGAAATGGGGTATCTGGGGAAGGTGGTTGAAGTAACAAGAAGAGACATGGTCCGCAACCAGACGATACGTCAAGGCCTAAAAACCCAACCCCTGCAGACCCAAGTAGAACAGTCCCAACTAAGATGGTTTGGCCATGTCTGCAGAATGGGAGAAGATCGGCTACCACGACAAGCATGGGAAACAAACAGCCAGGGATCCAGACCTACAGGACAACCTAAAGTCCGCTGGGAGGACAACATTAGACTGTCTTTGAAGGACCGAGGACTAGAGTGGAACCAAGCCAGGAGGAAGACAGCCGATAGAATAGTTCCAGAACAAGGACTGCTTTAATGCTATCCTTTTTATCTCTCGGTTGTTGTCTTTGCTATAGAAAATTATATTAGTTCTCTATTATTTCTTCTTGACCCTTTGAAAATAAAGTTCGTCCGTTCGTTCTCTGCATTAGTTCTTCATTCTTTGTTTTGTCGTTCTCTGCATTAGTTCTTCATTCTTTGTTTTTTCATTAATACCGTGCCATTCTTTCTTATCTTCATGTTTGTACAAGAGATTATTATTCTACAAGAGATTATTATTCTAAAGTCGTGGATTGGCATAACCCAGGCATACAGCCAGACCCATCAGAAATCTACACAAGAGGCCCGGGAAACTAGACAGATGGTCGTTACAGTAACTTGACTGTGAGCGTGTATTCAAACTGCGCGTGCTTTGTGCTGAGTATATTCCTTTGTGTCCTGCGATAAGCCTGGGTCTTTAACCAGTAGACCATTCGTATGCGTAATAAATTTTTATTTTTTTAATTTTTTTTTTGGTTTAAGTTTTTTAAAAATCCTTTGTACATTGAAGGTTCATGTGCCTATCTTTTGTTGCTTTGTGTGTGCTAGACAAATGGAGCTGGACGGACGTGGTGGTTTGGAATTGTTTTGCGTGAGTCATAATCGGTTCAATGCACGCGCATTCATTTACATAGTAAAACATAAAGGTTGTCGGATATAAAGCTATAAATGATGGCCGGAAATGACGTAGCGCCGTGTAAATTTTGTGATTTTAGAAATATTATCTTGGGTGTTTTTCGTGTGCTTGAATAGAAGTGGAATACCCAGTTTATGTCATTGGATTGTTTCACTCCGGAAAGTAATGCATCGGATGAAGAGACGATAGATAGATAGATAGATAGATTTAGATTAGGATAGATATATTGAGATTAGGATAGATTAGATTTAGATTAGGAAGTATTAGATAGATAGATAGATAGATAGATAGATAGATAGATAGATAGATAGATAGATAGATAGATAGATAGATAGATAGATAGATAGATAGATAGATAGATAGATAGACAAGATTAGATCAGATTATATTAGATCAGATTAGATAGATAGATAGATAGATAGATAGATAGATAGATAGATAGATAGATAGATAGATAGATAGATAGATAGATAGATAGATAGATAGATTAGATCAGATTAGATAGATAGATAGACAGACAGACAGACAGAGAGGCAAGATTTGATTAGATTATACCAAATTAGATTAGATAGATGACGCTGGCTGGATGGATGGACGGATGGATGGATGGATGGAGAGACAGAAAAATTGAGACTGGAAAAAATAAGAAACAAATGACTGATTATTTTTATGTCATCCAACACTAAATAGAAACACTCAATCCAAGAAAGGTAGAAGGGGTAGCGGCGGAAAGGAATAGATTGTGGAACAAAGAGATGAAAGCGAGAGCGTAATGAGCGCATTAATGACTTTAGCGACGAGGAGAAATGGAGGAATGATAGACAGAATGACTGAGGAACATGAAGAAAAGATGGGGTAGTATAAGAGGATAGGGGTAGACAGATTTACCGTTGTGCGGAGTTGACAAAAACAGCAGTCCAATACTGTTTTCTGACGGTAACTAAAGTACAGTACACGGTTGTATTGCTCGTTTCCATGGCGACGGCATACTCTCCAAAAGAAATGGCATTTTGTGGGCTAGTCATTTTATTTATGAGATTATCATTTACAGTCATTGAGGGGGCGGTGGTGGGGGAATTTTTAGGTGGGAGAGGCAGGAGGGAGGTTGTTTCAATAAACTACGACCTGGAAAGTATTTATAATGTCGCGTTCTTGCCCGGTATAATTTCTCAGTTGCAGGGCAACTTAATAGAATTGTTCTTTTCTCTGTTCATTGTATTGGTGTGCTGTAATCGAAGTTGGCTATCATAGTGTTGGATTATTTGTTTTGTTTTGTTGTTTTTTTTTTTTCTTCTGTTCTGCCTCTTTGTCTCATAGTTTTGCTGGTGATATTTTTGCCACTTTTGAAACATTAACTAAGAAGCTACAGACTGTCATAAATGGGTGCTTGCATAGAATAGAAGGATTAAAGTAAAATGACAAGATTACTAATGTCAAACTGATGACAAGAATTTGTGCAGCCTCATTATGTCAAACTAATTGAAACAGAAACCACCACTGTAAGACCATGTGACTGCGTGATGCTGGTTTCCTACCAGGGGACCAGGGGTAGTTGTCAGCCCGATGCTCTGTATCTGTAGGAAAGCGCAAAGGAAAATGACGAATGCTGAGAATACAATCTATTATTATAAACATAAGGTACCACACAATCTAAAGGCACAACATAAGCTCATAGTACAAGCATACGGCGCCACACAGTCTAATATTATAAACCTAAGGCGCCACACAGTCTAATATTATAAACCTAAGGCGCCTTACAGTCTAATTTTATGAACCTAAGGCGCCTTACAGTCTAATATTATAAACCTAAGGCGCCTTACAGTCTAATATTATAAACCTAAGGCGCCTTACAGTCTAATTTTATAAACCTAAGGCGCTTTACAGTCTAATTTTATAAACCTAAGGCGCTTTACAGTCTAATTTTATAAACATATGGCGCTTTGCAGTCTAATGTTATAAACCTATGGCGCTTTACAGTCTAATTTTATAAACCTAAGGTGGTTTACAGTCTAATATTATAAAATTTGAGTGGAACAAGAGATGAAAAGACGACGCTGGAGATGGATAGGACACACACTGTCGAAACCTTGTAATAGTCTTACAAGGCAGTCATTGTTCTCGAATCCCCAGGATAAGATAACGAACGAACGAACGATTAGATAAGTTCAAAATAAATATAATTCACATTGTTTCTTCAAAACTTTTTGGTCGTTATTTACGAACAAGTTCCTAAATCAATTATATTTTTTTATACTTCATACTTCAAAACACAAAATTGGTTTGGTTTGGTTTTAAGGATTGTCTTCATTGCACACGGACAACTCCATCAGTTCTCCGATCTCCTCCCTTAGGTTACACAAGGAGGATCTCAGCACTGTGCCCGAACTCCACAGCACCGGCGAGAATCCCAATGTATTCAGGGCAGCGGACTGCTGGGCCTACTCTTTATGATTTCCAACTGCCGTGGGATTTTTAACGTGCGCAACTTGCACACGGAACCTCCTATATTTTTGCCCTTAGATAAGGCTAGGCATCCGATCTCACTACCCAGGAGACTAGTGGGGAGTATGACATCATCAGGACCACTGTTTCTGAAAAAAATGTCCATCAATTATATTCCCTCAACTGGGAATCGAACCCGGTACCTCTAGAATTCTACACGGACGCCGTGCCATACCTCATAGCTACTCCGACCCCCAACACAGGAGTAATAACGTTTGGTACAAAAAGTTCACTCGTAGGCCTAAGTGCGCTTTGTTTCGTATAAAATTGGCATTCTCGCATATATTTCAGAATCCGAACTATTAGGCTAACAGAACCAACCTTGGTCTCAATTAGTTCGGATAATCGGCGCTCTGCTGTATTAGAAAGTTGAAGTGAAAACAGCTCATATAAAACTCTCATTACTGCTTGACACTCTGTTTCTTGTAACTCTGTCAACAGAGCGGTACAAAGCTCAAACCAAATGATCGTTTTACGAATGGTGTCTTCACTTCAGTGAAAACATGGCGTTCCAATCGCTTACAGTTTACGAACAGTGAGCTAGATGGTGGGGTTTTCACTGGGCATGCTGTGACGTGTAATGGTAAAAGAGTACTGTAATCCGACAGCCTATTGCAACCTAATAGATGCCCTCTGATTTGCTAGCTAAAAACCTGCATTATACAGTCTGTCTTTATTTACACAAGCTTACTCTCTCGTCCCGCCTCTTTGTTTTAACACGAGCTAACGTAATGTTTACAAACTTCGTGACCTGTCAGTCTTAAAAGGAAAGCAAATCAGGCTGTGTTTACCTCGTCCCCTCACGCGAGCATCTGTCAATCATAATAATTCTCAGACAGGCTGGCACGTGGGGAAGACAAAAACACAGACCCTTTGAAGTTCCGTACTGAGGGGAAATTAGAAACCCCTGGGCTCTTTGATCGTCAGAAGCGGGCATTCTTACAGAGAAACCCGTTAGGGAACAGTAAGTCTTTTGACGACGGTCGAACACCTCGACGAAGACCGACCGTAAAGCCTTTTATCTTGATACGCTTAGCTTCTGAATTCTGGGTAACACCGGAACGCGAAATTAACGCATTCAGAGATCAGAGAATCCTAATTATATAAATACTGTTGTTTTCTTAAACCCATTGTCAGTGTCAGTCAGAATTCGGAAGTATCTAGCACGCAGCCTTAAACTATTTCCTTGTGTGGATTTGTTACTAGTTCTCGTGGAGATTTCATTTTTGAATTTTCTTACCTGATCACAAGGGCAGCCAGCGGTCTCTCTCTTTTACAATTCTTGTTCCCTTTTTTGGATTTGTTATTTTCTCCTTTTCTTGGCTGTGCGTCACAAATTTCATTTGTGAACGGGCACACGCCAGAGAGTATTGGAGGAAAATAAATTGGGTTTTTTAATAACTGGACTTACAAAACCCAGATATACCAGATTATATATATATATATATATATATATATATATATATATATATATATATATATATATATATATATATATATATATATATATATATATATATATATATATACTAGCCACAAGTTGGCCGATAGAAAAACCATCATCATCATATGATCATTAATTTTTAGCAACCAGATGTTTCCCCATACTGGAAGTATTTTTCAGTTAAAGAGTGAACCTCAAGAACTCTCACAGTTTTAACTGTTGGTAATAACACTTCTAGGAGAAGCACCATATTAGGGGTTCACCTCATTTAACTAATTTCTGGGGATGGACTGGGGCCAATTTAGATCTGCGTCAACTGGAGTGACAGAATATTAAATGAAAATATATAATATATTCATGGAGTAATTCTATTACCAAGGGATATTACAGACCTACCATACCAGGCAATTAGGTATGAGTGTGAGAGTAGCCACTGTTTGCAAGAGTGTGCGAGTATTTTCTTGTTTGAGGGAAAACTATCCATATATCTGATTTGTCTAAAAGTTTGTTTATTTTACTGGGTCTCATAGAGTACCAATACTGTTCATTCTGTAACAGAGTGCTAACCTTCAACCTTTGGGTTAATAATTTTAGGGTTCTTTTCTCCATTTGAGGAGGGTGCACGTTTTTCTACTTTATTTCATATGCATGTAAATGACTCTTTGATCTTTTCCTTTAGATATTTTGATGTTGTCGAGTTTTAATGATAATAAACTACAAAGAAACTTACCTTTGTGTGTTGGTCAGACCCATACCCATTTATCAGTAGTTTTTTTTCACGTTTGTGTGTCTTGTTGTCACATATCTGTGTGTGGGTGTAGAGAAACTTATCTATTCTTGACAGGGAGATAAAAAGCTGTCTTGCAATAAAGAACAGTCGTACGGATAGGCTGGAAGAGATTACCTAATCACTCCAGAGACAGATCTTTTTTCCTCAATTCTACCACCTGTGAAAAATCTATTTCTGTACCTTCTCGCGTATCTGTCGTCATCCAGTCTATGTACTCAGACGAGCCAAATAAAACAATTAACCTTCCGTACGACACATGCGCAGTAAGTACCTTTAATCCTGGTTGGTACAGAGGCGGGCCATGGATAGGACACACAGTGAGGAAACCTGTGGATAACATTACAAAGCAGTCCTTTTTCTGGAACCCTCATGGTAAGAGAGGCAGAGGTAGTGGAACACTCATGGTAAGAGAGGCAGAGGTAGTGGAACACTCATGGTAAGAGAGGCAGAGGTAGTGCAACACTCATGGTAAGAGAGGCAGAGGTAGTGGAACACTCATGGTAAGAGAGGCAGAGGTAGTGGAACACTCATGGTAAGAGAGGCAGAGGTAGTGGAACACTCATGGTAAGAGAGGCAGAGGTAGTGGAACACTCATGGTAAGAGAGGCAGAGGTAGTGGAACACTCATGGTAAGAGAGGCAGAGGTAGTGGAACCCTCATGGTAAGAGAGGCAGAGGTAGTGGAACACTCATGGTAAGAGAGGCAGAGGTTTACCAAGAAGCACATGGAGAAGAGAGCTGGGGACAGAAGTGAAAAGGAAAAGTGGAAAGGGCTTGAACTGATGGCACGTGACAAGAGGACTTGGCATGCGTTTGTTGAAGGCATGCGTTTGTTGAAGGCATGCGTTTGTTGAAGGCATGCGCTCCTTGGGGAGCTAAGGTGTAATGATTGATTGATTTATTGACTACCTGTACCATTACCGTACACATGTACCCAGCATAACGAGGCAGTAATCTTACAAAGACCTTTCAGATCGAGACTGTCATAACTGCAGAACTTAGAGCGTTGCTTTTGGAAATAGATTTGATTAAAAACTAGTTACACATATAACCTTTTGTTGAGTGTGCTGATTAATGCAACAAAATGTTATGATTTATTTATCTTGCATTTGTAATCAGGTCTTTGCTGTGCGCTGTGGGGTATGTGCAAGCGTTCTTTCTGTGCGAGGTTTTCTTTCATCAAATATACATACATATCCCTGTACAAGCAAGGAAGCATGACCCCTTGAACTCATTCCCTTAGTTCAACAGCGAAAGAACTTAGTAAACAATCAGCGGGTTATCTGTTTTATGAGTAATTATCATTTAATTTTCCGATACGTGTCAGTATACGTCTTGTCTATCCATCAACATATCAACCCTTCCGTCTCTCGATCATCTACCTACTTGCCTTCCTGTCTACTGAGCTGCCTACCCACTTCCCTACCTGGCTACTTAGCTGCTTGCCGACCTACCTAGCTACATACCTGGCTACTTAGCTGCTAGCTGCTTGTACATCCGATGTCTCACAAGATTCTCTAAATAATATTATATCGAGAAACTCAAGTGGGAACAAGGCATCCATCATTGTATGTAAAGGAGGACGAGAGAAAAACAAATAATCAACTTATTGAGGTGTACCATTAACTCAAACAATAATCAATAAATTACTAATCTGACTTTCTGTATTTGGTCATGGTTCGCTCTCATGTGAACATAAGGCACCACACAATCTGATATCACAAAAATGAGGCTCCACACAACCTGGTGCATTAAATTTAAGGCGGTACATAAGGCACCACAAAGTCTAATACTATAAATATAAAGCGCCACAGTCTAATATTACAAACATTTGACGCTACACAATTTAATATTTTAAACATAAGGCTCCACACAGTCTAATATTATAACATTTGGCACCACACTGTCTAATATTATAACATTTGGCATCACACTGTCTAATATTATAACATTTGGCATCACACTGTCTAATATTATAACATTTGGCATCACACTGTCTAATATTATAACATTTGGCATCACACTGTCTAATATTATAACATTTGGCACCACACTGTCTAATATTATAACATTTGGCATCACACTGTCTAATATTATAACATTTGGCATCACACTGTCTAATATTATAACATTTGGCATCACACTGTCTAATATTATAACATTTGGCACCACACTGTCTAATATTATAACATTTGGCATCACACTGTCTAATATTATAACATTTGGCATCACACTGTCTAATATTATAACATTTGGCATCACACTGTCTAATATTATAACATTTGGCATCACTGATAAGGGTGGAATTAGGATGCCGTCAAATTACCACCTCTATCGACACCAGGTATTACAATGCAAGATGTGGGTGTCTTATCTGGTTTAGATTGTTGCTGTGTGTGTGTTGCAGTAGAACAGTTCAGGGTACACCACAGGCAACATGACGTGTAGAGTCATAGAAATGGTAACTTCGCTTTAGGTTTATACCATTTATTGCGCGCCACAAAACAGTCATGATACTTATGTTATCATCGGCATAGTACAACGAATGCAGCATTCAAACTCATGTTAACTGACAGTCATGTAGAAGTCAATACTCAATAGTTGTATGGAAAACAAATATCATAGCGAAGCTTGATAAATAATACATATAACTTCTGCAACCGTGGTCAGCTGCAGATCCTTAATGTTCATAGACAATAATAATTATTCCTTCCTGATGCTAGCAGATCAGATGTATACAATACGTCCGTTTACTGTCTGCACGTGAGTAGCATACATGGATTACAGGTCAGCTCAACCTTTATAACCTTCCTAAGTCTAACCATCTGACTTGGACGTGATCTCTGATATAACGAATCCTGGAACACAGACAATAGTCTTGTTGGTCTAGAGCGACCCATAGATATATAACTAGTTCAGGTATAAAGATACCGATGACTTAATCCTAGTCAAAGTACCTCTCCATTTTGAATCACACAGGCGAGCAAAAAGGCGACAAAATGACGAACCTCTAGATGATAGCCTAAAGTTCGATACAAGAGGAATTACCTTATTTCGGAAAATCAACCATGAACATATGCCTCCAGGCAGGCTTGAATAATACGGGGAAATAGTCTAGTTAGCTAACTAACTCACAAAGACAATGTATTTCCCTCAGAGAATCACAAGACGCAGTCGCGTCCGCTCGCTAATCAGTCCATTTCTCAACTCCCCGACCTGGGCGGAACAACAAAACGACAACCCAGTCGAGGCATGCGCAGAGTGACAATCTCTGAGTCGCTGTTCACAATAAGACGATTCTAAGAACATTCGAGATAAAAGTCTTACACAGTCGCGCCTTTTATGGACATGAACAGAAGCGTTAAGAAAGGTTTCAAACATCTACAACAGTTGACTGATACTACCAAATAAGGAGATATGGTCACGCTTCGTTCAAGACATTATAGACCGAACGTGTCTCTATACAAGAGGAGGTAAACTCATAAAAAATAGCAGTATCGATATTTCGGGTTCTGTCCCTTTGACCATAAAATATATATAACATGCATTTCAGTCAAATAATGATCATACATACGAAAAACGATCATACAAAGACTTTGGAAAAAAGTAATTATTTGTGCGTAACATTACCGCACCCTCCCGGGAAAAAAAAATGAAACATTTTTTTTTTTAAATCCTGGAGCCGGAAAAATCTAGGCTCCTAACGCACGTATGATGCGCGGATATACCTAACAAAATAGCTCAACACTTGGAGCGAAACTGAGATCATATCCCAGGTCCTTAGAGAAAAATTTATCTAAGTATACGCGTATATATCCCAGGAAGGTGCCACCAACACAAACCACAATGCTGGCAACATCATAATAAAAGTCAAATTATTCTCATACCAATATATGAAATCAAATATATTATTATGATATCATACAATGTGTTGCAAATAGCGGTGTAATATATTAATATACCGCACTATTTTATTACATTATGTAATGCATCAGTAACTAATAAGTAATACATGTGTTGATCTTCGTTGACATAAAACATTCAATAGAAGAAGATGTGGACATCATCCGCTCCCAATCTAGGACAGGACTTGATATACTCAAAGTTCCACAATGGACACAATTTCGCATCTTCAATGATGTGCTGCGAAAATATCAATAACACAAATCTTAAAGACAACTGGTAAATCTCTCAATACAATCCTGAAAATAATTTATTTAAATGTGGCCGAGTGATCTTTTGGCCCGTATATCACTAACTAAGCCTTCTTAGATAATTACATGGTACAATGTTATAAATTCCCCCCTCAAAAAAGTGAGAAAAAAAAAAATCTACTAACATGTCATTATAACATTGGACTGTATATCAGGAAATATATATATGACAGAAGAATCATGTGGAATCGTGTGGGCATCTGGACAGAATGTCCGCCATTACATTATCCGAACCACGGATAGCTCGAACCGAGAAATGAAATGGTTGAAGAGCTATGGCATAACGAGTGGACCTCGAGCTCTTCAAGTTTTTGCTCTGAATAGCAGTAAGCGCTTTCTGGTCGGTTTCCACAATGAAATGTGCGCCTAGAAGAAATCTTTGTAACTTCAGAATAGACCATACCATAGCCAATAACTCACGGTCTAAAACCGAGTAATTCTTTTCTGCAGCATTTAATTTCCTAGAGATATACATCACCGGATGCAGAGTATCAGAATACTCCTGCATTAGTGCTGCCCCAATCCCAGTTGACGAGGCGTCACTTCGAAGAACAAAAGTCTTCTCAATAGTAGGTAACCTAAGAATAGGTGGAGATGAAAATAGGTCTTTAACCTGGTCCAATGAGGATTGACATTCTTTTGACCAGCGGATCAAATTAGGCGACCCTTTCTTCAATAAAGTAGAAAGCGGTGCCATAATGGAGGACAGATTCGGAATGAATCGTCCGTAGAATTGGATCAAACCTAATAGACTCCTTACTTGTTTCTTTGTCTTAGGGACCGAAATGTTAAGTATTTTTGAAACATTGTGGTCCTCTGTCTTTAAAAGACCATGACCAACACGATGACCTAGGAAAGAAATCTCACTAAATCCTATAAAGGCTTTAGAGGGTTTTGCAGTCAAGTTATACTCGCGAAGAGTAGACAGTAATTCGTATAAACCCAAATAGTGATCTTCCCAGGAATCACTAAATAGACAGATATCATCTAGATATGCTATGACATCTGTACGATATGCGAGAATTCGCCGCATCATGCGTACGAATGTAGCAGGGGCGTTCATAAGACCAAAAGGCATGAAATTCCATTGGAATAAACCCCTAGGTGTAGAAAAAGCTGTAAAAGGTTTGGCACGTTCAGTTAGCGGGACTTGCCAATAACCTTTAGACAAATCTAGTTTGGTAAAGAATCTAGAATTAGAAAGTTTATTGAGTAGCTCTTCTAATGAAGGCATAGGTTCAGCGTCGAACTTCGTAACTTGGTTCAATTTGCGATAATCTACGCAAATGCGAATGTTATTATCCTTCTTTCGAACAATAACCATAGACGAAGAGTATGCTGAAGTGGATGGTTCAATGATTTCCAAACGTATCATTTCATCCAATTCTTTTTCGACTTGAGACTGGAAATGGATAGGTATTGGATAGGGTCTGACTCTGATAGGATTATGATCAGTTAGCACAATGTCATGTTCAATGACATGTGTGTGTCCCGGGATGTCTGTAAGAACATCCTGAAATGTTTGCAACATCGAAGAAACTTGTCGATGTTCCTCAGCGGAAAGATTTGGAGAAACGGTCACGTTTTTCCAAGATTCCGTAGAATAAAGTGGGACCATAGAAAGAGGAAGATTGACATCAGAAAAAGTAGTTTCCTCATCCTGTATAACTGACAGCGATGAGTATTGACCATGAGGTACTTGAGAATTGTCCGTTGCCTGGAAAATAGGCTGCAAATAGTCTGGTCTTTCATGAAATTCCGTGAGCATATATTTATGTGGAAAGTTTTATGCTTTCCATCAATATCGACAACATAGTCGACATCAGAAATTTTGGAGACTATTGCATATGGACCTTTCCATGCAATTAGAAGTCTGTTCTCCCTTGAAGGAAGTAGAACGAGAGCTTTGTCACCTGGACAAAGTTGTCGTAGACATCTATTCTTATTCGCAAACTGCCTTGCCTTTTCTTTAGCAAATTCGGAAGACGAAGTTGCTAGTCTGCATGCCTCAATGATTTTTTTCCTAAGAGCAGTGACGTACTCATAAGAAGACTGAGTCTCATCGCTAATATTATCGGCAGTGATTAGATCGTGAAGTAAAGACATAGGGCCGCGCGGTTGCGCGCCAAAGACAAGTTCAAAAGGGGAAAACCCCGTATGTTCATTGGGGACCTCTCTATACGCAAAGAGAGCCGCGGGTAAGACCCTGTCCCAATCCTGAGGATGATCCTCAGTTATTTTACCCAGTAAAGTTTTTAGAGTCCTATTTAAACGTTCGACCAACCCATTAGACATTGGGTGATAGATACTGCTGAGAGACCTTTTTATATGTAGCATAGACATTACCTGTGACATAGTGTCTGATATCAGTTGAGTGCCATGGTCTGACAATATTTCTCCGGGAAAACCCAAGCGAGAAAATATCAGCCAAAGAGCGTCTGCGATATCAGCAGTTGAGATGCTCTTGAGAGGTATTGCCTCTGGCCAACGTGTGCACATATCGACACATGTAAGAATAAATTGATGCCCTCTAGCCGACTTAATTCTAAAAGGACCGATAATATCTATTGCCATTTTTTGAAAAGGGCGAATTGGAATGTCAGCAGCCTGAATAGGCGCAGCATGTCGTGGTCCTTTAGATTTGACCTCCTGACATACTTTGCAAGAGCGACAGTACATTCGTATGTCCTTGCTCACAAATGGCCAAAAGAAAGCCGCAAGAACTCTCGACTTTGTACGGGAAAAACCCATATGTCCAGCACATTGCGAGTCATGAGCATGTTGCAATATTTGCACCCTCATGCTCTTAGGCACAAGAATTTGTGAATGAGTGGATGTAGTCGAGTCTTGTACCATACGTACAAGTACGCCGTTCTTCATAGAAATCCAAGATTTTCTATTAGTATTTTGATTAGGATCACCTTTTTTTGCTAGAATGAAGAATTTTTTGTAACGACGGATCTTCTTCTTGCAATTTGATAAATGAGTCACGTGTAATAGTCAAGTGACTATTTTGTTCATTTACTTCATCATTATTAGTTAATGAAGTTTGAGGTGGATCCAGAGCATGTGCTCTTGTGACCACCGTATTGGTAGCTTCAATGTTTTGCTCTTCCCAAACAGCAATCTGCTGTGGGGTACATTCCCTAACTCCGTGAATACGACCAATAATAAGGTCCGCAATAGGGTTTGGAAGTAGACACGCGTGGACCTCTCCCGTGAAGAAAGGAGTAGCAATATGTATTATGGCAGTAGGATATTTTTCCAACGTGCCACCAAATGTGACACATTTGATGACCTTTCCTGTAGCACAGAATGGATCTACAAGAGATTGCCTAACCCCGACAGTAGTACATCCAGAATCAAACAACACCGAGACTGGATTACTATTTACAAGCCCCTTATGTAATATAAGAGAACCTCTCCCATCATGAGCAACATTAGCAGGAAGAGCGGGCAAAGGATGACCACAGCTTAGAGTACTAATGGTTTTCGGATCAAATAAAGTACTGCATTGGATACATTTATTTGCCCTACCAAAGTCAAAAGATGAGCATCCGATAGCATTATGGTCTTTATCATTATTAACCTGTTTATCTGCTCCCTGAGATTCTTGTTGAACAGAGTTTGTCTGTTGATATCTTTTTCTCTTCTGTTGCGATCTACCGCGACCATTATTGCTTCTGCAATTATCATTAAAGTCCCTACTGTAATTTTTATCCTGGTTTGCGTTCCAGTTTCCATAACTGTCATTACCATCTCTATGCTGTTGAGAACCTCTATTATCTTGGTATTGAGGTCTCTGCAAATAATATTTTCCTCTATACCGATTACCTTTATGAAAATTTCTAAAGTTACCGGGAATAGAATACCGTGTAATATTAGGTTGTCTCCAGTTCTGGGAAGAAGAATCTCCCTGAAATTGATTACCATGGTTCTGGGCATAATTACGGTTACTCTTTTTATTGAAATTTTGCTGGCTACCCTGAAATTTACGCATAAAATTCGGGCCATAAGGTGCTGCCGAAGCAACTGGCAGACCTTCTTTTACCTTAGAGTTGCTAACGGTTATGTGAGGATGTGCAGTAACATACTGGCTACAGTATTCTTCCATTTTTTTTATATTTTTAGGCTTACGCTCATGAAGAAAAGAAAGAAAAGCTTCATTAACAGAAGACATAACCTTGTCTCTAAGAAGTAAGTCCATGAGGGCTTCAAATGTACTTTCTGTCTTAGAAAGCTCAACCCATCGTAAAAAAGTAAGACGTATGCCTGAGATGAATTCTGAGAATTCAACTCCAGTTTCTGGTAACATGTTTTTAAATTTAAGACGATATCCGTCTTCGTTAAGTTGGTACTTCTTTAACAATGCCGCCCTGACAACCTCATAGTTGTTCTTGTCAGGCACATCTACCATACCCAACAAAGTCAAAGCATCACCTCTAAGTATCTTGGACAGATGATAAACATATAATGTTTTATCTATATTATGCACCTTACATGCACTTTCAAATCTATCTAGATAAAATGTTATATCATCAATTGAAGCATTGAATGCTGGTAAATTAAGCTTGAAATCAACAGCATTAGACTTATTAGCAGATGATACCTTATTAGCATCATTAGCATTACTAGATAACTTCAACTTTTCTAACTCCAAAGCTAAGAGTTTTTCTTCATGTTCCATTTTTGCTTTTCTCTCATCAGACTCTCTTTGTAACCTTCTTTCCTCAGCCTCAGCCTGTAACTTTCTTTCCTCAGCCTCAGCCTGTAACTTTTTTTCTAATCTTTTATTTTCAGCCTCTATTTCAAATCTCTTATTTTCAGCTTCTTTTTCAAGTCTCTTATTTTCAGCTTCTTTTTCAAGTCTCTTATTTTCAACCTCAGCCTGAAGTCTCTTCTCCTGAGATTCTGCTTCTCTTTTTTGTTTTTCCATTTCCATTTGTAATCTCTTTTCATCTACCTGCATCTGCAGTTTTAAATTTTCAGCATCTATTCTCTTTTGTTCAGTTAGTTCTTTCATTTTCTTTTCCTCCGACTTCAATGCCTTGGCATATTGAACAGTCGCAAATTCTTCTAATTTATCACCTGTCTTCCCAAGGGCTTTACCCTGCTCAATAAAGTACTCAAATGTAGACATGATGTCTAAAATGTGAGTACAGAACCTGAAATAATTAATTATCTTATTTCAATCTTAATAGCAACAAGACTTAATAAAGTGCTTGTATAATTACTATGTTTACTCCAATCTCTGTGGGAAACAAGACTTAACACCAATTTGTATTATCAGTTGTACAATAATATCACAAGTCACCTCTTAATTATCAGTGCACTACCCAAATCAGTGCATAACCATCAGTTATTTATCATAACTGCACTACAATAGTGCATAAGCAACAAACCACCAGCTAGTTATGATAAGTGCACTATAGATCAATAGTGCATGAGCATATATGTAACAATAGTGAAAGCTAACTATGCAAGAACTATGCAAACAATAACAAGACAATGTAAACAATAACAAAGTACCAACAATGTAAACAAAACAAAGATCAAAGTCAATGTAAACAATAACAAAGATCAGAGTCAATGTAAACAATAACAAAGATCAACGTTAATGTAAACAATAACAAAGATCAGAGTCAATGTAAACAATAACAAAGATCAAACAATACGAAAACATTCGCATAAGTCAAATAAATAAACAGCGAAACTAAAAAGAATATGATGACAGAATGCGAAGATATGACAAACAAATGACGCTACAGTATATACACAACAATTTACGTGAAGAACTGAATAATAGAAAAGAGGAGACCTACAAATACAAACAATTGAAATCGAAACTAAAAAACAGAAAGAAAGAGAGAAACAAAAAAAAATATACAAAAAACAAAAATAAAGCACAACTCGTCACAACTAAACAGATATAGCAACGATTGTCGCTAGCAAATTCCACAGTAGGAAATTCGCACAGTCCCTAACGAAAACGCTAACAGTAGAACCTCTGTGACGTGGTATCATCTACTGAAAGACACCGCCCAACCGAGAAAACCCGCAGAAATATAAACATATAAATACAAATCCAAATAACATATAACATGTAAACATATAAAGAGTGCGAAAAATGTGATAGACAGAAGGCTCAGTTAGAACATAAGGGCACAGTTCACAAACAAAACAGGCCACTTAACTTCTATGTATCCACAACGTCAGCACAGTTCAGAACAGGATGTGATCAGCATTCTTAGGACAATGATCCAACGTTGATCCATATCTGCTCTCGTAAACTGCCATGACAAAGGAAATGAGCTTCTAACAGGAAACAGCTTCTGACAGGAAACAGCTTCTGAACTTGACCTTCTGAATCTGCAACAGTAATTCTGAGACCGGAACAGTTGTTACGGCACTTGTCCTTCTTCTCAACAGATCAGGAAATCCATTCGCTCGGTACTTGTCCTTCTATTTGTAGACAAACTTCAATACCGCCGAGCAGCGCCGGGTAGTTTCAAAATATCAACAACTGTCAGTACTGCTGCGTCTTTCAAAAAATTTCATCAAAGGTGATGAATAGCAACTGCAATGTTGTCTTGTAGTCTGCTGATGATGTCTGGGTTTGTTGACCCCCTTGAGAGTTGGTACCAGAATAAACCAACTATTGGCCACCATGAATTGATAAGGGTGGAATTAGGATGCCGTCAAATTACCACCTCTATCGACACCAGGTATTACAATGCAAGATGTGGGTGTCTTATCTGGTTTAGATTGTTGCTGTGTGTGTGTTGCAGTAGAACAGTTCAGGGTACACCACAGGCAACATGACGTGTAGAGTCATAGAAATGGTAACTTCGCTTTAGGTTTATACCATTTATTGCACGCCACAAAACAGTCATGATACTTATGTTATCATCGGCATAGTACAACGAATGCAGCATTCAAACTCATGTTAACTGACAGTCATGTAGAAGTCAATACTCAATAGTTGTATGGAAAACAAATATCATAGCGAAGCTTGATAAATAATACATATAACTTCTGCAACCGTGGTCAGCTGCAGATCCTTAATGTTCATAGACAATAATAATTATTCCTTCCTGATGCTAGCAGATCAGATGTATACAATACGTCCGTTTACTGTCTGCACGTGAGTAGCATACATGGATTACAGGTCAGCTCAACCTTTATAACCTTCCTAAGTCTAACCATCTGACTTGGACGTGATCTCTGATATAACGAATCCTGGAACACAGACAATAGTCTTGTTGGTCTAGAGCGACCCATAGATATATAACTAGTTCAGGTATAAAGATACCGATGACTTAATCCTAGTCAAAGTACCTCTCCATTTTGAATCACACAGGCGAGCAAAAAGGCGACAAAATGACGAACCTCTAGATGATAGCCTAAAGTTCGATACAAGAGGAATTACCTTATTTCGGAAAATCAACCATGAACATATGCCTCCAGGCAGGCTTGAATAATACGGGGAAATAGTCTAGTTAGCTAACTAACTCACAAAGACAATGTATTTCCCTCAGAGAATCACAAGACGCAGTCGCGTCCGCTCGCTAATCAGTCCATTTCTCAACTCCCCGACCTGGGCGGAACAACAAAACGACAACCCAGTCGAGACATGCGCAGAGTGACAATCTCTGAGTCGCTGTTCACAATAAGACGATTCTAAGAACATTCGAGATAAAAGTCTTACACAGTCGCGCCTTTTATGGACATGAAC
Organism: Oreohelix idahoensis; assembly: GCA_024509875.1. Classification (NCBI taxonomy): domain Eukaryota; kingdom Metazoa; phylum Mollusca; class Gastropoda; order Stylommatophora; family Oreohelicidae; genus Oreohelix; species Oreohelix idahoensis. The sequence goes on along the minus strand of JAMPIV010008968.1, from coordinate 77,683 downwards.
AGAAGCGTTAAGAAAGGTTTCAAACATCTACAACAGTTGACTGATACTACCAAATAAGGAGATATGGTCACGCTTCGTTCAAGACATTATAGACCGAACGTGTCTCTATACAAGAGGAGGTAAACTCATAAAAAATAGCAGTATCGATATTTCGGGTTCTGTCCCTTTGACCATAAAATATATATATCATGCATTTCAGTCAAATAATGATCATACATACGAAAAACGATCATACAAAGACTTTGGAAAAAAGTAATTATTTGTGCGTAACAATCACACTGTCTAATATTATAACATTTGGCATCACACTGTCTAATATTATAAACCTAAGGCGCCGCACAGTATAATATTACAAACATAAGCTCCACACAGTCTAATATTATAAACATAAGGCTCCACAGTCTAATATTATAAACATAAGGCTCCACGCAGTGTGATATTATAAACATAAGGCTCCACGCAGTGTGATATTATAAACATAATGCGCCACACAGTGTGATATTATAAGCATAATGCGCCACATAGTGTGATATTACAAACATAAGATCCCACACAGTGTGATATTATAAACATAAGGCTCCACGCAGTGTGATATTATAAACATAATGCGCCACACAGTGTGATATTATAAGCATAATGCGCCACATAGTGTGATATTACAAACATAAGGTCCCACACAGTGTGATATTATAAACATAAGGTCCCACACAGTGTGATATTATAAACATAAGGCCCCACACAGTGTGATATTATAAACATAAGGTCCCACACAGGGGGATATTATAAACATAAGACCCCTGTTGCGGGTCTTTATAATATATTTAGATGAGTACTTCGTTGACTCAGACCAAGTCCAGTGAAGGGTATGTAATGTAGGCCACGCATACAACTCCTTAAATTAGCAGCAAGGCAGCATTGACGAACTTCAAGACTATTTTATTACTTGACATAACGTAGCTCCATACAGATATTGATATGCATCATAGATTAAGGCGTCAACTAGACAGTCTCTGGTGTCGTTGTACAGTCTGCAACTGGAACAATGTCGAGGACATTTTCATGCAGTTTATAATATTTCAAAACTCACGTTCACAATGTTAGAATTCCTTTCTTACAAATAATCTAGCATCAACCCACGGAGGTGTATGGGTGATCTAGAGCTCGAACACTTTAGGAATCTGTAGTGAAGTATAATATTTAGGAGCTCAATACACATGCGTCCGCCTGCCTTGAATACACACAGAAAAGGACCTAGAAAGATCGCTGACTTTTGCAGACAGCAACCGTAGACTTCTGCTCCTCGTCCCAAAAGGCAATGACGTACTTCCTGTAACTACGGGTACCGGTCATCAACAAATATGGTAAATAGTCGAGCCGTATTTGGTATCGACAGATATGTTATGAATTTTACTCATAACAGCCCCCCCCCCCCCCCCGTGTGATATTATAAACAAAAGGCGCCACACAATCTAATAATAAACATAAGGCTCCACACCGTCTTACTTACTTACTTAGTCGTTCCCCTTCTACCGTAAGGTGTAGAGGTTTAGAAGAGAGAGTGCCAGACTATCCTATCGGTTGTCTTCCTCCTGGCCTGGTTCCATTCTAGTCCTTGGTCCTTCAAAGATTGTCTAATGTTGTCCTCCCAGCAGACTCTGGGTCGTCCTGGGGAGTCTGGATCCCTGGCTATTTGTTTCCCATTCTTGTCGTGGTAGCCGACCTTCTCCCATTCTGCAGACATGGCCAAACCATCTTAGTTGGGACTGTTCTACTTGGGTCTGCAGGGGGTGGGATTTTAGGCCTTGACGTATCGTCTGGTTGCGGACCATGTCTCTTCTTGTTTCTTCAACCACCTTCCTCAGATACCTCATTTCTGAGGTTTGGATCTGGGTTGTAGTCATTGCCCATGGCTCGCATCCATATGTCAAGACTGGGACGTAGGTGGAGCGGTATACAGCCATCTTCGTTTTCTTACCAACCTCTCTCTTGCTGAGGAATTCTCGATTAATGGCCTGAAAAAGTCTCCCAGCTGCTGCTTTTCGAGTGGCCAACTCTTCTTTGATGCCTCCCTTTCGGTCTATAATAGCTCCGAGGTATTTAAAGTGGTCGACCTCCTCCAGGACTTGTTCTCCCAGCTTAATCTGATGTCTTCTTTCTTCTCGTGATATCACCATGGATTTTGTTTTAGAGCTGCTTATGACCATCCCCACACAGTCAAACATTATAAACATGTAGCCGCGCCATCTTGTAATCGTTATGGCGTCTGTCGCTTAACAGCGCCATCTTGTCATCGCCATTGTCTCCGTGGTTCACTGCCTTTTTACCACAACATCTTCAAGAGAAAGATATATTACTGGGCCACAATAAAGCCTAGAAATAGTTGTGTTTTATGTTTGTGTTTTTGCTCCTTCTAGAGCATCCATCGCGTGTGTTATGTGCGTGGCCCAATTACTATGCGCGCGCACTACGTTGAGTGAATAGGTCTATAGTGTTAGAAAGAATATAGGGCTGTAGGTCTGCCACATATTTGGTATCGTGTTTAATGAAATAGATTAAAAAATGTGTTTCCTAAGGAGATTTCTTTTAGGACATTATAATTAGTTTTAAAGTTATAGATGAGTGAAAATATGTGTGGATAGATTTTACTAGTGTTAAGTCCAGATTGCTGATGTAAGGATATAGTAGGAACCTATTCCATTCATGAGACCGGGCAGAAAGGCAAATATAGTAGGAACCTATTTCATACATGGAACTGGACAGAGATGATATCAGGGACTGAGATTTAGATAATATTTGCTAGTGTCAAGATGACAGCTATGGCCACGTGTTAACTGTGCATAAAGATGACGCATGTGAGCGACAATAACATTTTTAGTTACCACGTGCTATACGACCAATGATAAACTATTTATTATTTGAGAGCACAGTGGGCCAATTATAACGTTTGTTAGCTTTGTCATATTAGTTTATTCTTTACTGCGAAGGTAATTTAGTTAGTATATTTCACATGATTGATTATAATTTTACTGTATATTTTTAAGAGGTTAAACATGTTTATTATTTAGTGTTGGATGAAAATTGGGTTATTATAAGAGGTGCTATTTTAGAAGTACAAGATTAATATAATTTTCTCCATTCATGCCAAGATAGTTTATTATAGTGGAACGCGAAATAAGTTAACGAATAATTGTATGGTGTTACTTTGAGATTAGTTTAAATTACATCTGTTGTGTACACAGTTTTGTAGTACTAAAGTTCCCTTTGAGAAGATGAATCTAGCTTTAGGTATTAAGATTTCTTGTGGGTGTAATGCTACTCCTTTGTGCGTAAGGCACTTTGAGACATAAGTGTTTCTCTGTTTGCTCCTTGCTTGGCATGGAGACACCAGTGCGGCTGGATCCAACAGAAGCCTGCGCGAAGCATTTATATGCTATGGCAATGGTTAGTTTCTGTAAAGATGTGATTAATATGATGAGGTTCCCAGTTTTATCAGTGGTCATATACGACACGCTTGTTGTCAGGTGCGCCAGTCGTCACATACGACATACTTCACAATGTAGGAAAGTATATTTATATGGATCAATTGCGAGGTGGTAGTTATTCTCGTTAAGGAGAATATTCGTTGTACATAGAGTTTAATACTGTATTATGCTCATTTTAGTGTTATTTAATTATTGTTATGTGTAGAATGGTTTATGAGAGCACGTGGGTTCACTTGGAGATATATATTTTTCTTCTCGCTCCGTATGGAGCATGGGGCCACCAATGTGGCTGGCCTCCGCATGAAAAATTCATATGCTCTTGCAGTAGTGGTTTCGGTAGCGATCTGTGTTACATGGTGACTTTGCCAACCTCATGCACAACATCACACTATGTGAGACATGTATGAGAGTGGATGTGTGTGTACTAGTGGGATGTTTCAGGTAGCGTGGAAGAACGGACTGTTTGGCAGGTGAGTGCACGGTGTTTCTCGTTAATTATTTATTATCTTCTTCCTCGTTCGTCCTGAAAAGGACGTTGGTTGCGTTGTGTCTGTTTACACCGGAGCTGTGATATCTGCACCTTTCAGCCGACACATCCGACTTTTGGGACCGGGTTTGCCTTCCCTCTTCGATCCCTACTCTCTCAGCCAGACTGCAGTGATGCAGCCTGTTTCCAGGACCACCACGTGGAGGTGGAGTAGGGCTTGGTCTGCTCTGGTTCGCTGACCCTGACGCAAGCAGTCAAGCTATGGGTCGCTGACTGCATTCTCTATTGCTGCATCTTTGGGTCCCAATTATTTATTATGATTTTAACTAGTGAGTGCTTTGTTTGTGTTTCAGATTAGCAATTTAGCACTGGCTGGGTGTTTTGTTTCGTTTGGTTTACTTTATAATGTCTGCTTTATGTGCTTGTTGTCGCTGATAGGGTTGTGTGAATAAATAAAGCCCCGGCCTTAGAATCAAGAGTTTTATTGTTGTTCGGGTCGGTGTGAGTGTGCAAGAAAGTGATCACAAATCACAACATCATCATCATCTCTCGCCCACCCTATCACAAACATAAGGCGCCACACAGTCTGATATTATAAACATAAGGCTGCAGCTACCCTAAGAGTACTCGACGCTGACGAAGTCATCCTAATTTCCTATTCAAGCCTGCCACTGTAGTCGGAAGTCATCTTAATTTCCTATGTAAGCCTGCCACTGTAGTCGGAAGTCATCCTAATTTCCTATTTAAGCCTGCCACTGTAGTCGGAAGTCATCCTTATTTCCTATTCAAGCCTTCCACTGTAGTCGGAAGTCATCCTACTTTCCTATTTAAGCCTGCCACTGTAGTCGGAAGTCATCCAAATTTCCTATTTAAACCTGCCACTATAGTCGGAAGTCATCCTTGTTGCGGGTTTTCTTTGATTAAGTGGACCAATATTATATTTCGTGTTATGATGTACTTGTTAATTTATCTGTTCTGTCATACGACCTGTATCGATTATTTTGCCGCAACAATGGATTCGTTGGTAGTTCGTTTTATGTTTTAATATAACCGTTTCTTTAATAAACGTCTTAGGTATTCATCTTCCAGTGTGTCGTGAAACATTCTAAATCCACATATATAAATTAAAAGGTAAATGTAAAGCCTAACACATAACTTCAATAAAAGGGAAAGAAGAATGGTAAAGAACAGTGCTGTCACAATGACTGTACTCGAGATCCCCCTTTTTCTGCTTCGTCTGCATATTCTCACGCTTTCACGTTTACTAGTAAAGCCTACAGCAGCATACACGCGTTTCAACAAAACAATAAAACGTGTACTGTATTTCTTAGAAAGCCTTGAGATACGCAAGCTGATTAATGACCTAAATTAATACTAGCATTAATTTCATTTTATACACTGCGTAATGAAAAGACAGATGGAATTAGGATAGAGAGAGGGAGGGCTGAAAGCAGGAACGCCGGCAACACTAACACGCGTCTCGCGATATACAATTAATGCCACCCCAAGCGTAAGGCATGAAGCACTAGCTTTTTTTTTCAAATAGACAGTGATAAAAAACACTACCCATACGAGAGTTAAGTTTAAAAACCTGTAAAATGCTTATTAGGAAACATGACATTCTACTGTTTTATGTCTAAACTCCTGATATTAGTCTGACAGTACAGCAGACACCATAAAGTTTGGAAGTGAAGAGGTGGTAACAGCACGACTATCCTAGAAGAAAATACATATTTTGAACGCCGCCACTTAGCTCCCTTAAAACTTATATATTTGGGTTCCTTAGGACTTGCTGACAAAGAATATGTTAAGTGTTACGCAAATAGTCTAGGAATTAACAAATTATAGCCAAAAGAAAATAGTGAGGGTGTCAGACAACACCAAATAATAATCGCACAGTGGCATGTTTTGAAACCACCATTTTACGGGAAATAGGCCACCATGTTAAATCCTATTTGATTGGATAGAAGTAAATGTAAGGCGAAACACGATTAGTCGGACTACAAATACTAATTTTTTGTTGTTAGGGGAAACGGTAGTAGTGGTATTTTTTTTTAAAGCTGTGTAAACATGGCCCGATTGGTTAGACCCGCCAATATAGTCAATTAGGAGCGTCAGTTCAGTGCCACATTTTAAAATAAACTTACTCAGAAACAGTGCGTTGAGAACCAGCTTATATTTTTTTTCTAAATAAAAGCCTGGGACAGAGGCAGATCGGAATTTGTGCCATATTCATCGCCAGTCAACGTATTTGTGTATTATTTCCATGAATTGTGGTAAGCTTGACATATTTGATATCTTTTTAATGCAAATTGAATGTAAATTGATAATTTATGTCTGTATATGTGCGTGATTCAGTAGCAAACATGAGGCAAGGCCTAGATAGTGCTCCAACCTGAACAGGACGTGTCGGAGAAAAGTAAAACTGCATGGAATTGCCAAACAGTACACTGACACCTATCTTATTGACTAGATAGAACTAATGCTGGAATTGCAGAGGCGTAGTAACCATTAGGGAGGAGTATACTGGTGTAAATTGTTTCAGATGAAGCTAGCAGTTGGCCTACCGCTCTGAACTCAGTGTTTGTTATGTATTGTGTTCAGTGTGGAAATAGATTATAAATTAGTTCTGAAGTAGGAGGTACAACCTTCTTGTTTCAGGGACCGTGGTCCTAAGTTATTGAAGCAGCACCTGGTCTGAGTTTTGCGGAATCCAGAGGCTGACAGCATACTCCTTGGTCCAGATAGCGACCAGTGAGGTGTCTCCAGAACACAGTGAAGCAATCGAGCAGAGGAGTCTTTTCCTGCCGCCATCACGAAAGATAAGCTTCTGTGGCCAGAGCAGCTCAACATTATGTGCCCCCTCCTCTAAAATTGACATTATATTAAACACAGAGGGACAATAAATTGTTTCAAATGACAGGAACTGTGAACTTTTCCCAATACTATTTCCACGATAATCAAACACTTGAAGTCATGATGACAAACAACAATCTAGCTTGAAAAACAAAACCAGTATTACCTCATAGTACTACTTCACAACTTACACACATAGGATAATACTAATAAATTCTGTCAATACAAAGATCATATTTATAAATTGTGATTACATTTGATTGTGATTCCTGGTTCACTGTGTAGTTGAATCAGGATATCTATTATTGAAAGTAATTATTACATATATATGTGACAGGGGTGCTAGGTGTTACCTCACACCCAAGACCCGTGCACCAAGAAAATTTATAAAGGATCGTTTGACAGGGGTTGCAATTATTGGTTGCTTGCAACCCTCTCAGCAGCAGACTTAACAATTCAAGCAACCCAAAGCCTTATGCAGATCAACATTTAATTCTACCGAACAGAACCGAACACCAAACAACCAATCCAACAAACAATCAAACGAACACCCAGTCAGTGTTCATAGACTGTTCTGAAAAATAATAAATAAAACAACGTCTAAGTGAACATCAATAGCATGGATAATAACACTTACCATACAGAAAACATGCGCCCACCTGATATCATCAACTATCTCACACACTCATGCGTGTCGTCCAATGCGACTAGTATGGTGTTGTGCACGAGGCTGGCAATCGCACCGGGTAACATAGGTTGCTACCGAAGCCACTACTGCAAAAGCATCTGAATGCTCCATGCTGAGGTAAACCACACCGGTGGCCCCATGCTCCCTCAGGAGCGGAGAAGAGAAATATACATCTGGTACGCCCACGTGCTCTCACAAACCATTGTTCACACAACAATAATAATCAACTGGACATAAAATAATATTCTTCAATACATGTACAACAAATAATCTCAATAATGAGAATTAACCACCACCTCACAACTGGTCTATCTCAATATTCGTTACTGCATTCTGAAGCACGTTGTATGTGACGACTCGTGCGGCTGGGAATCTCATCGCATGAAACACATTATTACAGGAACAACCACTGTAATAGCATAAAAATGCTTCTGTTGGCTTGTGGTGGACACCAGCCGCATTGGTGTTTCCATGCTCCACCAGGAGCAAACAGAGAAACACCTGTCTCAACAAAGGAGTGGCCGCGCGCTCTCCAGAAATCTAAATACATATTCTCACCTCACAGTAACCCATTAAATATACAGTAGAATTATCAATAAACGTGAAATACACTAAATTACTCTTACATAAAGAATACAATATAATTATTCTCGACTTAAGCCAAACTGGGACTAAATACACCGCGTGTCGCTCGGCATAACATATTATAGGTTTACCACGCGGAGCGTGTTTAATCAGACTCGCTATCGCCGCCTTTTATCACCACGAGGCTACTATCTTGCGATCGTTAATCTTATCTAAATTTCCAGTGGAATAGCCTTTCTGAAGAATGAAATAATCGCTCTTAAACTCTCACATCTATCTATCTACCTATTTATCTCATTAAACATTAAAACAGCCACATCGATATAATTCAGAATTATATAAAACTAATTCTAATTTAAATTAACTCACGTGCTCAAGGCATTTACAGCTTGGCTCTTGTGTGTCTTCTTAGTCTGTTCTCACTGGGCGGCTCTCTCAAACATAGACCGGTTTCGCCGCTTGCTACCCCTTTTTATAAGCCCTGGCCTAACCACTCAATTTACTGCGCGCTACGCGGATTAATCTGCGCCACACAGATAACACACGCGATTATTGCTCCAGAATGCATGAAAACACAGATTTACACAACTAGAGCAAAAACACAACTAATTCGTAGGCTTATTATGGCCTTGTAATAAATCTGCTTGAAGATAACGTGATCAAAAGGCACTAAACCACATAGACAATATGACTGACCAGATGGGGCCAGCGCCTAGAACGACAGACCTCAAGATGGCGCTGTCACATATTCCCCGCCTGATTTTGTTGTCGTCCCGACAACTGCACTAAATCAGGCGCTTCAGTCGTATTCTCCAAATCTGGAGGATCACCTTTTCCTTCACTTCGTCTCAGGTCATTGCTGGTTACTCTGATGCTCGGACTCGCTCTGTCCATTCGTTGGATGATATATGGACCCCCTGTCATTGTGGGAGCACGAACTACAACGTACTCGTCTTCTGACCACATATCACGAATCTCGGATCTCTCAGCGTCGTGCATTCTCTTCTTCACCAATTCTCCGACCTGTAGTGGAGTAGAACACGACAGCTTGTCACATCTCTCTTTCCGGACTGCTGCAAAACTCTGCAACGGTGGCTCTGCTCTTACGTGCGCCCCTCGTAGCCTGGAAACGTGTCCTTCAACGAGTTTTAGATGAGTCTCCTCCTCTAAATGTCGACCACTTTTCCTGGCGCCCTTATGGTGACAGTTGCCACGGCCATCTCTTGGCTTGCACTGTGACGGCAATGTAGATGTGTTGGTACGCTTAGAGAGGGCGCTCTTTGATGGGCAAACCGATATCAAATGGTCCGGGGACCTACAATGGAAACATCGCTTAGGAAGCGGGCCCTGGGGACACTTGGCTGCCATGTGGTTCGAAAGGTCTCCACAGTTGAAGCATCTTATTTTCCTAGGCTTCCTCGGTGTCCTGGGTCGCCTCCTGCTACCCTTACATCCCTGGCCGCCTTTGACTTTCTTCCCTGCAATAAGCACCTCACACTCCGGTCGACCACCAACCATCTTTATCTTTGAGCCATTCTGCTCCCCTTCTGTAACCTGACTCCCAGCCGCAGAGGGGTCTAGTTTAATGCCTGTGGACATCGATTCTGTACGTGGCCTAGTTCTCTGCATCTAAAACAACGAACTGTCCTGGTACGTCTCCCCTGCTCCTGAGACATCGCATCAATTTTAGCCTCTAATTGAGCCACCTGTGCTCTCAGCCGCTCTACTTTGCGTTTAATGCATGCGTATCTGACACAGTCTCTCTGTTCTTGCCACTTCAACACTGGCAACACCAGCCCCCGAAGCTGCTTCGACACTGGCAACACCAGCCCCATTTGTGGGCTCTGTCTCGAACAACCGTAGGGCATAGTTCCTCATCGACGTGAACGATGCTGTTGGCTCCTTGATGATCATTTCCTTTGCAAGCTTTCTTAGTAGGTCATCTCTCAGACAAGCAGCAAACTGGTCACGAAGAAAGGATGGCGCCAAAGGAGTGACGTTGTTCTGCTTTTGTGCCCTTACAGCACTTTCAAACACCTCGTGAATGCGATGGGAGAATTCCCAAAGAGACTCCCTTGCACCTTGCCGGGTAGAGTAGAACGCGGCCATTACTTCTGGGATGCTCCGACGCTCCCCATACACCCTAAGAATGGAATGTAGCATTGCTTCTGGGTCATCATCATCAGCCTGAATCCTCAGCTCCCTGCGGACACTTGGGGTCACACTGTCAAGAATAACATCTGCCTGGTCCTCTTTACTCATCATCCCTACTCTCCAGGCAGCTCTCACCTCTCTGACATATTCCTCGGCCGTAGGACCCGTGCGCTCTCCAAAGCACCGCACTCTCTTGTGAGTAGGTACCACGATGTACTGCACTCGTTCTTGTTGACGATCCAGCCCTACCACAGGGTCATCCACCTCAGCCACATCTTCGTTATCAGTTCTACTAGCAGCGCGTGTGTTGCGTGCCGCCATCTTGTTGCTAGTAGAGTTGACTAGAAATCTTGACAAACTGGATGATCCCGTCCCTCGCCTTGCACTGAACTGGGTGTTCTACTGTTTCGGCTGTTGCTGCTCTGATTGCTGAAGAGTTGCTTCACTGCGTGCTGTCTGTCAATCCTGCCGACGACGCCACTTGTGACAGGGGCGCTAGGTGTTACCTCACACCCAAGACCCGTGCACCAAGAAAATTTATAAAGGATCGTTTGACAGGGGTTGCAATTATTGGTTGCTTGCAACCCTCTCAGCAGCAGACTTAACAATTCAAGCAACCCAAAGCCTTATGCAGATCAACATTTAATTCTACCGAACAGAACCGAACACCAAACAACCAATCCAACAAACAATCAAACGAACACCCAGTCAGTGTTCATAGACTGTTCTGAAAAATAATAAATAAAACAACGTCTAAGTGAACATCAATAGCATGGATAATAACACTTACCATACAGAAAACATGCGCCCACCTGATATCATCAACTATCTCACACACTCATGCGTGTCGTCCAATGCGACTAGTATGGTGTTGTGCATGAGGCTGGCAATCGCACCGGGTAACATAGGTTGCTACCGAAGCCACTACTGCAAAATCATCTGAATGCTCCATGCTGAGGTAAACCACACCGGTGGCCCCATGCTCCCTCAGGAGCGGAGAAGAGAAATATACATCTGGTACGCCCACGTGCTCTCACAAACCATTGTTCACACAACAATAATAATCAACTGGACATAAAATAATATTCTTCAATACATGTACAACAAATAATCTCAATAATGAGAATTAACCACCACCTCACAACTGGTCTATCTCAATATTCGTTACTGCATTCTGAAGCATGTCGTATGTGACGACTCGTGCGGCTGGGAATCTCATCGCATGAAACACATTATTACAGGAACAACCACTGTAATAGCATAAAAATGCTTCTGTTGGCTTGTGGTGGACACCAGCCGCATTGGTGTTTCCATGCTCCACCAGGAGCAAACAGAGAAACACCTGTCTCAACAAAGGAGTGGCCTCGCGCTCTCCAGAAATCTAAATACATATTCTCACCTCACAGTAACCCATTAAATATACAGTAGAATTATCAATAAACGTGAAATACACTAAATTACTCTTACATAAAGAATACAATATAATTATTCTCGACTTAAGCCAAACTGGGACTAAATACACCGCGTGTCGCTCGGCATAACATATTATAGGTTTACCACGCGGAGCGTGTTTAATCAGACTCGCTATCGCCGCCTTTTATCACCACGAGGCTACTATCTTGCGATCGTTAATCTTATCTAAATTTCCAGTGGAATAGCCTTTCTGAAGAATGAAATAATCGCTCTTAAACTCTCACATCTATCTATCTACCTATTTATCTCATTAAACATTAAAATAGCCACATCGATATAATTCAGAATTATATAAAACTAATTCTAATTTAAATTAACTCACGTGCTCAAGGCATTTACAGCTTGGCTCTTGTGTGTCTTCTTAGTCTGTTCTCACTGGGCGGCTCTCTCAAACATAGACCGGTTTCGCCGCTTGCTACCCCTTTTTATAAGCCCTGGCCTAACCACTCAATTTACTGCGCGCTACGCGGATTAATCTGCGCCACACAGATAACACACGCGATTATTGCTCCAGAATGCATGAAAACACAGATTTACACAACTAGAGCAAAAACACAACTAATTCGTAGGCTTATTATGGCCTTGTAATAAATCTGCTTGAAGATAACGTGATCAAAAGGCACTAAACCACAGAGACAATATGACTGACCAGATGGGGCCAGCGCCTAGAACGACAGACCTCAAGATGGCGCTGTCACATATATTTGAAACTTTACACTTGACTCATTTAAGATAGTCTTATAGAGTGTTATATGTGTGTGAGTGTCACAGTGTTGTAAAGTGTTGTGGAATAAATTAAATTGTTTATCTGTCTGTTGTTGTTGTGACTTACTGTGATGGACGAACTCGGCTGACCCTGAACTTTGTTGTAACTTCTTGTAAAAACGTTTATTCTTTCACGTGGATTCATTAGCTATGAAACTGTTCCACAGAGGGCAAACACGTTTGCTGATTGATATGCGGAAAGTTTACCTATCGTTGATTCTGGTCATCGCATTGATTTAAGGAGAGATTAAATCACGCCCACTAACATCTCTTGAACAATCATAGGCAGTTATTTTAATTAACTTGGCCAGTGGGGGGGGGGGGGGGGGGGGGGGGGGGAGGGGGGGGGGGGGGGGGGGGGGGGGGGGGGGGGGGGGGCGCCGGATCAAAGAATTAATTAACCCGTAGGGCTCAAATACGGGACGAAGGGGGGGGGGGGGGGGGGGGGGGGGGGGTGGGGGGGGGGGGGCCAGAATCAAACAGCCAGAATCAAACAGGCACAGCGACCACGATCAAAGAGACGAACTGAGGGATTTTAGGGGAGACTATCGGCGTTATCAAAGACAGTAGTGGTCCCTGCTACGAGACGCAGTTGCTTGCCGCTAATTTCGCGTCTCGGTGTCAATCGAGGAACCGAGCGAACGGGGAAACCGAAACGGGCAGCAGCGAACGCAGATACGAAGACCAGGGTGCGGTTTCTTCTCTCTTGATTTGGCGGTCAGATCCCCAAAAGTTTCGTGAGATCAAATAAGCTGTCAAGTTTATCATGTCCCACTCAACTTACATTCCATTTTAGCTAAATAGACCATGAAGACTAGACACGTTATCACTCGCTGGCCAGACCTTTACAGAAGCACTAGCTTTATTGAAATCTTGTTATAGATTTTCCCCTGGATTTTATATATAAATTTGCAGTGTTTTCTATTCTGTGCAAAGCGGTAATATATATTGCGTAAAGTGATCAGTGGTCTAGTTCAGTCATTCTATTTCAGTGGATTTTGTGTTAATTTAAATCTATTAAATTAAACCATCTAAATAGTTCCAGTTGTAAATATAATGATCTATCTATTATATTATTTCAAAAGATAATAGATGCTTAAATTAACTTTTAAAGTCGCGAAGGAATTTATAATTAATAAATTCAGTTAAGTCCTAATTTTATAGATGTGTTTTTAACCACTAGAATTCGCGCAGTGTTTATTAAATACATAATTAAATACTCGAGTGTATTATAGGCTTAACGGGAAATTTATCGCGCTTGATTTTTCGGTATGTTACATGTCTTTTTTTCTTTTATACAGAGTGATCGTACCTGCGGTCCCAGCTAAATAAAGAAAGAAATAAAGAAATCATCCTATAAACTTCCAGTCATATTGAAGAAACATTTCTTTTAAAATATAATCTTGTGGCGGTCCTTGCGACCTAGCTGTCAGAATTAAATGAAATAAAGCCCACCCAAGAACATTTTAAAGAATAATCATCAAATTACCCTTACAAACCTGTAAGATAAACTGGAAGGTACTCATCGCCAGTAGCGATATCATATATTTACTGTTTACTGTGAGAGAGTACATATTCTCCTGACTGTGACAGCCTAGTTTTTTTTTCCTCAATTGGATTTAATAAAACTATCATCACGCATTGAAGGAATTTTACCATAGCGGAGGATTAAAAGAGACCACTTCATTTTCACCCCTGTGCCGAACTGGGTTAGTGCCATCCCATAGACTCCTTATATATATATAATAAAAACACGAGAACTCTTAGTCTTCAAGTCTTGCGATAAGTGAGAATATTTGTTACCAACAAACCCTCGCAAACATCTGGGGCGGGACATCGAAGGACTAGACAGTTCATATGTCGGAAGAGTACTTGCTGTTTTTATATACTTTTTATGGATCGTCTGAGGCTGCATTCGGTAAGTTTGTGAGTATATGAGTGTGGATCCTCACGCGTGTGTGTGAATGACAGGAAATTTAATCGTTTTCTTTTGTAAACCTGTTGTTAACTTTCTTGCCTAGTTATATAATTTTTCTGTATTCCCTGCATTGTTCCTTTAAGGGGGAGTTGCTAATTGGTTAATTCTGTTTAAAAACCCCCTCCTTTCCATTTGCTTAGTAAAGGGAAGAACAGCTGGGAAGAACAGGTTTTTTTTCTATCACCTATACCTAACTTTGTAACACCTCTTTCAGAGTAATTAACTTCACTGTTAGGTTAACGTACCTATGTTTCCTGATATTATCTATCTCTGGACTGGGTTTGTCTTTGTCTAATAAGCGGGAAGGGCTTAGTCGATACCAATCTTCTTCACCCCTCCCAAATTTGTTATTTGCATTTGTGTACTTATGATAATTTATGTAATACCTGATATTTGTTAGTGATTGATGTTTAAAGTGAATAAAATCACATAAACTCATTTAGTTCTGTGTGTTGGATATACCCAAAGCCCAACATTTCCCCTATTCGTTTAATATAGTTTGTATCTACATCGTCTGTGTGTGTGAAAAACACCAAATCGGTGTGCGCGCAGAAGCGTGTCTGGAAAACTGGCAAATAATTGTTTGACCAAGAGAGCGGAAGAGAAGATTGAGAGAAGCGATTTGTCGTAAATAAGTCTGTCTTTACTCTCCTCCAGCACGCTGTGAAGCAACTATTTAATATCTACATTTTCTATCACTGAGCTTTCCATCATCATTTTCCACTCTAAACCGGACCACTATTTCTAAGACTCTTTTCTCTCAAAATAAATTTACAACACTTACACTTCATCATTTTCATAACCCTAGACATTCAACGTAGTCATCACAATATTCCAGAATAATTCTGACTGAGGTATAAATGTGGTAGCAAGTAAGGTCATCTGTAATACACCACACTTATTACTTACAGATACCTTCACAGCTGATCTCAGTCAGTACACTAAGTCCCCTATAAATATTTATAACATCCCACTTTACCACATATATTGGGGTCTCGCTCCCGGGATATTGAACTTTCTCCTGTTATATATATTGGGAATAAGAAGAATTAAAAGGTATCCTTGGGTGGAATTAAATAAGGTTGAGCTCTCAGTGCCTGTGGTTGTCCTTGGATATTTAGTTAGAGAGTGAATTGTTTAGTTAGATATTGTTTACATTTACCTGTTAGAAAATGGCGGACCTGGCCAAATTTCGATATGCTGCTATGCAGGCTGCAAAAGAGTTAGGAATGGACGGGCAAGTTATGATTTCCTATGTCACTACGGAATGTGACAAATATATTGAACGTGAGGAAAGAAAATTTGAAGCCGAAAGAAAATTAGAATCTGAAAGATTAGAAAAAGAGGCTGAAAGAAAGTTAGAGGCTGAAAAAGAAATTAAGAGGTTGCAGATTGAGGCTGAGGCTAAGAAATTGGAAGCCGGGGAAAGAAGACAGGCTGCAGAAAGGGAAGACAAGCGATTAGCTGCAGAGAGGGAAGCAGAAAAGGAGGAGAAGAGATTACAAAGGGAACATGAGTTACGACTAAGGGAGTTTGAGTTTCAAGGCCATGCTCCTGAAAATGGTGCCAGTCCCTTTACCTCCGATGCTACTGCTAGTCAGGGAGCCTTAACCTCAGCTATGAATTTTCATTTAGATCATTTTGTTGAGAAAGACGATGATATTGAGAGCTATCTAAATAGATATGAACTATTAGCTACCACGTATGGGTTAGAGAGTGAAAGGTGGAGCTTAAAGTTATCTCAAGGGCTTCGTGGGGCAGCTTATGAAGTTTTTGCCAAAATGAGCAGAGGTGATCAAGAAAATTATGACATGCTAAAGCAGGCTCTTTTGTTAAGATATGAAAAGAACGCAGAATTTTATAGGAAACAATTTAGGAATGCTGAACTACTGTCAGGTGAAACCTATCACCAGTTCTCTGCACGGTTAGAGACATACTTGGAGAAATGGACTTCTCTGGGGAAAACACAAGATCTTAAGGAAATGGTCCTTATAGAACAATTAAGAGAGTCCATGGCTCCAGACCTGAGAAAGTTTCTCATGGAACAAGGTGCAGAGAGACTGGGTGAGTTACTAAATGTTGCAGAAAGGTATCAAGCGGCTCAGGCAGAGGTATCAGGTAATAAAAAGAAACAGGTAGAAAATTTTAAGGCATTACAGAACTTTAATTCTTCTTCTTCTTCTTGCGATCGCATCTTTGATGATTACACCGTCAGACGAGTTCTCATGATGAATTCGACTGTTGTTTGAAGTTCCTCTTTAACTCCATATAGCTTTGAATTTAGTGTTGAGTCATTGGGCCAGTATATCTTTCTTAACTGGTCATACAGAGGACAGTCCTGTAGAACATGCTCAGCAGTTTGTTCGTTTAATCCACATGTGCACAGTGGTGAAGCAGACAATCGTAACTTGTGCATGTGTTTATTCAGTTTGTTATGCCCTGTCCTGAGTCGAAAAATAGTTATCTGTCCCTGCCGGTCGAGAGTGCGACAGTCGTCTCTGGGCCGGCCCTGCTCTCCTCTGACAGTCTGGACAGCCCTCCTTTTCTCAAAGCATGTGACCTCATTATCCTCCCGTTCACACTCTCCTCCCTTCCCTGCAAGCCCATCTGCCTTTTCATTTCCGGGTACACCACAATGAGATGGTACCCACTGAAGTATGGTTCTCTTTTTGGCAGCTACCTTGTTTAGTTCATTTCTCAGATGCGGGAGTTTACCACCCTTGAGAGCTTGCAGGACAGACAGTGCATCTGTGAGGATGACTACCTGGTGGCAGTCAGAGTTGGTGTTATAAATCACATTTGCAGCTTGCTCTAGAGCCCGAACCTCAGCTGTATAGCTGGAACAGAACTTACCAGTGGGAATGTGCCTAGTCTCATAGTGGTTGTCAGGATATGAGACAAAGATACCGGCACCTCCATTCCTAACAGCATTAGTTGCTGATCCATCTGTATAGGCATGTATCCATGATTGATCGGGATAGCTTTCTTGGATCATACTCAATGTAGCAGTTCGTTTTTGCAGATCATTATACTCACATCCACCCGTGAGACCACTGACCGACGTATTAATTTGGAGGGCACTGCTGGCCTGCTCCCATGGTACAGGGCATAGGGTGGGCCTCAGTGGTGTTGTCCTCATAGATAGGTCTTCCCGATGCTGTCCCATAAGTCTTTTTCCCCGATGCACAAAGCTGCTACGCTTTAGACGTCCCAATGCCAGATCATCTAGTCTTGCCTTCATTGGGTGCGTTGGCATACTGTTGTACCCTTCCATCTGGATCATGGTCCTTGTGTCTCCTCTATGGGACAATGTCTGTAATCCAGCAACCTTCTGCATCTCTGTTATTGGTGTAGTTTTCATGGCTCCTGTAATGAGCCTGAGAGCTTGATTTTGCACCCTGTCCAAGGACTGCAGATGTGAGTTAGCAGCTGATGACCATGCTGCTGAGCCAAACTCTAAGTGTGGTCCCACTACTCCACCACAAATCTTCTTTAGATTTCGTTCACCTGCTCCCCAGTCGGCACCTGCCAATTCTCCGAGCATGCCCAGTCGCCCTCGGGCCCCTCCCTCTGCACTTTCAATATGCTTATTCCATGTAAGCCTTTGGTCAAATGTCACCCCAAGATAGGTGGGGTAGCTTTCTTCCTTGATAACGGTTGTCCCTAGGTGTATGTTAGCTGATTTGTCCCTGGGGGCGAGGGAGAACAGTGCTGTGGAGGTTTTGTCTGTGTTTATTGTGATAAGCCATTTCTCTGCCCATGACACCAGCATGTCTGCTGCCCGCTGCATTCTATAATTTGCTGTGGTGACATTTTCATCAGCGCACCAGAGTACTAGGTCATCTGCATATAAGGCAGCCTTCACTCCCGCAGGGAGATCTTTCACCAGGTCATTGATGTAAACAAGGAAGAGTGTAGGGGAAATTACTCCTCCTTGAGGTACCCCCTGATGGAGCAACACTTTTCTGCTCTGCAGACCGTCAAGAGTGACTCTAGTTCTCCTGTTATGCAAGTATGACTGGATCCATTTCATCATGTTGCCTTGGATTCCACTTCTCCCAAGTTTTGCAATGAGGCCATCTTTCCACACCCCGCCAAAGGCCCGCTTGAAGTCGACCCAGATCGTTAGGACCTTTTTCTTCTCCTGGAAGGCATCTTCTATTGCTTGAGACAAGTAAGTAACTTGGTCTTCTATACTGTAGCATTCTCTAAATCCAGCTTGTTCCGGCACCAGGATCTGCCAGACTCTAAATACCATTTCAATCTGTGGTTGACTATTCGCTCCATAGTCTTCCCAACACAGCTTGTGAGACTGATTGGCCGGTAACTTGCAGCCTCGGTCTTACATTTCCCTTTCTTTAGTATGGGTATTGTGATGGCTTCTCTCCATACTTGGGGTACCGTTCCTTTCAACCAGCTGTGGTTGAATATCTCAAGCAGTTTTGTCTTTGCTGCTGAGCTCAGATTTACTAGCATTTCGTTGCTGATTTTGTCTGGGCCGGGTGACTTTTGAAACTTAAGCTTGGAAATAGCCTTCTGTAGCTCTCCTAGTGTGATGGGTTCCCTCATTGGGGCAGGAGCATCCGTCTGTCCCATGGTTGCCAGCACTTCTTTTCCCATCTCTCTCTGATGGTCTATGTCAATGGGTAAGTTGCTTTCTGAACTGTATCTTCCAGCAAACAAGTCTGCAGCTTGTTTTCCTCTGAAAAGTTTGCCACCCTCATCCAATGTGATAGTCTGCCCTGGTGAGGAACACTCTTCATTTAGAGACTTGACTAATCTCCAAAGTTTCCTGCCGTCTTTCTCAAGGTTCAGCGATGCCGTTTTAGTTCTCCAGCTTTTCCGTTTCTCCTCTAGCCCTGTTCTCTGAAACTCCGCCACAGCCTTTTTCCACCCGTTGTGAGTTTCAAGTGAAGGCTGAGACTCTGCGTTCTTTCTAGCCTTGTCCATAGCTTCCTGACGTTCTTGGAGTGTGCTGGACCAGTATGGTATGTAGTTACGCCGGCATCCTTTGGGAATGGTTTCCCTTGCAGCTTGTAGTATGCATCTGTTGAAGTCTTTCACCACTTCATTAATATCTCGGTTCTGTACCTTGAGGGTAGACAGCAGCGTGTTCACCTGATGCCTGAATAAACCCCAGTTGGCTTTTTTGTAGTTCCATCTTGTAATGGCTGGGCCTGTACTGAGAGTTGCACTCTGGACAGTAAGAAAGATTGGGCGATGGTCGCTTCCCCCTAGTTGATCTCCTACTTCTCTACTAATAGATCCAGCTATATCTGGTGTGGAGAAGGCAAGATCTGGTGTTGAAGTTGTGTGCCATCCTCTGGAGTAGAAGGTAGGAGTATCTGTGGCATTATTGACTAGGATTAGGGAGTGATCATCTTGCCAAGCTTCAACCTCTTCACCTCTGTGATCCAGATGGTTATAGCCCCAGCTCTGGGAGTGGCTATTAAAGTCTCCAACTGCTATAAAGTTGGTGGCTGGTACCTGTATAGAGCTGAGACTCAGAGGTTTGTTGTTCGGACAGTAATAGTTCAGGAGTTCTATTTCCATCTTGTCTACCTTTATCTGCAGCAGCTGATATTCTGCTCCATCCACGAAGGTTTTCCTTTCGTGTGCAGGAATGTTATTCCCCACAAGAGTAAGCACTCCTCCCCTTCGTCTATCTCCCCCGTCGGATCTGAAGCATTGATATCCCCTTATTTCAAAGGTTTGATCTGCTTTCAAGTGAGTCTCTTGGATACAGCAAACACTGACTTGCTTCTCATACAAGATGTTTTCCAGCTCTGTCTTTTTGCTGTATCCAGCCTGCTTGCTGTTCACTCCCTCTGCATTCCAGTGCATTATGACAAGTGGCACTCTGGGTTTCTCTTTTTCTGTTTTGTTTTGGTCAGTAGTTCTCCTCCGCCGTCTGCTGACTCCACAAGACGGTCTAGAGGGTCCTCCAGTAGCTGAGGGCGGGCTCTGTCGAGGCTCAGAGCCCGGCACTGCACCTGCCTGGTGGAGCTCCACAGGGCGAGCACCAGAACGAGATTTATTTGACGGTGTACTCTCCATAGAAAAAAAAAAGCGAGTTGCATGATACTGTGGTTTCCGGTGCGCCTTCTGGCCCAGTATCTACGACTTTAGCACCTGCTCAACGGGAGAGTGGGCTCATCCCTAATCTGTTTATGTTCCCAGTAGTAGACTATTCGCAAGCAGCCTGGGGGTGTCACTGCTCTGCGCGGACCTTGTTTACCGAGGCGGCGTCCGAGCTCGTATGGTGAAAATATGGTTGCGTTATCTTCAAAATAGCCCTGTCTTTCCCGTGGCTTTTCTGCCATCCTGCAACTTTGAGTTAGGGAGTTCTGAGCTCCAGTCTCTTTCCCAGGCGTTTTATCCTGGCCTGGCACGCATACAGAGGACCCCACTTCTGGTTCTAAGTTAGCAGTTGGGGATAGGTGGGGTAGCACACTGTGCATTCCCCGTCATCCAGGGGGCTCTCCAACTATGCAGAGCTTGCACAATGCTGTGCTCTGGTTTTGGGCTCTCCCAAGGAATCCTCACGTCCTGCACAGAGCCACTTCCAGATACCCACCACCTGCCAACCCTCCATTGTAGAAATCTCCTGCATGCGGCCATCCATCAAGAGCCAGTATTAAGTCTGGTGCCCAAGTGATCCCCCCAAGCTCAGTGTGCAATGCTGGGTTCTCATCATGCTGCAACACAGGGGGGATTGTGATGCTCAGCCATCTCTCTCAATTCTGCACCGATAAGTGACATCGGGGACTTAACTGTGCCTCAGTGCTGGGAGGCCCCGTTTCCGGGTACACCACACACAGCCAATTGAGGCAACGGTCGCCGTGGGCGTGATAGACGACAAACAGTGAAGAATGAGGCAAGAAAGCATTTAACCCATGAAGTGGGGGTGGATTGGTGCAGACCAGAGCATGTACCACTCGCCGGTGGGTTCTGCATCTACACCTATAGGGTTCCACCCACTCCTCAGCCCATTTACTCTGGCCCCTCACCCAGGACCTGTCCGGCTTGGGTGACCCTGCCAGGAGTAAAACTCCCGCCGGCATAGCTCCCGGGATCATTGGGGCGCTCAAGCTCTCCAACCACGGCAAGGTAGGCTTACATGTGGAGAGGAAATATGATGAAAGAAAATCTTTCAACCAAGGAAAGAGATGGTGTAAAAATTGTAAGATGAACAATCATGACACTGACCGTTGCAGAAGGAACCCTATAGTTATGGCCACCCTTCAGGTCAGGTCGACCTCAAGAAAGGAGGAGGATATTATGTTAAATACCACTCCAGAAGAGATGAGGAAGGCACAGGCTAGGGATAAGACCCTCAAGCCTTGTTTCAGGAAATTGTCAACTTGTCATACAACTCCAGGCAAGGGAGATTTTTACATGAAAAACAAGTTGATTTACAGGAAGGCCGGAACTAGATCCAATGGTCACGGACAGTTGGTTCTTCCAAAGGCATATAGGGCAGACTTAATAAGGAGCCTACATGTGAAACAAGATGGGGACCATGAGAAAATTGGTACCATCATCCAAAAGGTGGCTCACAATTATTATTGGCCCAAGGCAAGTTGGGACATTGAGAATTTTGTAGAAAGGTGTAGCATAGCACATGAGGGAACACCCACAAGTGGGAACATTGATCAGGACCTGGACACGCCACGGGGCAAACTTAGGCCTGACAATACAAAGAAAAATAAATTTGATAAAGTGGACCAAATGGAATGGGAAGCCCCTTTTCACGGACAAGCTTCAATTAACTGTTTTACAATGGCCACTATGCAGAGAGTGCAAAAAGATGTCTTACCCCAGGATAAGCCGAAAATCCCTCAATCGGACTTATGTAAACTGGAGGAAGAGGATGTAGAGAGGAAATCTCTCATCAAGAATTCTAAGGGGGGAGAAAGCCCCAAGAAAAGAATTGGTAGCGGTCGTTTTGTGCATGATAATTCTGGGAAGAAAAATCATCACTATAGAGCTTCGAGTGGAAGAGACCATACCGGTGCATGGACAAATAGGTAAACAAAATTAAAGGTCCATATGAAGCGCTGTTAAGAACGTGGACTGATGAAAAGGCAGAGGAAAATATTACATCCTCATACCAATATGTGAATGAGCTGACCACTCGTTTAAAAACTGGCTGGAAACTTGCCAATGAAAATTTGAGACAAGCCAGGAAGAAACATGCTGCCTATTTCAACAGGAAGGCTAAAGACAGAGATTTGGCTGTGGGAGAGAAGGTACTGCTTCTTCTACCCGGTAGTCAGAATAAGTTACAAATTGGATGGCAAGGTCCATATACAGTTCTAGAGAAGGTGTCTAGAACCAATTATAAGATAGATAAGAAGGGGAAAGAAAAAATCTATCATGTGAATCTCCTGAAGAAATATTTGGAAAGAGAACATCAGGAAGAGACACACTTGTTGACCTTGTTCATTGCAATGGAGATGAAAAAGGAACCACTTTCATCATTTGAATATCCATTACACCCCTGTGAGACAGCGGCACAGGTGAAAATCAGTACACATTTAACTAAAAATCAGAAAGAGAGAGTGCAACAGGTTCTAGATAATCATACAGAGGTGCTCACAGACCGACCGGGGCATACAAACTTATTGGAATATGATATGAAGCTGATAGACCCCACACCTGTCTGTATGAAACCCTATTCGATTCCTTTTGCTAAGGAGAAAGCTTTGAAGGAAGAGATAGACTATTTGTTGAAGGAAGGAATTATTTCACACAGTGAATCTTCGTATAGTTCCAGTGTGGTGCTCTTAAGGAAACCCTCTGGAGAACATAGACTCTGTATAGATTACAGGAGACTGAATGCTATCACAGAAGGACAGTAGGATCCATTGCCGGATACAAATCAGTTGTTTGCCAGGCTAAATAAAGCTAAATATTTCTCAAATGTGGATCTGAGTAAAGGATACTATCAGATTCCAGTAAAGCCTGAGGTTAGACCGTACCTAGCTTTTAGTACCTCAGAGGGACACTATGAGTTTAAAAGATTGCCATTTGGATTGAAGAATGCGCCTAGTGTCTTCTCTAGAATGATGAGAAAATTGTTAGATCCCCTAAATAATCCATGCATTACAAATTTCATGGATGATATCCTTATAGCAACAGAAACATTTGAGGAACACATTGACTCTCTGAACATGCTGTGTAATCGACTTAGAGAAGCGAATTTAACAGCCAGACCAACCAAATGTTGCGTTGGATGTAAAGAATTATAATTCTTGGGACACACAGTTCATCAGGGAAACATGACCCCTGACCCCAAGAATTTAGAGAAACTAAAGAAAGCCCCGAGACCACAAACCAAGAAAGACGTGAGATCCTTTGTCTCATTATGTGGTTTCTACCAAAAGTATATCAAAAACTTTAATTCCATATGTGCACCGTTAACTGATTTGACACGTAAAGGAAATCCAGATCGAATTACATGGACACCAGAATGTGAATTAGCTTACCAGGAATTGAAGGAAAAGCTCACAAGCAAACCTATTTTGAAATTACCTGACTTAAGTCAAGAATTCATTGTAAGAACGGATGCCAGTAATATCGGGTTAGGTGCGACCCTGTTACAGAAATCAGATGCACTGGATGGGGAATTAAGCCCAGTGGCATATGCTAGCAGAAAGTTGAATAAAGCTGAAACCAACTACTCAACTAGCGAAAAAGAATGTCTTGCAGTAATATGGGCGATAAAGAAATTCAATATTTATCTGTATGGGAAGGCATTTAAGTTGCAGACGGATCACAAACCCTTGTCGTTTCTAGCGCAGGCTAGGCATGAAAATTCTAGGTTACTCAGATGGTCCTTACTTATGCAGCCATTTGAGTTTAGCATAGAGTATATTTCTGGAAAAAACAAATCTGGGAGCGGATTTTTTAAGCCGCCATCCGTGTGATGAGAATCACCGTAAGCCCCAGAAATAATAATAAATTTCTCTATGTGTATATAGAATTATAGACTGACATATAACGTCTGTTTTAAGAGGGGAGAATTTGTCGTGAAACATTCTAAATCCACATATATAAATTAAAAGGTAAATGTAAAGCCTAACACATAACTTCAATAAAAGGAAAGAAGAATGGTAAAGAACAGTGCTGTCACAATGACTGTACTCGAGATCCCCTTTTTTTCTGCTTCGTCTGCATATTCTCACGCTTTCACGTTTACTAGTAAAGCCTACAGCAGCATACACGCGTTTCAACAAAACAGTAAAACGTGTACTGTATTTCTTAGAAAACCTTGAGATACGCAAGCTGATTAATGACCTAAATTAATACTTTACTTTACTTAGTCGTTCCCCTTCTACCGTGAGGTGTAGAGGTTTGGAAGAGAGAGCGCCAGACTGTTCTATCGGCTGTCTTCCTCCTGGCCTGGTTCCATTCTAGTCCTCGGTCCTTCAAAGATTGTCTAATGTTGTCCTCCCAGCGGACTCTGGGTCGTCCTCGGGGTCTGGATCCTTGGCTGTTTGTTTCCCATGCTTGTCGTGGTAGCCGATCTTCTCCCATTCTGCAGACATGGCCAAACCATCTTAGTTGGGACTGTTCTACTTGGGTCTGTAGGGGTGGCATTTTAGGCCTTGACGTATCGTCTGGTTGCGTACCATGTCTCTTCTTGTTACTTCAACAACCTTCCTCAGATACCTCATTTCTGAGGTTTGGATCTGGCTTTTATGGGTACTAGCATTAATTTCGTTTTATACACTGCGTAATGAAAAGACAGATGGAATTAGGATAGAGAGAGGGAGGGCTGAAAGCAGGAACGCCGGCAACACTAACACGCGTCTCGCGATATACAATTAATGCCACCCCAAGCGTAAGGCATGAAGCACTAGCTTTTTTTTCAAATAGACAGTGATAAAAAACACTACCCATACGAGAGTTAAGTTTAAAAACCTGTAAAATGCTTATTAGGAAACATGACATTCTACTGTTTTATGTCTAAACTCCTGACATTAGTCTGACAGTACAGCAGACACCATAAAGTTTGGAAGTGAGGAGGTGGTAACAGCACGACTATCCTAGAAGAAAATACATATTTTGAACGCCGCCACTTAGCTCCCTTAAAACTTATATATTTGAGTTCCTTAGGACTTGCTGACAAAGAATATGTTAAGTGTTACGCAAATAGTCTAGGAATTAACAAATTATAGCCAATAGAAAATAGTGAGGGTGTCAGACAACACCAAATAATAATCGCACAGTGGCATGTTTTGAAACCACCATTTTACGGGAAATAGGCCACCATGTTAAATCCTATTTTATTGGAAAGAAGTAAATGTAAGGCGAAACACGATTAGTCGGACTACAAATACTAATTTTTTGTTGTTAGGGGAAACGGTAGTAGGGGTATTTTTTTTTTGAAAAGCTGTGTAAACATGGCCCGATTGGTTAGACCCGCCAATATAGTCAATTAGGAGCGTCAGTTCAGTGCCACATTTTAAAATAAACTTACTCAGAAACAGTGCGTTGAGAACCAGCTTATATTTTTTTCTAAATAAAAGCCTGGGACAGAGGCAGATCGGAATTTGTGCCATATTCATCGCCAGTCAACGTATTTGTGTATTATTTCCATGAATTGTGGTAAGCTTGACATATTTGATATCTTTTTAATGCAAATTGAATGTAAATTGATAATTTATGTCTGTATATGTGCGTGGTTCAGTAGCAAACATGAGGCAAGGCCTAGATAGTGCTCCAACCTGAACAGGACGTGTCGGAGAAAAGTAAAACTGCATGGAATTGCCAAACAGTACACTGACACCTATCTTATTGACTAGATAGAACTAATGCTGGAATTGCAGAGGCGTAGTAACCATTAGGGAGGAGTATACTGGTGTAAATTGTTTCAGATGAAGCTAGCAGTTGGCCTACCGCTCTGAACTCAGTGTTTGTTATGTATTGTGTTCAGTGTGGAAATAGATTATAAATTAGTTCTGAAGTAGGAGGTACAACCTTCTTGTTTCAGGGACCGTGGTCCTAAGTTATTGAAGCAGCACCTGGTCTGAGTTTTGCTGAATCCAGAGGCTGACAGCATACTCCTTGGTCCAGATAGCGACCAGTGAGGTGTCTCCAGAACACAGTGAAGCAGTCGAGCAGAGGAGTCTTTTCCTGCCGCCATCACGAAAGATAAGCTTCTGTGGCCAGAGCAGCTCAACATTATGTGCGCCCCCCCTCCTCTAAAATTGACATTATATTAAACACAGAGGGACAATAAATTGTTTCAAATGACAGGAACTGTGAACTTTTCCCAATACTATTTCCACGATAATCAAACACTTGAAGTCATGATGACAAACAACAATCTAGCTTGAAAAACAAAACCAGTATTACCTCATAGTACTACTTCACAACTTACACACATAGGATAATACTAATAAATTCTGTCAATACAAAGATCATATTTATAAATTGTGATTACATTTGATTGTGATTCCTGGTTCACTGTGTAGTTGAATCAGGATATCTATTATTGAAAGTAATTATTACATATATATTTGAAACTTTACACTTGACTCATTTAAGATAGTCTTATAGAGTGTTATATGTGTGTGAGTGTCACAGTGTTGTAAAGTGTTGTGGAATAAATTAAATTGTTTATCTGTCTGTTGTTGTTGTGACTTACACTTCATCATTTTCATAACCCTAGACATTCAACGTAGTCATCACAATATTCCAGAATAATTCTGACTGAGGTATAAATGTGGTAGCAAGTAAGGTCATCTGTAATACACCACACTTATTAGATACAGATACCTTCACAGCTGATCTCAGTCAGTACACTAAGTCCCCTATAAATATTTATAACATCCCACTTTACCACACAGTGTTGGATTATTTCAATTCTTGTTTGACCAATACATTGAGGTCAACGGTTAAACTTCAGACAATATTCGACACTAGAACTGTAGAACTCCTTCATTAAAATAAGTCCAGTTTTGACGACTTACAATGTTTAATACATATTCATTCTTTCAATATGGATAAACGATAATCATATAGTTCATATTCAAGAGCACTAGGTACACCATAGCGTAGAGTCTACTATTTCTTAGACATTGCATGTCTTTTACTTTGCCGTTTTAATTAACGTTCAATTATATTTCAACCAAACTGCTTGGTATAATTATTATTATTCACTGTCGTAAATTTATTTTGGAGAAAAGAGTCTTAGAAATAGTGGTCCGGTTTAGAGTGAAATGATGTTGGAAAACTCAGTGATAGAAAATGTAGAGATTAAATAGTTGCTTCACAGCGTGCTGGAGGAGAGTAAAGACAGACTTATTTACGACAAATCGTTTCTCTCAATCTTCTCTTCCGCTCTCCTGGTCAAACAATTATTTGCCAGTTTTCCAGACACACCTCTGCGCGCACACCGGTTTGGTGTTTTCAAACACACAGACGACGTAGATACAAACTATATTAAACGAATAGGGGAAAAGTTGGGCTTTGGGTATCTCCAACACAGTCCTCAATGAGTTTATGTGATTTTATTCACTTTAAACATCAATCACTAACAAATATCAGGTATTACATAAATTATCATAAGTACACAAGTGCAAATAACAAGTTTGGGAGGGGTGAAGAAGATTGGTATCGACTAAGCCCTTCCCGCTTATTAGACAAAGATAAATCCAGTCCAGAGTTAGATAATATCAGGAACTTGGATACGTTAACCTAACAGTGAAGTTAATTGCTCTGATAGAGGTGTTACAAAGTTAGGTATAGGTGATAGAAAAAACCTGTTCGTCCCAACTGTTCTTCCCTTTACTAAGCAAATGGAAAGGAGGGGGGTTTAAAACGGAGTTAACCAATTATCACCTCCCCCTTAAAGGAACAGTGCAGGGAGTACAGAAAAATTATATTACCAGGCACGAAAGTTAACAAAAGGGTTACAAGAGAAAAAAAAGATTAAATTTCCTGATTAAACGCGTGAGGATTTCCTGTCCGATCATACATGCACACGCGTGAGGATCCACACTCATATATACACACACTTACCGAATGCAGCCTCATACGATCCAAAAAATTATATAAAAACAGCAAGTATTATCTTGACATGTGAAACTGTCTAGCACTTCGATGTCCCGCCATAGATGTTTGCGAGGTTTTGCTGGTAACAAATATTCTCACTTATCGCAAGAGTTGAAGACTAAGAGTTCTTGTGTTTTTATATAATAAAAGGAGTCTATGGGATGGCACTGACACAGTTCGGCACAGGGGTGAAAATGAAGTGGTCTCTTTTAATCTTCCGCTATGGTAAAATTCCTTCAATGCGTGATGATAGTAACTGACCGGAAAGTTTTATTAAATCCAATTGTGGAAAAACTAGGCTCAGTCACAGTCAGGAAAATATGTACTCTCTCACAGTAAACAGTAAATATATTATCGCTACTGGCGATGATTACCTTCCAGTTTGTCTTACTGATTTGTAATGGTAATTTGACGATTGTTCTTTTAAATGTTCTTGGGTGGGCTTTATTTCATTTAATTATGACAGCTAGGTCGCAAAGGACCGCCACAAAGATTATATTTAAAAGAAATGTTTCTTCAATATGACTGGAAGTTTATAGGATGATTTCTTTATTTCTTTCTTTATTTAGCTGGGACCGCAGGTTACGATCACTCTGTATGAAAGAAAAAAACATGTAACATACCGAAAAATCAAGCGCGATAACTTTCCCGTTAAGCCTATAATACACTCGAGTATTTAATTATGTATTTAATAAACACTGCGCGAATTCTAGTGGTTAAAACACACATCTATGAAACTAGGACTTAACTGAATTTATTAATTATAAATTCCTTCGCGACTTTAAAAGTTAATTTAAGCATCTATTATCTTTTGAAATAATATAATAGATAGATCATTATATTTACAACTGGAACTATTGAGATGGTTAAATTTAATAGATTTAAATTAACACAAAATCCATTGAAATAGAATGACTGAACTAGACCACTGATCACTTTACACAATATATATTACCGCTTTGCACAGAATAGAAATCACTGCAATATATATATCCAGGGGAAAATCTATAACAAGATTTCAATAAAGCTAGTGCTTCTGTAAAGGTCTGGCCAGCGAGTGATAAAGTGTCTATTCTTCATGGTCTATTTATCTAAAATGGAATGTAAGTTGAGTGGGACATGAGAAACTTGACAGCTTTTTTCATCCCAGGAACTTTGGGGGATCTGACCGCCAAATCAAGGAGAGAAACCGCCCCCTGGTTTCCGTATCTCCGCTCGCTGCTGCCCGTTTCGGCTTTCCCCGTTCGCTTTCCCTGCGATCGGTTCTGCGGTTGACACCGAGGCGCGAAAATAGCGGCAAGAAACTGCGTCTCGTATCAGGGACCACTACTGTCTTTGATAGCGCCGATAGTCTCCCCTGAAATCCCTCAGTCTGTCTCTTTGATCATGGTCGCATTATCTGTTTGATTCTGGCAACGCCCCCCACTGGCCAAGTTAATGCAAATAACTGCCTATGATTGTTCAAGAGATGTTAGTGGGCGTGATTTAATCTCTCCTTAAATCAATGCGATGACCAGAATAAACGATAGGTAAACTCTCCGCATATCAATCAGCAAACGTGTTTGCCCTCTGTGTGGAACAGTTGCATAGCTAATGAATCCACGTGAAAGAAGTCCCGTTTTTACAAGAAGTTACAACAAAGTTCAGGGTCAGCCGAGTTCGTCCATCACATTCACACAGTATTAAACTGTTCGCTTACAGTTTCTATTAGGGTCTCTGCCTAACATATAAGCATATCACAACTATGTCTATGTTATATTTTGGCATTGCTCGCCAGGCTCTATCAGCCTTTCATATTGTAACTGCGTTTCGCATTTCACAACTTACGCTACTAATAAATTATTGCGGTTAATATAATACCGACTTATATCTTCGGACTCAATGGTCCTTACACATTATTTATTTATTTATTTTACCAGCTTCACATTACCATAATATACTTTTATAATTATACACTATCATAAGTCAGTGGTCATGGAACATATTCTAAAACACAGCCATAAGGCTCGAAGGCCACACAAAAGACTCTCTGTAACTAAGTCTAACGCGTCGTGCATCGCCACACGCGAACTATTTCATTTCGGTCTAGTGCGGTGTTGCATGGTGCGATCATATGAATCAAGTTCAAACCAAAGTGCTCGCAACCCATGCAACAATCCTCAACAATCCTAATTTCCAATTTAAGCCTGCCACTATAGTCGGAAGTCATCCGAATTTCCTATTCAAGCCTGCAACTGTAGTCGGAAGTCATCCTAATTTCTTATTCAAGCCTGCCACGTTAGTCGGAAATCATCCTAATTTCTTATTCAAGCCCGCCACGTTAGTCGGAAGTCATCCTAATTTCTTATTCAAGCCCGCCACGTTAGTCGGAAGTCATCCTAATTTCTTATTCAAGCCTGCCACGTTAATCGGAAGTCATCCTAATTTCTTATTCAAGCCTGCCACGTTAGTTGTAGTCATTCTAATTTCTTATTCAAGCCTGCCACGTTAGTCGGAAGTCATCCTAATTTCTTATTCAAGCCTGCTACGTTAGTCGGAAGTCATCCTAATTTCTTATTCAAGCCTGCCACGTTAGTCGGAAGTCATCCTAATTTCCTATTTTTCTTCTTCTTCGTTCGTTCGTCCTGAAAAGGACGTTGGTTGCGTTGTGTCCGTTTACAGCAAAGCTGCGATATTTGCGCCTTTCGGCAGACACATCCGACTTCAGCACGGCATTTTTGGGTTAGCCTTCCCTCTTCGATCCCTGCAGTGATGCAGCCTGTTTCCGGGACCACCACTTGGAGGTGGAGTAAGGTCTTGGTCAGCTCTGGATCGCTGACCCTGACGCAAGCAGTCAAGCTATAGGTCGCTAAATGCATTCTTCACTGTTGACGCGTCTTAGGTCCCATTTCCTATTCAAGCCTGCCACTATAGTCGGAAGCTACAACCAGTAAGAACATCGAGTGACAAAGTGGTCAAAGCGCTTTCTTCTCGAAGTAAAGTTACCAAGTTCGATGCTAGGTCCGCCGAGCTGCAAATGAATTCCTTACTCTGTTCTTGAGTTACGGAAGGCAAAGGCAGAGAATGGAACTGGTCACCCCACCTTTATATAAAGCTGGGACCTAGTAAAGTGCAGTCTCTAACACTTCCCTCGGCAGTATCTGCTGCGGGACTCATTTGCCTTTTCACAGCCAGTCACATCATCAGCGATCATCTTCACACCAATCTTCCTCATCATCTTTTTGTCATCCCCCTTCCGCATCCCCCGCCCGAGCGGCCGACCTTTCATCAACAACCTCTAACACAATTTTACCTATGCGGATACCACCAGCCGGCCAATCACAACTCAGTATGGGGACTCGTTGCTCTGTCCACAGTGTCATCGGTTCTAATCCAATAAAACCGGCTGTAACAATGCGTCTACGTTGAATTTCTGGCACTCAGTGCAGCAAATAATAATTGGCGGTTTGCGGAGCTGGGCTTAATTAAAGTAGGTCAGTGGACATTACTGAAAAACCTCTGATTTTCTGTCACAAATATTGTTCTAAATGATACCTGATTTAAATTCTGAATGAAATCTCGTGAGAAAAAAAAAAAAAACCCAAAAAAATCATATGTACAAACACACACTTACAAAATTTAACATTTGTTTCATTTTCATGTAAACATCATCATTTTGTCTGTTCGCATGTGCGGAGCATCGAGCCACTACAACTATAGCTGGTCACCTTGTGAGAAACCTGCTCATGCCGTGGTGGTGTATGTAGCAATTTGTTGTACTTCATGAGGTTGTCAACCTCGTGCTTTTTATCGTATTAATGGCCTCGCACGTGATGCCTGAGGGTGGCAGTGGTGCTGTTCTTTCTTTGTCTAATCAGAGAGCCTCGGGAGCTACACGGAGCTATACCTGCTTATATAATGTTGAATGAATTCCGGTGTGGAGTGGGAGGGGGATATATATATATATATATATATATATATATATATATATATATATATATATATATATATATATATATATATATATATATATATATATATATATATACGCCCTTACATAAAGTTATAATGGTTAATCTGAATTTTTCTTAATGTTCAATATTGTTGTTTGTTTGTTATTTATTTGGTTTTGTTTTAAACTTACGAGCTCAGTATTTTTCGCACTTTATTATTTTTGAAGAATAAACAAATCTAAACAGTGCTAGGGTTATGGTTAGTGTAACCGAGTAGCTCTCTCTCTCTCTCTCTCTCTCTATTCTAGGCCTAACACTAAATCCTAAAAAACACAACAACAACAAAAATACGAATTCTATATTAACCTCTAGCATACTATATATATACACACACACACACATAAATGTGCACTAAATAGATAGAAATTGTCCAATGTTCATTTAAACAGCTGAAGGTTTTAAAAAAAAATTGAATAGAATTATTCGCGGAAAGAACGCGGTAAAAATCTTTCAAATACACGGTGGTTTACATGTATGGGTAATTTATAAGGGTCCGCTTTTGGAAATCGGTTTTTTTTTTTGTTTCTTCTCCCCAACCCCCATCTGTGGAAGCGAGGATGTTCGATTTATGTCCGTGCCGTTGTTTGGTAGCGATTATATCTAAAATGTATTTTTGGCGCGAGAACTGATTTTCGTCACGGCGTTTGTGAAGCTTTCTCTTGCTCGTTTGTGGGCGAGGTGGGTTTGTGTCCTGCCTCTGGCACCGAGCAAACAAGTCACATGTTGCAGGCAGCGCCGGTAAGTTGTTTGTCGTTTACGGTCAGTGTGTGAGTAATTTGTGAGCGATTGACAGGTAAGTGGGCTTTGCGTGAGCACTTTCACTTTATGTAGGTTTTGTTTTGTGTCCTTATACGAGAACTTCCTCTCATGTTCCAAATTTTATCTTGATGGATAAGGGAATTCGTTAATACTATATACTAAAATTACAGGTTTTTTTTTTGTTTCCTTATATGGGAAATTCCTATTCCAAATTTTGTCTTGACAGAAATCGTGATTTATGTTCTTACTGTATACTAATATTACAGGTTTGTTTTGTGTTCTTATATGGGAACGTTCACTCATGTTCCAAATTTTGTCTTGATGGATAAGGGATTTTGTTAATACTGTATAATAAAATTACAGGTTTCTTTTGTGTCCTTAAATGGGATTGCCCTCACGTGTTCCAGATTTTATCTTGATGGATAAGGGATTTTGTTAATACTGTATAATAAAATTACAGGTTTCTTTTGTCTCCTTAAATGGGAGGGCCCTCACGTGTTCCAAATTTTATCTCGATGGATAAGGGATTTTGTTAATACTGTATAATAAAATTACAGGTTTCTTTTGTGTCCTTAAATGGGAGGGCCCTCACGTGTTCCAAATTTTATCTTGATGAATATCGTAATTTATGTTATTACTAAATACTAAAATTACGTGTTTGGTTTGTGCCCTTAAATGGGAAAGTCCTATTCCAAATTTAGCCCTGACGTTCTTATTGTATAGTATTATTACAGGTTTGTTTTGTGTCTTTATATGGGAAGGTATTAACGTTCAGACCTAAGGGTCTTTTATGTTTGGACATGCGCCCTAATATAACCGACTAGGTTGAACGGGACGCCCCTCGCCAAAACGAGGCAAAACTTTATCTAAAAAAAAAAAAAAAAAAAAAAATGGGAAGGTTCACTCATGTTCCAAATATTTTTCTTGACGAATAATGAAATGTATGTTATTACTGTATACTGATATTACAGGGTTTTTTTTTTTTTGGTTGTTTTTTTGTGTGTTTTTTTGTGTGTGTGTCCATATATGGGAAAGTCCTATTCCAATTTGTGTCTTGACGAATAACTGGATTTTTGTTATTACTATATACCAGCTTTTCTCAATCTTTTCATCCTGGAGAAACCCTTGAAATAATTGTCAGGTCTTAGTGAACCCCTACATAAATATTACTATATCCACAGCTCACGGTACATTATTGTGATCAGTAAGTTTAAATATAATAATTCAATAATAACTGTCAATGCTCTTTTGAGTAGAAAATGATTTATTTTTTCTGTGAATCTTTTTATTTTGGCCAACTTATTAACCTACTTCTATTTGTGTGGTTACCCCTTCCCACAAAAGATATCAACTCTTATGCAAGTCCAGACATTTCACGAAACCCCTAGCGACCTCTTGCGGAATCCCGGTTGAGAAACACTGCAGTATACTAATATTACATGATTGTTTTGTGCCCTATCGTCATTGGATGCATTGTATTGTGGTGTTAATTTTAAATTACACAAACAAGAAATGTCAGTGGACAAAAATATCCTGAGAACGAACGGTGTTTTCATAATATATAGATGGAAGAATAATTTGTTACTTTACATTTAGAAAGCATGGTAAGAGGGATAGAGGAAGGCCAAAGAACACATGGATCGGAATGGCTAAGAGGTATGGCGTCCGCCTCGAGCTCTAGAGGTACCGGGTTCGATTCCCAGTTGATGGAGTATAATTTCTGAAAATTTTTTTCAGAACCAGTGGTCCTAATGATGTCATACTCTCCCTGGTCTCCTGGGTAGTGAGATCGGATGCCTAGTCTTCTTGGATAAGGGCGAAAAAATAGGAGGTTCCTTGTGCGAGTTGCGCACGTTAAAAATCACACGGCAGTTGGAAATCAGGCCGCTGCACTGGCCAAATGTAAAAAAAAAAATTAGAAACCTACCCACCACAAAAATATTTATAGAATGTGTGATTCCTATACACACATTGGGAATCTCGCCGGTGCTGAGATCCTCCTTGTGTGATCTGATGGAGGAGATCGGAGCACTGATGGAGGAGATAGGAGCACTGATGGAGGCGATCGGAGCACTGATGGAGGAGATCGGAGCACTGATGGAGGAGATCGGAGCACTGATGGAGGAGATCGGAGCACTGATGGAGGAGATCGGAGCACTGATGGAGGAGATCGGAGCACTGATGGAGTAGTCCGTGTGCAATGAAGATAATCCTTCAGAACCAAACCAATGAACACAGGGAAAAGATAACTGGAGACAGACATGAAGGGGATGAAGAAAACATGGAAAGACCTTGAGCAGAGGGCACAAGACAGGAAGACCTGGCATACGTTTGTTGAAGGCCTATGCTCCTTGAGGAACTAAAATGTGAAAGGAGAAGACTTTACGTTTACTTTTTTACTTTTTCGTTGACTATTGAAACGTGAAACGTAGCGTGGATCTGACGTTTATGTCGTTGACTATTGCCGGGAAACGTAGCGTGGATCTGACGTTTATGTCGTTGACTATTGAAACGTGAAACGTAGCGTGGATCTGACGTTTATGTAGTTGACTATTGCCGGGAAACGTAGCGTGAATCTGACGTTTATGTCGTTGACTATTGCCGGGAAACGTAGCGTGGATCTGACGTTTATGTCGTTGACTATTGCCGGGAAACGTAGCGTGGATCTGACGTTTATGTCGTTGAGCCAAGTATGTAACAATGTATGTTCTGAGCCCATGATAATTTGGGATTTCTGTCATGTTGTCTATCCATCTACCTCCTGATCCTCCCCGTATTTTTTAATTTATTAAAACCTGTAGTTTAACGCAATTTAATTATACCTTTTATTTGGCATTATTTGGCAATTTAACCAACATTTATAATCACCACACATAGTGAACATCACACAACAGAAATGGAATTCAGTGGAATCTGACTAAACAGCTTGATGATCTGGATTTTGCAGATGACTTGGCTCTTCTGTCCTATAATCATAATCAGATGCAAGAGAAAATTAAAATTCTCGATGAGAGGTCACAACAAGTGGGCCTGAAAATACACAGGGAAAAGACAAAGATTATGAGAATAAATGCAAGAAATGGTAACAAGGTTGAACTTGAAGAAACACCACTAAAAGATGTAGAATCGTACACATATCTTGAAAGTAATATAGACCAAGTTGGAGGGACAAACAGTGATATCAAAATAAGAATACAAAAAGCAAGAGGAGCTTTCATTGCATTGGGAAACATATGGAGAACAAGAGAATTCAAGTCCAACACGAAAATAAGAATCTTCAACTCAAATGTCAAGTCAGTCCTATTGTATGGCTCTGAGACATGGAGAACAACAAAAACAACAACCAAAAAGCTACAGACTTTTATAAACGGGTGCTTGCATAGAATAGAAGGACTGAAATGGTATGACAAAGTCACAAATGTGGAATTGATGACAAGAACCAGACAAGTGCCAGTGGAACAAGAGTTGAGAAGACGACGCTGGCGTTGGATAGGACACACATTGAGGAAACCTGTTGATAGCATTACAAGGCAGTCCTTGTTCTGGAATCTACGGGGAAAGAGAGGCAGAGGTAGAACAACAACAAAAAAAAAACACACGGAGAAGAGAACTGGAAACAGAGGTGAACATGATCAGGAAAACATGGAAAGAACTTGAGCGGATGGTACAGGACAGGAAGACATGGCATGTGTTTGTTGAAGATCTATGCTCCTTGGGGAGCTAAAGGGTATTGATTGATTGATTGATTGATTGATTGATTGACACATAGTGAACGAGAGACATATGTGAGTCTTATAAGTTTAATTATACAGTAAAGTCTTATTCCATTCTTAAGGGCTTTCGTAAATTGATTGTGTACGTAAGTCGGAATTTGCACGTCTGGTAACTGTGCATGAAGTGTCCGTTAATAAAACATTGGCAAAAATACTGTATTATCAATAACTTATGTTACTGAAAAATATATAAAGTTTATTATTAATGATAATGTACAGCGAATGACAAATACAAACAATTCAAACTTAACAAAAATCTGTGTTATAATGTTGGTATCTGTACCCTAATCGAGACAACAGTGAACGAGAGAACGAGTGGCCTTCAAATAATGACAGCCCTATGAACGAACGAACGAATAAAATATTTTGTTCATCAGGATAAAGAAATAGGCGTTATTTTCTGCCCTGGAATAATACAATTATTGAAGTGTTTTCAAATTAAAATGTTCTTTACTTCAATAACAAGTAATCAATATTATCATCGCATCCAGTAACTGAGCACACACACCACAGCTGTTTGTGCCTTATACCCGAGCGATCTTTTAGTTTCGGTGACCGGAATTCTGACACCGGGTATAAAATTTTCATTTGCACCGTAAAAAACTACTGAGGGTTTTGGTGGGGAAAATCGGCTGATGTGTGTGGAAAATCAGTAAAATATAAATCATTACACACTCGTTCTGGATAAACACAGCGCTAAAATTCTTTTGTGTACTATAACATTGTTCTGTGTTCTATTTTTGATTGCATTTTTATTTGTTTGAAATTAGTTTTGACGGAGTTACAGACTTTTGAAAACAGCGTCATCATTTGAGGAAATTCATAAAATAAGTAATCTTTTTATTAATTTAATATCTAAACATCGGCCCATTCGTTTGAGTTTATAATTATAAAGACTTCTCGAAGGGAAGCTAAAGATTATTTCCATATACTTTTTTTTTTGGTTTCATATCTTGAGAATGTGTGGTAGTCAGATTTGTGAGTTTGGCATTACAAGAACAAGCATATTGTCACCAGATTTTATAACATTTTAATCACTGTAAACGCATTCCTGATACTCGCAAATCTTAAATAAGGTTGTAAAAAATAACTTTTTGTAAAGCACCATCTGTTTTTGCATTTTCATTCATTTATAATGATATTTAGCTGCGTATATAAGCGTCAGAAAACATGAAAAGCTATAGATAGATTACTTCCATATAATTTGATCTATCTTTCAAGTCTTGTTAATCTTGTATTTATAATATGAATGTATTTTTTATTGTGTGTGAGATGAGGACTGTTCCATTAGTGTTCTTTGGTAGACAATCCTGTGCACATGACGGCTGCCAAAGAATTCTAAGTAACTGTTTGTATATCATTCAAAGTTACAATGCAGGTAGTAAATTTAGAGAAACCAAATTCTAAATCTAATACCATCCTTTTATCAATGGCTATAGTCAGAGATACATATGATAATTTAGAAATATTTATGAATGGCATGAAAGCTCATATAGAGTCACTAAAAGATTTAGAGTGGGATGGTAAAAAAGTGGTTGTTTTCTTATTCGGGTATTATGACTTTTTGATGAAAATGTTTGGTTTGTCTGGAGCTCAAGGAATATACCCATGTCTGTGGTGTCTCCAGCAAAACAAGGAAATAAAGACATCCAGAGAGCATACAACGTGCAAACCAAGAAGTTTGGCAATGTTGATAAGAGATTACAATAGATATATGAAATATGGGACAGGGAATAAAAGGCAAGTGGCACGTTACCATAATTGTCTACACAAACCAATGTTAGAGATTAAAATTGAAAATGTAGCTCCTCCTTACCTTCATATTTTATTAGGCATTGTTTTGAAACACCACAGACTTCTAGAACAGGTAGCCGATACAATAGACGCAAAGATATTTGAGAATCCGCAAGAGATACATGCAAACATTAGTACTATTAAGAACTTGAAGAGATTTGGTTGGAACTGGAAACAGGCAGAAGAATTAGAAGCTAAAATTGAATTTTTTCAGGCAGGTATTGAACTTTGTGAGGATAAGGAGGAGACAGATAGTTTTAAAGTTAAACTTGAAAATGCACATGATGCGCTGGCCAAACTTCAGTTTCAAGATCTGTGTGCTAGGTCTGGTCCAGTTTGCTCACACTTGGACAAGGTACTAGCCAAACACAAAATCATACCACAGGCTTACCATAGCAGAGCATTCATAGGGAATCACTGCCACAGATATCTCACACAAAACGTTTATAAAGATCTTACAAGAGCAATCATTACACAAACACTGAAAATTACAGACAAGATATAACTAACATAGCTTTTATTGCCCAAGAACAATTCAACTCACTGAAAGAAGCATTTGAGAAAGTACACAACAGAGTGAGAGTGACAGAATTAACAGAGTGTGGAAATCATTTAATAGATGTATTTATTAAATACACCTATTTATCTATTAAATTGAACATTTCATTTCGTTTTACTCATGATCATACTCATTTTTACATGACGATCGTGATGTATGATTGAGATAATTGTTAGCTCTCATGTTTTGGGGACAATTGGGTGTGTTATTTTAATGTAATAAATGTGGACTTGCAATTTAATGTTTCAATAATTAATGTTTGACGCATGAAACCAAAACAAAACTTTGATATCCATTTTCTGCAGGTTTTCTACTTTTGATTTCTGTAATTTGTTATGCATGTTGATTGTGACCGTTTTAGTGTAAATTGCATTAGAAACAAACCATAACAAAATATTAAAAAAACGAAAATTTTACACTATTTCAGACTATTATATCTTCTGTTCTAATTGTGATAAAATGTTTGTTCTTGTTCTAAAATTTACTCTAACATTTCTAGTCTAGCTTTACGCAAAATTAAAGCCGGTATTTATAATAATAAAGTAGCCTAAAAGCATTAATTAAGCCCTATCAAAAGTAAACACCGCCACATTTTTTTTCCCGTTAGGAAGTTGACCACGTGACCTCTGTCACCATAGCTATAAATAGCGCGGTCAGGGAAAAATAAAAGATCGCTGGCAAACAGCCGTGACACACACGTGCATTCGCTCACATAGACATGGACACAGGGAAAAGAGAGAGAGAGAGAGAGAGAGAGAGAGAGAGAGAGAGAGAGAGAGAAAGGAAGGGGAGTAATAAAGTTATTTTACATTTAAAATTAAAGCCAACAATATTACATTTACAAGTAAATACTCAAGGGAACATAGTATGAACTGAAATAGAGAGTTGTTGTTAGGTGCGTGTTCAAAATTTAGCGTCAGTGACGACCGGTGTACGTCTGCTATTCATCCGCGTCAGAACTAGTTTGCCTCTGTCGGAAGTAACGAACGGAATATCGCTGCAGTAGTTGAAAATTAACTGAAATGAAATCGAAGATAAAAATTAATGGGTCGTATGGCGGGAGACCTAAGTCAAGACTGCTGTAACCCGAGGCCGTATTATACCGACCGCATAGACTTCCGGCGACTGGTCTCGTTGCCATCATCGAACCGATGTTTCAACTGGGACGCTTTCAATACGTCCACTAGATACATGGCTTAGTATCTTGGCGATTCTGTGGAGAATTAATGTGCGTACACTCGTTCATACAGACTCACCATATCTCTCCAAAACGACTATTTCCTTGAGATATTTGTAATTTCTGTGCCTAACTTTCTTCACTCATATTTCTTATCCGCCCAGAGTCTTTTGATCTGTTTTCTCTTGTTTTTCTCCCCTCAGTTTTGCCTGTAGTCACAATACCTTCTTAATATTAACGTGTCCCAGTATGTGATGTAAACACGGGCTATATCTTTCTGATGTAGGTAATAAGATTCTTTTATCATTTACCTCTTTTGGTCGCATTGTCACAAGTCTCTCTCTCTCTCTGTCTCTCTGTCTCTCTCTCTCTCTCTCTCTTTCTGAATTATTTATTTAACCTCCCAATCTCATCTTTACCATGATTAGAGAGAGAGGATTCCTCAGACGGACCTGCGTCCCAATTCTTAACCCTTTGAAAATTATTTATTAACCTTCATCTCCCCATAGAGGATAGGCTTTCAGCAAACTTACTCCAAATCCTCCTCTGTCCCGTGTCGTTTTCTCAAGGTCCCTACACGTCTTATTTACCCCTTTTATTTACTCTAGGTATTCCAGAACAACAACAACCTTGTAAAACTATCAACAGGTTTCCTCAGTGTGTGTCCCATCCATCGTGTATGTCCCGTCCATCGTGTGTGTCCCATCCATCGTCCCATCCATCGTGTGTGTCCTATCCATCGTCCTGAGAGTATTCATATTTTTCAGTAAGAACTCATTTCTGTAGTATTTAACAATATGAAGATTGTTTACAGACTGTCCGTAATTCACTTCAATATAACAATATTAGATGCATGTAACACTGGAGGACGCTGTTTCTACAAAATATTTATTACGAAAGGTTTTGCGTTGGAGAGTTTTGATTTTCCAAAATGGCGTTTTATACTTCAGCTAAACTTGCCTTAACGTCTGAGCTGCAGCTTGCTCACCTGAGCTTTGTATACTTGTCGTGTTTCACATCTTTGACACTCAAAATGTCCATGTTCTCATCATTGTACACAAATGAACCTTTTCATGCAACTTCCTTTCTCTGTACATTTTGAGCTATCATTGACCCAGCCGATTTTAAATAACAACTAAAACAATGTATAATAAGGTGGAAATAACTCCATTTAAGTAAAGGTTTTTAAGTAATGGAAATAATAATTAGCGAATATAGATTGCGTTTGTTATTTGATGAGGCGATGGTGAACGATTAAATCAGTTTGTTACTTCTGAAAAACTAGGTCAGTGATCTTTTGGTTTTAACACAGCTCTAATAATGGCAAACTTTCTTGTAAACTTTACATTAGGTGTGTCTTCTTCTTCTTCGTACACTCTCACTCTTGAATGTTTTCAAAAAAAGCAGTAGTCAGTTTGAAGCTATCTGAATCTCCGCAGCGCTTTTCCATGAATGGTACTGTTGTCGGCCATATGCGCTTTCTCTGATCCGCATATATTGGGCAACTTTGAAGCAGATGTTCAGTAGTCATTTTATCAGTGCTACAGTTACACTGATCGGTAGTTCCTATCTTTAGCTTGTTGAATAGATGGTATCTCAATCTGTTGTGGCCAGTGCGGAGTCTGAAGATTACCACATATTCTCTTCTGTTGAGCTGGTAGTATGCTTTAGGTGTTTAAACTTAACAAAGTATGTTTTATTCAAAGATGAATTTCTCTGCAGGGAAATAAACTAACAATGAGTTATGTCTTACAACCATAAAACGTAAAGAAACAACATTTTGGTTATTGTTGCCTAATGCACTTTAAAAATAAATACAATAACGTCTCCATAAATTCTATTGTATAGAATAAAAGTGGATGGTAAGTTGTTATTAAATCTAATTCTCCATATCGTTCATAAATTTATATTAATTGTGTGAAAGATAAGGCGAATTATTGATAACTGATCATCAATTTTTATTACCTGCATTAAAACAGCGGTAGGAACCCCAGGAACTGTGAGAATCTACATGAGAGATACTGAGCTATCTAAGAATCCATTCTTGTAAAATAATGTTTATTTTCGGGTTTCATATTCTTTGGAATTAGCAATAAGTGCAGCTTATATTTCACTGTTATCCCTGCCGGACGATCTACTTCCTACAAGTGCATCCACACAACAGTGGAAATTCAGAATAAATTATTTCACAGAAAACTAACTTCATAATAAAAAACACACACACACAATAAA
Source organism: Oreohelix idahoensis (assembly GCA_024509875.1). Classification (NCBI taxonomy): domain Eukaryota; kingdom Metazoa; phylum Mollusca; class Gastropoda; order Stylommatophora; family Oreohelicidae; genus Oreohelix; species Oreohelix idahoensis. The sequence continues at coordinate 34,862 of JAMPIV010008968.1, read as the reverse complement.
AAAACGCATTCCTATTTTTTGCAGTTCGCGAATAAAGCGAATATTAGTGAGCTGGATCGTGTGTTTCCCTGAGAACAGGGGAAAAGTACCTTAACTCGTGGGAATACCGCTTTTGTAAATGTCGGTGGGAAAGAGCTAGTCCAAAACTTCCCGAGCTTAAAAAATTATTTCATGTTTCCCTGCCCCTCATCAATAGATATACAGAATCAGCCCCATGATTTACCATAGATTTATCATTGAGTAAGCTATAAGGCCCGCTACCCTGGCAAATTAGGAACATACCCACCACAAAAATATTTATTGAATGTGTGATTCCTATATACACACATTGGGATTCTCGCTGGTGCTACGGAATTCGTGCACTGTGCTGAGATCCTCCTTGTATGGTCTAAAGGAGGGGATCGGAGCATTGATGGAGTAGTCCGTGTGCAATGAAGATAGTCCTTAAAACCAAACACAGACGTATGATTTAGCACGTGCAATGTTGCCAATCCCTGCATTTGAATGTAAGGAAAATAAATTGTCTCCTATTTGGTGCAATTGAGAACAACAATAAAATTGGTCCCTACAATATTTATTTCCCTTCACTTGTTTATGCTTGAGTTAATCTACTCTGTACTTGTAAGCTACACCTACTTTCTGATGTTATTGATGTACCCATGCCTTTGAATTTGTGGACTTTTCAGTCTGCGACTGTCCTTAGAAAGTGTGTTTGTGTGTGTGTGTGTGCCCACCAGGCGTAAACTTTGATGTTCTGGTTACTTGAATAGATATTAAGTCAACAATGTAACCTTCAGGTTACCTTTACTGACTTCAGTGACCGTAGTTCCGGTCCCACTCTACTCTGCCCTTCCCAATAGTAAGCAGCGCTGAACGATTCTCATTACTGTATTTGTATTTCTTTGATTCAAATTCAGTGCTTGTGAAGACTATCTGTATAGTTAGAGTTTATTATTATTATTTTTTTTTTAATTATTATTGGAGAATTTGAAAATAGTTAGTTATTGTAAGCTTTGATAGCATAATTTATTAATATTATTGTCTTATTTTGTTCTTTAAAATAGAACCACGTTCCATTTTGGGGTCATGCTTCATTATGCTATCAGTTAATGCATCCTGAAGTTTGAAAAATCTGTTTACGGTGCGCTGCTGTAAATGCTTTGGTCTGCTGTGGGTTGTTTTACTCTTATTGATACTCGAGACCTCGCTGCTGGTCTATGTCTACGAGATCCTCATCAAATAGTGGCTCACGATCGAATTTTTAAAGCGTGTAACAGAAATAAGGCATAAAATACAAACATCCTTTTATCGAAAAAGCGCTAATCGATCAGCGAAGACCGGGTGATTACTGTACTTTTATCGGTAAGTTTCGCAGATACGATGGAGTTATGTCTTGTGATTTACTAATGTAAAATTTAGTTAAATAATTCGAGCGTGTACAATAATTCGATGCACAGATCTACAAAATTATTGTTCTCGAAGACTGTCGTCGTGACACCAGACCCATAGGTTTAAACATGCACCTTAATATAACTGACGGACCTTGTATTTATGTTGTAACGGAGCGCGCCAGGCTGTGCTGAAATAACCGTCATATTCTTTCATCCAATGTTTCTTCCTATACTCCTCTCGGTCAGTACTCATTCGATCATTCCTTTTTTTCTCCTCATCCGGTCATTATCTTACTTTTACACCTCCATCTACCGATATTATCTTATCCTCGGTAGGTCACACCTCGACTCACCCCACACTATTAAAGTTTGACCGCACATGTCACATACCCTTTGATTGTGGACAGTAATCGAGTAGCCAAATGGAACAATGAGATTAAGTCAACATTTGGTTTACCCGTTGACGCCAGCTGTATTGTTTAGGACCGACGGGTTATTGATTGAAGCAAGTATTGGTTTCGCCAAGGCTGAGATGTTTGTTAGATTAACTCAAGATGATAGTCTGGGAGTGATACTATCAGCAATGAGGTATTAGGACATCACATTTAGATGATGTGACTAGTTCCGGCAGCATGGTTGAAGACGGTGAATTAAAGATAACAAGTGTCTAATTGGCGGGCATGATTTGCAGAAAATGCTGCTTCCAAGTTATTGTGAATGTAATCATCTGGACACCAGACATATCATGTAATGCTTTCCGGCAGGTCTCTTAACCAAGATTGGGGAGTTAGGACAAGGAATGATCACGTAAGGCTTCCGGTGAATGTAACACTGGGTTGCAGAACTTTATATGGTTATGGTCAATAATGTTCAGAATGAGGGTTAGGGGAAACATTTACTAAAATAAGATACCTTACTGTTAAGGATCTTTTTGTGCATCATATGGTCTCAAAGATATCGACCCATATGATGCGCAAAAAATCCTTAACAGCCCCCCCCCCCCCCCCCCCCCCCCCCCCCCCCGAAAAAAATGTGAACGATTTTTCAATAAAGAAAGCAGTAAGCATATATCTCACTCATCCTATATATCTAAAATAATGCACTTGAAGTAATAAACTAGTTAATGAAGACACATCATAAGATATTAAACTCAGTACTAAGAACCAATCAATAGCATCATTGAAAACAAATCTGTACTTAAATAACGATGCTACACTTATAGTGTTCTCGGTCGTGTAGACGAAAATAGAGTCAAGAAATGATAACATATTGCAAGGTAGAGTTCATTCATACATGAATTGCTGCGACCAGTTATATTAGTAAATATCTTGTATCCAAGTGTTCATACTTTTTAAAGAGCACCATAAGCCTATTGTCTTCCATAATGTCCTCAGTAAATTACTGACGTACTGTGATATCTATATGATCTAAGTCAATTTAATTACAACCAATGTCATATATGAAGCTTCGTGATTTGTATTATCAACAGTCATGCACTGTCAATAGTGGACATATCCGGACAAGAGATCGGCGACAACATTGTCGCAGCCTTTAATGTCTAGGATAGTGTAATCAAACTCCTGTAGTAAAAAAGCGTAACTGCTGACGCTTGCATTGTTATATTTTGCCGAATGCAAAACGATAGCGGTTTATGGTCGCATTGGATAAACAAATGGCAACCCTGTAGGTAATGCTGCAGCTTGTTTAAGCACCAGACTAGTGCTAACAGCTCTCTCTCGATAAAAGGATACCGAGTTTCCGCAGGACGTAACTTGCGTCTAATATAACAAACTGGATGCAAGTTGTTTCTGAATGGCTGAAGTAAACATCCACTTGTGTGTTGTGTTGTTCGTCGTTTGCAATTCCGTTGTTGGACGATCGGTTGGTTGTGGGCGACTATCGTGGCCGCGCTTTCTGACAAGATTAACTTCTGCCTGGGCGCTGTGATACCTGTCGGCATATAACACCACTTGCTGACGAGTTTCGGAGCGTGCTCCACTAGGAACCGTCAAATGTCAGGGGTGAGCGAGTCCTTGAACTGCTACACGATAACCATTTCCTTCAGCCTTTCATAAGATTCATCGAAGATGCTGAGTGTGCTGGAATACATTGATACAGCGATAAAATCCTCCATTTATAAAGATAAAAGTTAAAATAAATTGTAGGGATAAAATATAGTTAAGTTACGCTGCGGCTTTTTCGCCTACGCCACAAGAGCGTTGATTTGGTGGATCGTACTATCGTTTTCTAGTGTCATTGGAAAAAGAAAAAAACTAATTATAACATGGGGACGCGAAAGGCGTATCCGTTCAGACTGGGTAAGAAAAGGAGAAAAGAAAAAAATGATGCTGTCTGCAAGCGTTTGAATCTAAGCCTAACATACGCGCGAACTCGTAGTTAGTGTTTGAAATTCGAGGTAAAGTAAGAACATGTAGCCACTTAGGTTACGAAAACAGACTTAGCTCTTATTTAGAATGACGTAAAACTCTCGAAAATAGCTGGACAGCACATGGAAAAGAAGTGAACGCGGGGTAGTAAAGATTTCAAGACTAACATGGAAACAAATATGGAATTTCTTAATAATAGGTTTATAATCACAAAAATTAGCTAGTTAAAGAGCTTATCTTTTCCTGATAAATAATACACTTTCAAATAAAAAGACGGACAGATAACTCGGAAGTTATTGACAAAAGACTGATTTGTTCGATGCAGACTCGCAAACACATGTTAGTTTTGCATTCACTAAAGTTACATTTGACGCGTCCTTGAGACGAAGGCAGAAAAACAAGTACATGTAAACAAGGGGGAGACAAGGAGGAGAGAATCTAAAAATATCTTCGCAGTAGAAATCTAAGCAGTGGGTGAGGATAAATTTGTGTATTTTTTTTTTTTTTTTTAGTTGGTCCCAAAACCAAGTGCAATTTTGGGAAAACCCAAGTTCGGACCGACCGACAGACAGAAATACACTACACACATTTGACCAAAAAACCCAAATTGGACAGTTAGTTTGAAATTTTTAAATTCTAGAAGGGGCAGTACTCTCATTGGACGAGAACAGTTAAGATTATTGAAAAAAAGTTCCCGGCAAGTTGCCATTTTTTTTTTTGAAGACTGTCCATACAAGCAGATCGTTGAGGCTAAGAAGTTTGTCGTCCATTGAATATATACTAATAATAGTGGGACGCCCTAGTCTAGCCAGCAGCTCAGCTGAGTTTGTGCTATTTCAGCGTATCTGTATGTTTTTTTTATTCTGAATTGTGGTAAGGCTAAAATTTATTAACCTTTTATTTAACTATTCTGAGTGATTGATTGATAATGCCATATAATGAAAAAATGATTACGACAAGTGAGTACTTATTCTAGGTCCCCAGCCGACTGTCCAGGGCCTAGAGGTTGAAATATAGTAGGATAAACTATCAGAAATGTAGAATACAGATGTTTCTTTTCAGGTGGTCAGGTGGAAACATATCACCCACCTTATTATATGGAAAAAAGAGATTAATGAAAATATTTCAGATGCAGTGCAGTCCATAGAGGAGAGGAATGGAACTAGTGCTACTTGATAACAGCCTGTATGTAGATGTGCTGGGTCGGTCAGAAAGATCTGACCCCGTCTTGTTAATTCAATGTAATTATGCTTGTAAACATGGTGGATTAGGTAGTATGTTAAGACATAGCCTAATTTTGTGGTTTCAGAGTTTCTTTGTCTGGCACTGTGCTAGTGCCAGATGTTCTGGAGAAGTCCAAGTTTGTATGAAATGAGATGCCTACCATATTACCTCAGAGCATGTGAGGAGTGGGCCTAAGGAACTACTTTCTTCCATCGTCACAGGCCAGTTAAGTATTAAAGACCTGGCCTGCTGAGATTCATCAACTACTATAATAAAATTTAAACTACATTGTGAAAATAAGAAACTTGTCCACCATTAACCCTGTGTAAAAAGCAAATGAACACGGTTACATAGAGACTGGGGATGATGCAAATACCCCGACCCGACATCCAGCATTAGTTTCCAAGAGACCTTTTTAGTTTTAGTAAAAAAAAGTAGCAAATTTAACTTATATATATATATATATATATATATATATATATATATATATATATATATATATATATATATATATATATATATATATATATATATATATATATATATATATATATATATATATATATATATGTGTGTGTGTGTGTGTGTGTGTGTGTGTGTGTGTGTGTGTGTGTTTCAAGTCTTTCATGTGATTATTCAATTATATGTACTCTATTGACATTAATTCATATTGATTTAAAAGTCCTGACCAGAAGAAAAACTTGGTTCAGGACAAAATAAATTTGAAAAAAATTGTAATTCCTAAATTTTAAACACAGTGTGAATTGACTTGATCATAGAGCTTAATATTTGTGTTAGTGTGTGTTTGTGTACTCAATTACCAGCACACCACATTTCATTACCCTAGACATTAGACGTAGCTATCAGTCATATAAATCACAAATAAGTCTGCTTGAGGTCATAGGTGGTAGTAGTAAGGTACTCTGTAAACTCACATAAACTGTTATCCTCAGGGACCTTCACAGCTGACCTCATTCAGTACACTAAGTAACATAGCAACCACACTTAATAACATCAAAACCCACCACATATATTGGTAGGCTCGTCTGGGATCTGAATTTTTCACATATATTGGGGTCTCCTGGTCCGGGAATTAAACAATTGGGGTATACGTTTGTATAAATTTAACAGTGTCCCTAAAATTAAAAGATATTCATAAGAAATAATTAAGGTGGAGAGTAAGAGTTGATGAATCTTCACAGCCAGTAGTAATTAATTAGTGTGTAACTTTCTTCAAAATTAGAGTTTGTAATCTATCTTAGAACATTATTAGATTGTGTTATACAGGATGGCAGATCTAGCCAAATTCAGATCGGCTGTTGTGCTGACTGCTAAAGAAATGAATATGGAGGGTCAGGCTTTGATCCAATATGTAACTTCAGAATGTGACAAGTATATTGAAAGGGAAGATAGGAGGTTAGCTGAAGAAAGAAAATTACAGTTACAAATTGAGGCTGACAAAGAACTTAAGAGGCTGCAGATTGAGGCTGACAAAGAGGCTAAGGCATTGGAGGCAGATAGGGTGGCTGAAATAAAGCGGCTCCAATTGGAAGAGAAGAAATTAGAAGCAGAGGAAAAGAGACAGGCTGCTGAAAGAGAGGAAAAGAGACAGGCTGTTGAAAGGGAAGCAGAGGAAAAGAGACAGGCTGCTGAAAGAGAGGAAAAGAGACAGGCTGCTGAAAGGGAAGCAGAAAAGGAGGAGAAGAGATTACAAAGGGAGCACGAGTTACGACTAAGGGAGTTGGAAGTACAAGGCCATGCTCCTGAAAATGGTGCCAGCCCCTTTCCCTCCGATGCCACTGCTAGTCAGGGAGCCTCAACCTCAGCTATGGGTTTTCATTTAGACCATTTTGTTGAGAAAGACGATGACATAGAAAGTTTTCTAGGTAGGTTTGAACTTTTGGCTACCACATATGGGTTAGAGAGAGAAAGGTGGAGCCTAAAGTTATCCCAGGGGCTTAGGGGAACATCTTATGAAGTGTTTGCAAAAATGAATAGAGACGACCAAGACAATTATGACATGCTAAAGCAGGCTCTGTTATTAAGATATGAAAAGAATGGTGAATTTTATCGTAAGAAGTTTAGAAATGCCAAGCTTTTGTCTGGGGAGACATACCACCAATTCTCTGCCAGACTGGAAACCTATTTGGAGAAATGGACTGCTCTGGGGAAGACCCAAGATCTTAAAGAAATGATCATGATAGAGCAATTAAGAGAGTCCATGGCTCCAGACCTGAGAAAGTTTCTCATGGAACAAGGTGCAGAGAGGTTGGGTGAGGTATTGAATGTCGCTGAGAGGTATCAAGCAGCCCAGGCAGAGGTAGCTGGCACTAAAAAGAAACATATAGAGAATTTTAAGGCCACACAGCACTTTAATAAATTTGATACCAAAGAACAAGGTAACAAAGGTAGGACTAACTTTGATAGGCCACGAAATGATTATCGTGATAGAAACTCACAGTTCAATGACCAAAGGTATAATGAAAGAAAACCTTTTAACCAAGGAAAGAGGTGGTGTAAATGGTGTAGGAAGGACAACCATAACACCGAAGTTTGTAAAAGGAAACCTTCTAACATTGCTGCAATGAAATCGGGGAACCAGAGATTAAAGGTTAAACCTATTGGACAGCAGGAACCTTATCACCCCCCAGCTTGTGAGGATGTTGTTTGTTTTGTAACGGGGTCACCACAAGGTGCCTATATGATACAGGTTTGGATTTTGATTCAGTTGTGAGGTCTAGCCTAGTGAACCCAGATCAGTATACCACCGAAACAGTGGAAATACAAGGGGCGACTAAGGACATACCACTCATGACACTTCCCATCGCAAGGATAACGGTGAAAACTCGCTATGTGGAAGGAGAAATCAGAGCAGCAGTGATAGATGAACCAATCTACCCTCTGATATTGGGGTGTAGATACGTCTTCTTGGGGAATCCCAAGAGACCTGTGATCATGGCGACAGTGCAGACCAGGTCACAGTCAAAGGAGGAAGAAGGTGAACCTATAAATGCTCATCCAGAGGAGATGAGGAAGGCGCAGGCTGAGGATAGGACACTCAAGCCATGTTTTAAAAAATTGCCCAAATGTCACACACCTCCAAGCAAGGGAGATTATTATATGAAGAACAAATTATTATACAGGATTGCTGGAACTGGAACAAATGGTCACAACCAGCTGGTTCTTCCTACTTCATATAGGGAGAAAGTGATGGAACTAGGGCATGCGATTCCCTTCAGTGGTCACATGGGGATCAGCGCCACAGGACAGCGTATAGCTTGTCATTACTTCTGGCCAGGGATAACGGAAGATATAAAAAGATATGTCAAATCCTGTCCAGAATGTCAAAGGGTAGCTCCAAAGCATTGGACTGCTCCTGCAACTCTAGGGGAAATGCCCATAGTGGGAACCCCTTTTGAGAGGGTTGCAGTGGATATTGTGGGACCTCTCACTCGGACCAAGAGGAGGAACAGTTACATCCTTACTCTGGTGGACACTTGTTCTATGTGGGGAGAGGCGGTAGCCCTGTCGTCAATCGATTCGAAACATGTGGCAGAGGCATTGCTTACAATATTCACAAGATTAGGATTCCCGCATCAAATCTTGACTGATAATGGCTCACAGTTCAAGGGGAAACTAACGGAAGAAGTTTTTAAGCTATTTCAAGCCAGACACTTTCATTGTAGCCCGTACCATCCACAAGGGAACGGCCAGGTAGAGAGGTTCAATGGGACTCTCATTTCTATCCTGAGAAAGCTGGCACATGAGAAACCTGATATGTGGGATCATTTTTTGCCCGCTGCGTTGTTTGCGTACCGGGAAGTACCACATAGTTCAACCGGGATGGCACCCGCAACCCTGTTATTTGGGAGGCCAATAAAAGGTCCACTAGAAGCATTGTTAAGGACGTGGACAGATGAGAAGGCAGAGGAAACTGTTACCTCATCATATAACTATGTGAACGAGCTGACCACTCGTCTGAAAGCTGGATGGAAACTGGCAAATGATAATTTGAGACAAGCCAGGAAGAAACATGCAGCTTATTTTAATAGGAAAGCAAAGGACAGAGAATTAGCTGTGGGAGAGAAAGTACTTCTTCTACTACCCGGCAGCAATAATAAGTTGCAAATTGGATGGCAAGGTCCATATACAGTTCTAGAGAAGGTGTCTAGAACAAATTATAAGATTGACAAAAAGGGGAAGGAGAAAATATACCATGTAAACCTTTTAAAGAAGTATCTGGACAGACAAATCCAGGAAGGCACCCCTCTACTGACCTTGGCTATCGCAACCGAAATGAAAAAGGAACCACTCACCTCACATGAATACCCATTGCACCCATGTGAGACAGCCGCACAGGTAAAAGTCAGTAAGCACCTGACTAAAAATCAGAGGGAGAGAGTTCAACAGGTTTTGGAGGAACATACAGATGTGTTAACAGACAAACCGGGGCATACTAATTTGCTAGAGTATGATATGAAGCTGGTGGACTCAACACCAATCTGTATGAGAGCCTATTCTGTTCCGTTCGCTAAGGAGAAAGCATTGAAAGAGGAGATAGATTATTTGTTGAAAGAAGGGATTATTTCTCACAGTGAATCTCCCTACAGTTCCAGTGTAGTTTTGTTGAGGAAACCGTCTGGGGAACATAGACTGTGCATAGATTACAGGAAACTGAATGCTGTCACAGAAGGTCAAGTGGATCCATTACCGGACACAAAACAGTTATTTGCCAGATTGAACAAGGCAAAATACTTTTCGAAGGTGGATCTTAGCAAAGGCTATTACCAGATTCCAGTGAAGCCTGAGGTTCGACCTTATTTAGCTTTTAGCACCTCGGAAGGGCATTACGAATTCAACATGTTGCCATTCGGATTGAAAAATGCTCCGAGTGTGTTTTCTAGAATGATGCGCAAATTGTTGGATCCCCTGAATAATCCATGTATCACGAATTTCATGGATGATATCCTCATCGCTACAGAAACATTTGAAGAACACGTTAACTCTCTGAATATGCTATTTGATAGGCTCAGAGAAGCAAACTTGACTGCTAGATCAACAAAATGTATTGGATGCAAAGAGTTGGAATTCTTGGGACATACTGTATATCAGGGTAACATGACCCCTGACCCCAAGAACTTGGAAAAACTGCAGAGAGCACCTAGACCACAAACAAAAAAAGACGTGCGATCATTCGTGTCGTTGTGTGGGTTTTACCAAAAATATATCAAAAATTTTTAACTCTATATGTGCTCCTCTGACTGACTTGACTCGCAAGGGAAATCCAGATAAAATTGTTTGGTCAGCGCAGTGTGAGTTGGCATTCCAAGAGTTAAAGGAAAAACTCACTAGCAAGCCTATTCTCAAATTGCCTGATTTGACTCAGGATTTTGTGGTGAGAACGGACGCAAGCAATGTGGGCCTGGGGGCTACTTTGTTGCAAAGGTCCTCTTCACCCAATGGGGAACTGAACCCAGTCGCTTATGCTAGCCGCAAGTTGAACAAAGCGGAACAAGGTTATTCCACAAGCGAAAAAGAGTGTTTAGCGTTAATCTGGGCGATAAAAAAGTTCCAAATCTATCTATATGGGAGAACATTCGTGGTCCAGACGGATCATCAGCCTCTCGTATTCTTATCACAGGCCAAGCATGAAAATGCCAGATTATTACGATGGTCTTTATTATTACAGCCATATCAATTTACCATTGAATATATTCCGGGGTCACAGAACGTCGGTGCAGATTTCCTCAGTAGGCACCCCTGTGATCAAATTTAGAGTATTCAGCAGGCGTAAGGAGTTGATTTTATCTATGTGTATCACTGGTTTTGGAACTTGCATTAGTGCATGTTCTCAAGTGGGGAGATGTGTGATGGAATACATTGATACAGCGATAAAATCCTCCATTTATAAAGATAAAAGTTAAAATAAATTGTAGGGATAAAATATAGTTAAGTTACGCTGCGGCTTTTTCGCCTACGCCACAAGCGCGTTGATTTGGTAGATCGTACTATCGTTTCTAGTGTCATTGGAAAAAGAAAAAAAAACTAATTATAACATGGGGACGCGAAAGGCCTATCCGTTCAGACGGGGTAAGAAAAGGAGAAAAGAAAAAAATGATGCTGTCTGCAAGCGTTTGAATCTAAGCCTAACATACGCGCGAACTCGTAGTTAGTGTTTGAAATACGAGGTAAAGTAAGAACATGTAGCCACTTAGGTTACGAAAACAGACTTAGCTCTTATTTAGAATGACGTAAAACTCTCGAAAATAGCTGGACAGCACATGGAAAAGAAGTGAACGCGTGGTAGTAAAGATTTCAAGACTAACATGGAAAAAAATATGGAATTTCTTATTAATAGGTTTAGAATAACAAAAATTAGCTAGTTTGATAGCTTATCTTTTCCTGATAAATAATACTTTCAAATAAATAAAATAAACGGAAGAAACACGGTTCGATATTGGCACAAACCAGTTGATCACATTGTTCGATGAGACAGACTCGCAAACACATGTTAGTTTGTGCACATTATTTACTAAAGTAATTCCTATGAGGCTCTTATTCTTGAGGCTCCTGAGATAAAATGTAATTGTGAATTGTCAGAAGGCCTTTCTTGCTACCACTACGACCTCACACTTAATTTTTTTTCTTAATGAATGTGGCTACGTAAAGTGTCTAGGGTTATGATATGTAGTGTGGTGTAATAGGTTATAAATATACCCACAGATATTTAACAAGACTAATAATATTAATAAATGTTAAAATACACTGAACTAACTCACGTGTGTAAAATTTTTGATAAAATTGTATTACATTTATTTTGTTCTGGATCAATTTTTTAGATTGACCAGAACTTAAAAGGATTTAGAGATTATGAAAGAAATGCATGGAATATTATATCATAAATGCAATAGTGTACATATATATGTACTATACTAGTTAGTTTTATTAAAATATTCTAGTAGTCATCTACTTGGGAGGATAGTTAATGTTTGTGCTGTTGGGGTGGCCTCATCACACCTGTCTATATTGACTACACAGTGTCCAGAAAATGGTGGGAATTTTTATGGGGGTATTAGTAACTACAAAGCGTTGGTGAATGTCCAGCAGACCAGAGGCTCACTCATCTGGTAGTTGTTTAGCTCTGGTGCTGAATCAGGTGGTCCCACCTCTCCGTGCTGGCGGGCAATAATGGTGGTCTCTGTCACAAGTACTGCACAGATACACTCGAGTAAGTCACCAACTGAATAGACACTGCTTGGTTGACAACAGAAACTCACAGCTCTGCAATCAAAGTATGGGCCATGTGTCAAAATCTATTCTCTACCCACGTCTGGACACAACACTGACACAACAACCACATCATACAGACAGGTCAGATCTCTCTGACCAAACAGCACATTTACCATGGTGGTTTTACATCAGATAGATCCTCCCAGACTATAGATTCTGAAAAATATTTATTAGGTGTCTGCCCTAAAAGAGGATAGGTAATATGTTTCATTATTCTCAACACTTGATCTGTCTTGCCTAACCCCTGCTGGAGTTTATGTACATTGTTGGTCCCTAGACCCTGACTAGGGCGGGGGGTCTAGAGCAAATCCCTACTTGTTTGTAAGGCTAAATTTCGATATGGCAGTATCAAATCACTCGAACATGAAACAATATTCAAAATATATAAGGAAATAATTTCAATCTTACCAGATTATGAATAAATAACACAGAATTGCTAGCAAAACTCAGCTGAGCTGCTGGCTATAGTATGGCGTCCCTAAATTTATTACACTTTCTTTCATATGGAAATCACCACACTTTAAAATCTGTGTCTATCACTGAACAACTATTGAAGAATGGCCCCACTTTCGCGTCTGAGCGCTAATGATATGATTGTCTGTGGCCAATCACTGCCTAGGTTTATTTTAATTTCAAATTCCTACACTAAAGTCATTTCAGTCATGCTTCAGTCAAGTATGGATGGTTATCTGTTAGTCTGTCCGTCTCTACTTGTGTTTCTACAAAATGTACTTGATTTTTGAACCAACCTTTCTCTCCCCCTCCAAAATTTTGTCGTTAAAAGTTATTTTTAGACACAGCCACCACAAATATCCCTTCTCTTCCATACTACGTAGATTTGAACACCTGCGACTCGAGGTCGTGTTTTTTTGTGCAATTAGCGACACTTTTAGATTCAATACAGTCTGTCGATGATGTGAACAACACTGTCTTTTGTCATTATCTTCAATATTATCTATCCGTCTGTAAAATTAAGAACATATTAGTTCACTGCTCAGAATAGGCCATCCGGCCAGCTAATTTTTATATTCCTAACATTAATATTAAGAAAAGTACTTTTTAATTTTTGTAATATTCCTAACATCTGCGTTTAGCCGCTGAATTCAAATCAAGGGCTTGGTATCGCGCAAAAGCGTCCAATAAATGACTGTGGCGTAACATATCTATGGTCCCTTCTGTCGAGTTGCTTACTTTTTATGTCAACTTGGGAAACGTGACTTTTCTCCGTTTCCCCCCCCCCCCCAATTGCGTCTCCTTAGCCTTTCTAGTCTCACGCAATCTTTCCAGTCATATTTTTCCTTTTTGATCCTCCGTTCCCCTCCTGTCTAGCAAGTCAATTATTATGGAGGATGATGACCCGCGGTCTAGGCGATCATGTACTATTCGCAGCCTACGCAGTATGTTTTTATCCTTAAATGTTATCTTTGGAGATATTTTACCGTTGTATCTCTGTCCAATTCACTACAACAAGGAGGAGAGAATCTAAAAATATCTTCGCAGTAGAAATCTAAGCAGTGGGTGAGGAAAAATTTGTGTAGTTTTTTTTTTTTGTAGTTGGTCCAAAACCAAGTGCAATTTTGGGAAAACCCAAGTTCGGACCGACCGACAGACAGAAATACACTACACATTTGACCAAAAATTGGACAGTTAGTTTGACATTTTAAATTCTAGAAGGGGCAGTACTCTCATTGGACGAGACAGTTAAGATTATTGAAAAAGTTGCCGGCAAGTTGCCATTTTTTTGAAGACTGTCCATACAAGCAGATCGTTGAGGCTAAGAAGTTTGTCGTCCATTGAATATATACTAATAATAGTGGGACGCCCTAGTCTAGCCAGCAGCTCAGCTGAGTTTGTGCTATTTCAGCGTATCTGTGTGTTTTATTCTGAATTGTGGTAAGGCTAAAATTATTAACCTTTTATTTAACTATTCTGAGTGATTGATACTGCCATATAATGAAAAATGATTATGACAAGTGAGTACTTATTCTAGGTCCCCAGCCGACTGTCCAGGGCCTAGAGGTTGAAATATAGTAGGATAAACTATCAGAAATGTAGAATACAGATGTTTCTTTTCAGGTGGTCAGGTGGAAACATATCACCCACCTTATTATATGGAAAAAAGAGATTAATGAAAATATTTCAGATGCAGTGCAGTCCATAGAGGAGAGGAATGGAACTAGTGCTACTTGATAACAGCCTGTATGTAGATGTGCTGGGTCGGTCAGAAAGATCTGACCCCGTCTTGTTAATTCAATGTAATTATGCTTGTAAACATGGTGGATTAGGTAGTATGTTAAGACATAGCCTAATTTTGTGGTTTCAGAGTTTCTTTGTCTGGCACTGTGCTAGTGCCAGATGTTCTGGAGAAGTCCAAGTTTGTATGAAATGAGATGCCTACCATATTACCTCAGAGCATGTGAGGAGTGGGCCTAAGGAACTATATTTCTTCCATCGTCACAGGCCAGTTAAGTATTAAAGACCTGGCCTGCTGAGATTCATCAACTACTATAATAAAAAATTAAAATACATTGTGAAAATAAGAAACTTGTCCACCATTAACCCTGTGTAAAAAGCAAATGAACACGGTTACATAGAGACTGGGGATGATGCAAATACCCCGACCCGACATCCAGCATTAGTTTCCAAGAGACCTTTTTAGTTTTAGTTTTAGTAAAAAAAAGTAGCAAATTTAAAGCTTATATATATATAATATATATAATATATATATATATATATATATATATATATATATATATATCATATATATATATATATATATATATATGTGTGTATGTATATATATATATATATATATATATATATATATATATATATATATATATATATATATATATATGTATGTGTGTGTGTGTGTTCAAGTCTTTCATGTGATTATTCAATTATATGTACTTCTATTGACATTAATTCATATTGATTTAAAAGTCCTGACCAGAAGAAAACTTGGTTCAGGACAAAATAAATTTGGAAAAAATTGTAATTCCTAAATTTTAAACACAGTGTTAATTGACTTGATCATAGAGCTTAATATTAGTGTATGTGTGTTTGTGTACTCAATTACCAGCACACCACATTTCATTACCCTAGACATTAGACGTAGCTATCAGTCATATAAATCACAAATAAGTCTGCTTGAGGTCATAGTTGGTAGTAGTAAGGTACTCTGTAAACTCACATAAACTGTTATCCTCAGGGACCTTCACAGCTGACCTCATTCAGTACAATAAGTAACCTAGCAACCACACTTAATAACATCAAAACCCACCACATATATTGGTAGGCTCGTCTGGGATCTGAATTTTTCACATATATTGGGGTCTCCTGGTCCGGGAATTAAACAATTGGGGTATACGTTTGTATAAATTTAACAGTGTCCCTAAAATTAAAAGATATTCATAAGAAATAATTAAGGTGGAGAATCTTCACAGCCAGTAGTAATTAATTAGTGTGTAACTTTCTTCAAAATTAGAGTTTGTAATCTATCTTAGAACATTATTAGATTGTGTTATACAGGATGGCTGATCTAGCCAAATTCAGATCGGCTGTTGTGCTGACTGCTAAAGAAATGAATATGGAGGGTTAGGCTTTGATCCAATATGTAACTTCAGAATGTGACAAGTATATTGAAAGGGAAGATAGGAGGTTAGCTGAAGAGAAAAAGTTACAAATTGAGGCTGACAAAGAACTTAAGAGGCTGCAGATTGAGGCTGACAAAGAGGCTAAGGCATTGGAGGCAGATAGGGTGGCTGAAATAAAGCGGCTCCAATTGGAAGAGAAGAAATTAGAAGCAGAGGAAAAGAGACAGGCTGCTGAAAGAGAGGAAAAGAGACAGGCTTTTGAAAGGGAAGCAGAGGAAAAGAGACAGGCTGCTGAAAGAGAGGAAAAGAGACAGGCTGTTGAAAGGGAAGCAGAAAAGGAGGAGAAGAGATTACAAAGGGAGCACGAGTTACGACTAAGGGAGTTGGAAGTACAAGGCCATGCTCCTGAAAATGGTGCCAGCCCCTTTCCCTCCGATGCCACTGCTAGTCAGGGAGCCTCAACCTCAGCTATGGGTTTTCATTTAGACCATTTTGTTGAGAAAGACGATGACATAGAAAGTTTTCTAGGTAGGTTTGAACTTTTGGCTACCACATATGGGTTAGAGAGAGAAAGGTGGAGCCTAAAGTTATCCCAGGGGCTTAGAGGAACATCTTATGAAGTGTTTGCAAAAATGAATAGAGACGACCAAGACAATTATGACATGCTAAAGCAGGCTCTGTTATTAAGATATGAAAAGAATGGTGAATTTTATCGTAAGAAGTTTAGAAATGCCAAGCTTTTGTCTGGGGAGACATACCATCAATTCTCTGCCAGACTGGAAACCTATTTGGAGAAATGGACTGCTCTGGGGAAGACCCAAGATCTTAAAGAAATGATCATGATAGAGCAATTAAGAGAGTCCATGGTTCCAGACCTGAGAAAGTTTCTCATGGAACAAGGTGCAGAGAGGTTGGGTGAGGTATTAAATGTCGCTGAGAGGTATCAAGCAGCCCAGGCAGAGGTAGCTGGCACTAAAAAGAAACATATAGAGAATTTTAAAGCCCCACAGCACTTTAATAAATTTGATACCAGGGAACAAAGTAACAAAGGTAGGACTAACTTCGATAGGCCACGAAATGATTATCGTGATAGAAACTCACAGTTCAATGACCAAAGGTATAATGAAAGAAAACCTTTTAACCAAGGAAAGAGGTGGTGTAAATGGTGTAAGAAGAACAACCATAACACCGAAGTTTGTAAAAGGAAACCTAACATTGCTGCAATGAAATCGGGGAACCAGAGATTAAAGGTTAAACCTACTGGACAGCAGGAACCTTATCACCCCCCAGTTTGTGAGGATGTTGTTTGTAACGGGGTCACCACAAGGTGCCTATATGATACAGGTTTGGATTTTGATTCAGTTGTGAGGTCTAGCCTAGTGAACCCAGATCAGTATACCACCGAAACCGTGGAATACAAGTGGCGACTAAGGACATACCACTCATGACACTTCCCATCGCAAGGATAACTGTGAAAACTCGCTATGTGGAAGGAGAAATCAGAGCAGCAGTGATAGATGAACCAATCTACCCTCTGATATTGGGGTGTAGATACGTCTTCTTAGGGAATCCCAAGAGACCTGTGATCATGGCGACGGTGCAGACCAGGTCACAGTCAAAGGAGGAAGAAGGTGAACCTATAAATGCTCATCCAGAGGAGATGAGGAAGGCGCAGGCTGAGGATAGGACACTCAAGCCATGTTTTAAAAAATTGCCTAAATGTCACACACCTCCAAGCAAGGGAGATTATTATATGAAGAACAAATTATTATACAGGAAGGCTGGAACTGGAACAAATGGTCACAACCAGCTGGTTCTTCCTACTTCATATAGGGAGAAAGTGATGGAACTAGGGCATGCGATTCCCTTCAGTGGTCACATGGGGATCAGCGCCACAGGACAGCGTATAGCTTGTCATTACTTCTGGCCAGGGATAACGGAAGATATAAAAAGATATGTAAAATCCTGTCCAGGATGTCAAAGGGTAGCTCCAAAGCATTGGACTGCTCCTGCAACTCTAGGGGAAATGCCCATAGTGGGAACACCTTTTGAGAGGGTTGCAGTGGATATTGTGGGACCTCTCACTCGGACCAAGAGAGGAACAGTTACATCCTTACTCTGGTGGACACTTGTTCTATGTGGGGAGAGGCGGTAGCCCTGTCGTCAATCGATTCGAAACATGTGGCAGAGGCATTGCTTACAATATTCACAAGATTAGGATTCCCGCATCAAATCTTGATTGATAATGGCTCACAGTTCAAGGGGAAACTAACGGAAGAAGTTTTTAAGCTATTTCAAGCCAGACACTTTCATTGTAGCCCGTACCATCCACAAGGAAACGGCCAGGTAGAGAGGTTCAATGGGACTCTCATTTCTATCCAGAGAAACATGGCACATGAGAAACCTGATATGTGGGATCAATTTTTGCCCGCGGCGTTGTTTGCGTACCGGGAAGTACCACATAGTTCAACCGGGATGGCACCCGCAACCCTGTTATTTGGGAGGCCAATAAAAGGTCCACTAGAAGCATTGTTAAGGATGTGGACAGATGAGAAGGCAGAGGAAACTGTTACCTCATCATATAACTATGTGAACGAGCTGACCACCCATCTGAAAGCTGGATTGAAACTGGCAAATGATAATTTGAGACAAGCCAGGAAGAAACATGCAGCTTATTTCAATAAGAAAGCAAAGGACAGAGAATTAGCTGTAGGAGAGAAAGTACTTCTTCTACTACCAGGCAGCAATAATAAGTTGCAAATTGGATGGCAAGGTCCATATACAGTTTTAGAGAAGGTGTCTAGAACAAATTATAAGATTGACAAAAAGGGGAAGGAGAAAATATATCATGTAAACCTTTTAAAGAAGTATCTGGACAGACAAATCCAGGAAGGCACCCCTCTACTGACCTTGGCTATCGCAACCGAAATGAAAAAGGAACCACTCACCTCACATGAATACCCATTGCACCCATGTGAGACAGCCGCACAGGTAAAAGTCAGTAAGCACCTGACTAAAAATCAGAGGGAGAGAGTTCAACAGGTTTTGGAGGAACATACAGATGTGTTAACAGACAAACCGGGGCATACTAATTTGCTAGAGTATGATATGAAGCTGGTGGACTCAACACCAATCTGTATGAGAGCCTATTCTGTTCCGCTCGCTAAGGAGAAAGCATTGAAAGAGGAGATAGATTATTTGTTGAAAGAAGGGATTATTTCTCACAGTGAATCTCCCTACAGTTCCAGTGTAGTTTTGTTGAGGAAACCGTCTGGGAAACATAGACTGTGCATAGATTACAGGAAACTGAATGCTGTCACAGAAGGTCAGGTGGATCCATTACCGGACACAAAACAGTTATTTGCCAGATTAAACAAGGCAAAATACTTTTCGAAGGTGGATCTTAGCAAAGGCTATTACCAGATTCCAGTGAAGCCTGAGGTTCGACCTTATTTAGCTTTTAGCACCTCGGAAGGGCATTATGAATTCAACATGTTGCCATTCGGATTGAAAAATGCTCCGAGTGTGTTTTCTAGAATGATGCGCAAATTGTTGGATCCCCTGAATAATCCATGTATCACGAATTTCATGGATGATATCCTCATCGCTACAGAAACATTTGAAGAACACGTTAACTCTCTGAATATGCTATTTGATAGGCTCAGAGAAGCAAACTTGACTGCTAGACCAACAAAATGTTGTACTGGATGCAAAGAGTTGGAATTCTTGGGACATACTGTATATCAGGGTAACATGAGCCCTGACCCCAAGAACTTCGCAAAGTTGCAGAGAGCACCTAGACCACAAACAAAAAAAGAAGTGCGATCATTCGTGTCGTTGTGTGGGTTTTACCAAAAATATATCAAAAATTTTAACTCTATATGTGCTCCTCTGACTGACTTGACTCGCAAGGGAAATCCAGATAAAATTGTTTGGTCAGCGCAGTGTGAGTTGGCATTCCAAGAGTTAAAGGAAACACTCACTAGCAAGCCTGTTCTCAAATTCCCTGATTTGACTCAGGATTTTGTGGTGAGAACGGACGCAAGCAATGTGGGCCTGAGGGCCACTTTGTTGCAAAGGTCCTCTTCACCCACTGGGGAACTGAACCCAGTCGCTTATGCTAGCCGCAAGTTGAACAAAGCAGAACAAGGTTATTCCACAAGCGAATAAGAGTGTTTAGCGTTAATCTGGGCGATAAAAAAGTTCGAAATCTATCTATATGGGAGAACATTCGTGGTCCAGACGGATCATCAGCCTCTCGTATTCTTATCACAGGCCAAGCATGAAAATGCCAGATTATTACGATGGTCTTTATTATTACAGCTATATCAATTTACCATTGAATATATTCAGGGGTCACAGAACGTCGGTGCAGATTTCCTCAGTAGGCATCCCTGTGATCAAATTTAGAGTATTCAGCAGGCGTAAGGAGTTGATTTTATCTATGTGTATCACTGGTTTTGGAACTTGCATTAGTGCATGTTCTCAAGTGGGGAGATGAGTGATGGAATACATTGATACAGCGATAAAATCCTCCATTTATAAAGATAAAAGTTAAAATAAATTTTAGGGATAAAATATAGTTAAGTTACGCTGCGGCTTTTTCGCCTACGCCACAAGAGCGTTGATTTGGTGGATCGTACTATCGTTTTCTAGTGTCATTGGAAAAAGAAAAAAACTAATTATAACATGGGGACGCGAAAGGCGTATCCGTTCAGACTGGGTAAGAAAAGGAGAAAAGAAAAAAATGATGCTGTCTGCAAGCGTTTGAATCTAAGCCTAACATACGCGCGAACTCGTAGTTAGTGTTTGAAATACGAGGTAAAGTAAGAACATGTAGCCACTTAGGTTACGAAAACAGACTTAGCTCTTATTTAGAATGACGTAAAACTCTCGAAAATAGCTGGACAGCACATGGAAAAGAAGTGAACGCGGGGTAGTAAAGATTTCAAGACTAACATGGAAACAAATATGGAATTTCTTATTAATAGGTTTATAATCACAAAAATTAGCTAGTTAAAGAGCTTATCTTTTCCTGATAAATAATATGCTTTCAAATAAAAAGACGGACAGATAATTCGGAAGTTATTGACAAAAGACTGATTTGTTCGATGCAGACTCGCAAACACATGTTAGTTTTGCATTCACTAAAGTTACATTTGACGCGTCCTTGAGACGAAGGCAGAAAAACAAGTACATGTAAACAAGGGGGAGACAAGGAGGAGAGAATCTAAAAATATCTTCGCAGTAGAAATCTAAGCAGTGGGTGAGGAAAAATTTGTGTAGTTTTTTTTTTTTTTTTGTAGTTGGTCCAAAACCAAGTGCAATTTTGGGAAAACCCAAGTTCGGACCGACCGACAGACAGAAATACACTACACATTTGACCAAAAATTGGACAGTTAGTTTGAAATTTTAAATTCTAGAAGGGGCAGTACTCTCATTGGACGAGACAGTTAAGATTATTGAAAAAGTTGCCGGCAAGTTGCCATTTTTTTGAAGACTGTCCATACAAGCAGATCGTTGAGGCTAAGAAGTTTGTCGTCCATTGAATATATACTAATAATAGTGGGACGCCCTAGTCTAGCCAGCAGCTCAGCTGAGTTTGTGCTATTTCAGCGTATCTGTGTGTTTTATTCTGAATTGTGGTAAGGCTAAAATTATTAACCTTTTATTTAACTATTCTGAGTGATTGATACTGCCATATAATGAAAAATGATTACGACAAGTGAGTACTTATTCTAGGTCCCCAGCCGACTGTCCAGGGCCTAGAGGTTGAAATATAGTAGGATAAACTATCAGAAATGTAGAATACAGATGTTTCTTTTCAGGTGGTCAGGTGGAAACATATCACCCACCTTATTATATAGAAAAAAGAGATTAATGAAAATATTTCAGATGCAGTGCAGTCCATAGAGGAGAGGAATGGAACTAGTGCTACTTGATAACAGCCTGGATGTAGATGTGCTGGGTAGGTCAGAGAGATCTGACCCCGTCTTGTTAATTCAATGTAATTATGCTTGTAAACATGGTGGATTAGGTAGTATGTTAAGACATAGCCTAATTTTGTGGTTTCAGAGTTTCTTTGTCTGGCACTGTGCTAGTGCCAGATGTTCTGGAGAAGTCCAAGTTTGTATGAAATGAGATGCCTACCATATTACCTCAGAGCATGTGAGGAGTGGGCCTAAGGAACTATTTTCTTCCATCGTCACAGGCCAGTTAAGTATTAAAGACCTGGCCTGCTGAGATTCATCAACTACTATAATAAAATTTAAACTACATTGTGAAAATAAGAAACTTGTCCACCATTAACCCTGTGTAAAAAGCAAATGAACACGGTTACATAGAGACTGGGGATGATGCAAATACCCCGACCCGACATCCAGCATTAGTTTCCAAGAGACCTTTTTAGTTTTAGTAAAAAAGTAGCAAATTTAACTTATATATATATATATATATATATATATATATATATATATATATATATATATATATATATATATATATATATATATATATATATATATATATATATATATGTATATGTATATATGTGTGTATATATATATATATATATATATATATATATATATATATATATGTGTGTGTGTGTGTGTGTGTGTGTTCAAGTCTTTCATGTGATTATTCAATTATATGTACTTCTATTGACATTAATTCATATTGATTTAAAAGTCCTGACCAGAAGAAAACTTGGTTCAGGACAAAATAAATTTGGAAAAAATTGTAATTCCTAAATTTTAAACACAGTGTTAATTGACTTGATCATAGAGCTTAATATTAGTGTATGTGTGTTTGTGTACTCAATTACCAGCACACCACATTTCATTACCCTAGACATTAGACGTAGCTATCAGTCATATAAATCACAAATAAGTCTGCTTGAGGTCATAGGTGGTAGTAGTAAGGTACTCTGTAAACTCACATAAACTGTTATCCTCAGGGACCTTCACAGCTGACCTCATTCAGTACAATAAGTAACCTAGCAACCACACTTAATAACATCAAAACCCACCACACTGAGGGACCCTACTTCTCCAGGTAAGTCGTGTAGCGAATTGTCTGAACGATTCGTCTTTCTGCCTCCTAGCTTCTCGGAGTTTACTAAGAAAAGTCTCTGTATTTAGCAGAAAACGCTGACGCAGAGGCTTCTTCAACGTGTCGTAGTTGTTCTGTTCTTCCTTGGGCATTTTGAGAAACACATCATAAGCAGATCCCCTCAGACTCTGCGATAGCTTCTTGTGGTATCTCTCCCTCTCCAAGCCATATGTAGCTGCTAAGAATTCAAACCTAGATAGGTAGATGGCTATTTCCTCTGAAGCCTCAGAGTAAACATCTAATTAAAGAGAGGCAGCAATAGGCACTGTCGTGAGAGGTTCAGATGTTATTAAAATGAAAGATTTCCTGGACAAAAAGATGTATCAGATGATACCACGATAGTGCCAGATAAGAGATTGGTCTTATAAGAAATACCCCCTTCTCTGAAAAGAGTAAGGTTGTATCGACATCAAAAGTGGGGTCAAGCTATGTAAACCTTCAAGTATGATGATAGTGTTGGTTACTGAAGATCTATCTGCTACCTCTCCAGATCCCACCTTGAATAATGGTTATATATATTTGTTTTTGTGGCTACTTGTCTAGGGATAGATTAAGTATTAATATGTAATTTCTATCAAACAGAACATTAACTCAATTAGAATAATTAAGTAAGTCTGAGTGAAAGTATTTACAATTTATTGATCCTATACCGTTTCTCTTTTCGGTTAGGAAAATTAAAATGAATTCCAATGTTATATACACAATCAAATAAATAAATATGGAATATTCTTCTTCATAATAGTACTATGATAAATTTGTAGTTATAATATGAATTTCTTTCTTTCACATAAGTAGTATCACTTTCACTGGCTTGTAAAGTAATATTATTGAATATAGTCCTTAGTGAGTCAACATTGTAATGTTTTTAATATGGGTGGTTTCTTTATTTTAATATTTGTGGCTGGATAATCTGATCAGTGGAACTAAGCGTCCACTTAGCTTTTGAAATATTGAGAGGCATCCATTTATAGCCCGGGTCACCCCGTATCTGTAACTCCAGGCTGGGAAACTTTGGTCGAGTTCTAAGTATATGGAGAACTGTGTGCACCAACAGAGTTCCTCTCAAGTAGATGTCTCGTAAACTTGTGGTAATACCAGGACAAAACCTGGAATGAAAATACAATCGTAATCCTTGTAGGGTCCAGCACCACTCCATACACACATACAACACCACGTACAAACATAATTCAGACATTGTGCTAACAGTGTGCACAGGACAATTTACCTCAGTGCCCTACAGCCAGTTCAATGTGATTACTCTTTTCCTTAATACATCCTAAGTTAGATCCATTATTCCATGATTGGCTTCCATACGATGATTGGGTTAAGTACAAAATAGTAAGTGACATCTTTATTACATCATGTTAACAAATCCTGTCATCCTATCTTATGTTCGTGAACAGTGTGACGTTCATTTACGAAATATTCCATCAAATACATTATCAAACTTACAGTCGTAGATTCTGCCATAATTCTCAATTATCCTACACATTCCCAATGCTGGCTTTCGTCCCTGAACGTTAACACATGCTTGCTTTCAAGCCGGCAGCACACTCGTCCTGTAGTTTTTTTCCTTTTAACACATCATCGAACACACAAGTGCATATACACAGGCAAATAACATAATTATATACATATAAATAAATAAATAAATAAATAAATATATATATATATATATATATATATATATATATATATATATATATATATATATATATATATATATATATACATACATACATACATACATACATACATACATACATACATATATATCTTACCATCAGGCAAAAACACATAAGCTGGTACAGGCTTTAAATGGCCATCTAGGTCTGCTGCTAGATATAACGGCAAAGCATTTGACAGCATATGTTTTGCGCTCTTCTCAGTTCAGCTCGATTTTTGAAAAAGTAGTGGCGTAAATCCGCCAAGTTCAAGGTCTTATATAGCACCGTACCCTCCCAATCGGAGACTCGGTCAAAACCGGTGTTAAGAATCTAAAACCTAAACGTTTTTCTGCCTTCCCGTACAATGTGCATAATTTTTAATATTATGTATATATCTTATTTCTGGACCGATTTTAATCATTTAAAGTTATAATTATACGGTGAATTCATATCTATCTTTCTATCTATTAATTGTTTAGTTAGCAAAGGGCATTTAAAAATATGCAGACTTTAACTAACTAAATTGGGGACTACCCTTATGTATAAATGTCAATTAAAACGATTTTTCTCTTAGAATAACATACTATTTGAGGAAGTCTTTACACTTATCTCTTAAGTACTATCCCCGTTGTTAAAATATCTATACCTTTTCTTTTAAATATCTTTAGTCTTTAAGAAATTAAATAACTCCTTCCTATCGTTTACACAAAATAGGCCTCTCTGTCAAGCATAAAAAAGTTTCCTTATACATATCAGAAAAAGGAGCGTTCTCATTGGTTGTTATATTGGTCCGTTTTATCCTATTATTTTGAGCGGTAAATATGACCGTGGTGTAAGATAGACCAAAACACGACAGGCACCACCCCATAAGAGATGTTTCCCCCATCGCTACCTTGAGAACTGCCAGACCCGCCATTGTAAGAACCAGAATGGACTCTTGTCCCTTCGATCTCCAATTCCTTCAGTCGGATCTGATGTGCCCTCTCCTTTTCTTGGAATACTCTCTCGGCCTGTTTCTTCTTTTCTTGGAATGCCCTTTCCTTTTCTCTCTCTTCTGCTTCGTGCTTCCTTTGCTTTTCAGCCTTCTGTTTTTCAAAAGCCCTTTGCTTTTTCTTGTCTGCTGCTTCCTTTTCGGCTTTCTTCTCTTTGAAAGCTCGTTGCTTTTCCTTCTCTTCAGCTTGGGCCTTTTCGTGCTCTCTGGCCATCCTTCTCTTCCCTTTCAGCCGCTTTCTCGGCTTCTATCCGTTCCTTATCTTCTTTCACAGAAGTTGCTACAAAGTCGGATAAATCTTTCCTGATAAGCCCATCTCTTTAGCAATACGTAGGTTAAAAAGTGTAGAGATTTTGGGACCCTGCCATTTTGAGCAAAAAGTCTGTTTACAAAGCTACACAAGATTACAATAGCTACTTAACTAATAAAATTACAAGTTTACAACACTCAATTAGCCACACCAAGTGAACTTCTTATTTCTTTAACTTTATCTTTTGTTATAAAAAATTTGGTTCTCTGATTATTCAATTACAGTTGACATTCAAAAATCCGGCAACCTCCGGACCTGAGGAGTGCCGGATTGTTGAAAATGCCGGATTTTTTTTGGTTATATATGCTGTATATATTTAACAGAAAATGACTACCTGTACAGTCCTTTAAAGAAAGAAAATTAAATGTTTACGTTTTACACCACTTCTTTTATTTGCTGAATCCATAATGGGGCTATACAGCAGCAAATAAATGATAAAATGAGAAGGAATGAGCAGGAATGCCTGTTAACACGTGCAAGCAAGACCCAAACAGCTGCATCAAAACATAAACGGCTCCAGAAAACAGTGGCGCGCCAACGAGGTAAATTAAAAAATGCGCTCCGAAATCCATTCCGGAAAACTGAAGGAACCGGATTATCGATGGCCGGATTTTTGAATGTCAACTGTATTCTTTATAAAATTTATTTTTACTGTTATTAATGAATGCACCGTATGCTGAGTCTTACTATAAATACACTCTTGACAATATTATTTCAGTAAATCTGAAATTTATGTCAATCACGTCTAGGGAAAATAACTAGACCGGTTCAATAATCCGGGACGAGGTCCGCAGTTTGTCACGGAATTAACTCCCCTGCTTTGCAGTAGTGGTCCAACAATGGCCAAAACTCAAGATTATCTAAAATGGGCCTTCAAATGTGTCTACCTTCGCACAAGATTACTCTTGGTAGAGTTGTAGATAGAAGGATAACGATGCTTCTATCTCAAGGGAGTGTTCATAAGATATTTCCGAAGTCAAGAACAATGCTTTATTGGCAGGGCAATTGTTAACGTATATCGGTCCGCCGCCTTTTATAAAGAATTAAGCAATTATTAATTTCAGCTCGTTCAAGCCCTCACCCTGATTAACTGAGTGGAATTCTTAATATTAAGGTATAGCTCTTTCTTAGAGTGTATTTAGTAACTTGACTGAGACAAACATGCAGTGCATTCAAAATAATTAAATCGACGTTACATTTGTATATTTACAAAAAACAGATTTAATAGTCATATGGGTTTTAACAAGGTTTTAAAGAAATAAATTATTATTTATAAACAAAAAGTTTATCGTCACTGTTGTGATGGAATAGAAGTGTGTAAAGGAGGTCACTTGAAAGCTTTTAGGGGTTACTTTGCTGTCAGTGACGGTTCTGCTCCTTCTGATGGGTTGGTTCTTGGTAGACTAATCGTTCTCGTCGTTGGTAAAGGTTGTAGGGCGCAGCACGTTCCCAGAAGTGTCAGGGAGCGTCTACGAAGGTGGTCCCTCGTCTTAAAGCTCAGGCCACTTTTCCCTTCCCTTCCCAAAGATTGTACCATCAACTGGTACCACCAACATCTATGGTAAAAGAATAGAAACAAAACGCTGTCCTGAGTATTGCGTTTCCCGACACATGCTTACGTGTCTTCCTGTTGCTGTTCCACCATCCCATCTACCTCAGAATTTACCATCGATGAGAATTAAACTTAATCCCTCGAGAGGAAAATGTCTTTACATTGAAATTGAATAGCTTTATATTTACTTTACATTCAAATGAAAAGGTTAATAGTATAGAAAGAATATGTTTACATTAACATCTACACTGATGGAAAAGAGTTCACAATATAGACTGAATATGTACATCTACACTGATTGAAAAGCTTTGAAACTTTCATTAATTTTAAAGTGAATATGTTTACATAGACAATTACACTGGTTTGTGAATGTAAATATTATAATTAGAATGTACATCATTTCTTTCATCTTTCCCTCGCTGCTCAATATGGAACTTGGGACTACTTATGCTTTTAGTTCTCTTTAAGAAACTAGCGATAAAGCAGTCACCAGCCCTTGAAGTGGTAGTTCATGAAATCATCATTCTTTATGATGAGGTTGCCAGCCTCAAATGACTTGGACATCCACTAGTACTTTTCACATATTAATATTCACATTGCAAT
The DNA here is from genome assembly GCA_024509875.1 of Oreohelix idahoensis. Taxonomy (NCBI): domain Eukaryota; kingdom Metazoa; phylum Mollusca; class Gastropoda; order Stylommatophora; family Oreohelicidae; genus Oreohelix; species Oreohelix idahoensis. The sequence continues at coordinate 6,738 of JAMPIV010008968.1, read as the reverse complement.
ATAAACATAGTAATTCACATGCTAGTAATGAAAAATATAAAATGTAAAAAGTACAACTTACGCCAGTCTTTGCTCACAGACTGTTTGCTCAGAGAAGTAGGTTTAAGGCACTGGCAGATGCCTTTTTTCACGTGTTCTTGTGGGTCGTTATTTTAACAATTAATTCCCACTCTGACACCGTATTTCAGTGTCCTTAGATTCCAGTTCCTTATTAAAATGGTTTTTCTGGGCTCTTTAAGTTCTTCAAGATGTTCCACAAAGTCCGGTCTGATAAATGGAATTCTGAATTCTAACTTCTGGCAGTCTGGTTTCGTCTTGGCAAGCGATCTTCACGGTGTCTTAAAACTGCGAAAGGGTCAAGTTATATGGCCCTTCCTCCCCCGCATTTGTTTTGTTACGATGCTAAGAAAGCTCCAATCGTTTCAAACATGCGTGTGGGACCAGAAGACGCAGCAATAGAGACCGCAGTCAGCGACTCATAGCTTGACTGCCTGCGTCAGGACCAGCGAACCAGAGCTGGTCAAGACCGTGCTCCACCTCCACGTGGTGGTCCTGGAAACAGCCTGCAGCAATGCAGTCTGGCTGAGCGAGCACGGATCGCAATGGGAAGGCAAACCCGGTCCTAAAAAATGCCGTGCAGAAGTCGGATGTGTCGACCGAAAGGTGCAGATATCACAGCTACGTTGTAAACAGACACAACGCAACCACCGTCCTTTTCAGGGCGAACGAAGAAGAAGAAGAAACATGCGTGTTGTGGGGGGTAGTTTTAAAATTATTTCCGCCTGAAATAATATGCGTGATGCAAAAGGTCACGTCTCCCATATATGGAATGAAAACATCCGATCCTCTCTCGGCCATGTTTACAAATAACTTATTATTACTTTAATATAAACCAACGGGCTGATCACCGTTTGCCAGTCACTTCGATTACGGAAACAACAGCAAATGGATTGATTTGCCATTGCCCTAAAGACGCCAATAGGCGTGATGGGAAACAATGGCAAAGAAAACCTATCTGCTGTTGCCCTAAGACGCCACTAGGCGTAATGGCCACTGACTGCTTTGACGGTCGGTGGCTAAGGACGGAAGAAGAAGACTTTAATATAAAGTAATGTCTTTGTAACAAGGTGTGTTGGAAACGATGATGTCATGCATGTCTGTCCAAAATGTGTCGCAAAGATGAGTAATCTCGTTATCTGTCGCTTGAGCCCACACAATCCGTGTCTTTACCATCTTGGCAAAGAACGCACCCTGGCCTTATCAGCGATTAAACAAATAAGCTGGGTGATTATAATGTTACTCTGTACCTGATGTCGGCCACACCCGAGATTAACCAACATGGTTATCGGTTAATATGGCATCACCTGTCTACTCTCCTAGCAGGGATGGTCAGGTAAACAGACAAGACGAATTATCACCGAAAGAAGTGAAAAAGTGTTGAAAATACAAAATATATGCTACATAGCAGAGAAAGAAAAAAGGTGGCAACCATGGAAAAGCACGTCCTGGGACCGTAGTCTTGTTAGTTTTTTCTTTCTTTATTTTTCATTTTGAAATATTATTATACTTTTAACATAAGTAAAATCTGTCCTACTCTGCGGTTTAGTAACGTAACATGCCTCCGAGGTAAAAGAAAAAAAAAGGTAAAGGATCCCGTTACACGCCCATTGTGGCTTATTGGGAATGTGGTGTTACTTCCATTTTTTCTTGACCATCGGCACACTCGGGGCGATGTGGTCAGCAACACGCCATGCCTCCGAGAGTTCACTCATTTACCTTTAGCCCCCCGAAGGAGCACATGCTCGTACCACCTTCTCCTGTTAAATGCCGTCAGCTGAAAGCCTTTCCATTGCCTTCCTCATCATTTTCACTTCTACCTCCAGTTCTCTTCTCCAAGTCTGCCTCCACCTCTCCTACTCGGCGATTCCAGAACAAAGACTACCCTGTAAAGCTATCGAGAGATTTTCTCATTATGAATCATATCCATCGCCAGTGTGGTCTTCTCTCCAAGAATATCACGTTGAAAATTCAGACAATCACCAACAGATGCCACTGTCGCACCCTCCATGTCAAATGGCTAGAAGTTAAACATACAGACGGAAGGGAAACGGACAAATGGCAGCAGAGATGAACAGTGGCGCACTAAGGGAATACGAGGGTGCGGTTCGCCCGGGTGACAGCCAGAAGTTTAGCCATTATTGTGACGTTACTTACTGATAAAAATATACTTACACGTGTTTTTTAATGGGGATGGGGGGAGGGGCTTCGAAAGGTAAGATACGCCCCAGGTGGCAGATACTTTAAAAAGTACGCCCTTGGAGCTGGAGATAAAGAGAGAAAGTGAGGATGGATAGGACATAACCTCAAGAGACAACCTATTAATATATAATATAGCTAGACATGCATTGACTGGAACCCGCAGGGTCAGGACAAAGTGGGACGGCCAAAGACAACCGATGAGAAAACGATTAAAGAGGTAGCTAAGGCAACCGGGATTTCATGGGCAGAGTCGAAAATATTTCAGCAAAAAGAAAACACACAAAAATTGGTGGAGAGCAACACTTGTGGCCCCGTGCTTAGAGGCGGTTTTAGGCATAGGCCACATCGGCTTTTACCTGGGGCTTCGCGCATAGATATCAACTTAAAAGTGGTCTTTGAAGTTCTCGCGTACTTAAGACCTCAAACCGCCACCACTCATGCTCCACATGGAACGACAAAACGTTAGGCTGGTAATTAGTAGGCATGGTTAAGCTAAAGGTAGGCCCATACCAGAAACAGCCGTAGAGGAGTTAAGTGTCACCAGACTACATCCAGCTTTATCAGGTAAGTTGAGCAAGTTCCCTTCCTGGCTGCATTTTGCCTTCCCGAACTTCATTGCAGAGTCAGGTACCCATTTACATCTGGGTAGACATGTTTCGATCCAGGAGCCCATAAACTTCGCCATGAGAGGAAAGCACTCTACCTAGCCAATCGGACGCTCAACAGAAATGGAACAGTCACCATAGTGGTTAAAATATTGCGAATTTATAATCAAACCAAGCATCTCAGCTTTCACAAGTGTGTAAATATTTTATATCCAGAGCCGCATGTGGCCTTTACACTAGGCTTATTAGATATGCAGCGCGAAGGCCAGTGAACCTCCTGGAGCGTTGTTATTCCACTAACGACCTTCGACAGTACGTTCAGTTAAAAGAACATATGTAAAATTAATCTTCCATTATTGACTTAAACTATCATCTTCATTAAAATAATAACAAAATTAATATTATCTTTCGCCTTCTCACCGGCGCATCTCTAAAAGGGTATCATTTCCTTCCACGTTTGGTGTGCACGTTTTCCAAACAGACACGCCTCGCGCCCTTGCCGTGTGCTATTCCCAACTAGAAGCTCCGCTTTTGAAAGCGAATCCGCGTTAACAGCGCGTGGTGGAGACTGTATCCATATAACGCTGTGGCGGTGACTAAGCAATTTTGTTTCCTTGTCCCCCGTTACACCGGCCGCACCGCCCGGCGTGACAAAGTGACTCATCACCGATTAATGAGATTCAAATAGGGATAATGAGTAGAGCAAAATACTGGAAAGAGGATTCACCGGCTTGAGTGGCACTGTGCTGTATGTGATAGAAAAGGGTTTATGGAAATGAAGAGAAATTTGAATGAATTTAAGTTTTTTTTTTCAGTCTGCGCGTGCTTGTACGGTTACAGGCGTAACATTGTGAGATAAGCAAGCACTTGTAGACAGTCATATTTGGTATATACATTATCAGAATATGCCTTCATGCATCAGAAGCAGGAGGACTGCACTCAGAGCGGTCCTTCGGCGCCCGGGGTGAGGTGGTTTGCCATGCGCCCTTTTCCTAGCCCCGAAGGTTTGTGACGGTATTGCCTCCCCTGCTTTGCAGTAGTGGTCCAACAGTGGCCAAAACTCAAGAGTATCTATTATAGGCTTCAATGGAGTCTATCTTTACACAAGATTACTCTTGGCAGAAATGTAGATAGAAGAGTAGTATAGCTTCTATCAAACGGGAGTCTTCACAAGATATTCAGATAAACGAAAACAATGCTGGCTGTTGCTGAGCACGTTAATTCTGTAATCTGCCGACAACTTTTGCGAAGGATTTAAGCAATGGTTTATTCTAGCTCGCTGAGTTAAACAGATGAATTATTATTATTATATAGCTCGGTTTAGAGTGTGTTTAGTAACTTTGACTGAGACAAACATGTAGTACATTTAAAACGATTGAATCGAAGTTAAGTTGGTATAATTACAAATAACAAAATTTAATAATCACTTTAAGTTTAACAGTTTAAAAGAAAGGAATAATAGTTAATTACAAAATAAAGTTTTCATCACTCGGGTGATGGTTGTTGATAAGAGGTTCAAGTGGCAGCATATGGGTTAACTTAGCTGCCAGTGCCGAGTCTGATCCTCCTCCTCCTCCTGATGAGTTGGTTTTCTGTACACTGCGTTCACTCGTCTCTGGTCAAGGTTCGTAGGGTGAAGCTCGTTTCCCAGGAAAGTCTGTGGCCGTATGACCCACCACCATAGCATTTATTCATGCTAGAGTCTAGTTATAATAAAATAATAAAACTATCATTCGCTATTATGATAAACAAGCAAGCAAGATCTTTAACTAATATAAAAAAATAACCCCAGACACTAAGAGCAGGGTAGAGACGTGGTGGAAATCGACTAGGTCAGTTTTTGACACATACCACGCTAGTTTAGGCAGCAGTTGTTATGGAGATTGGTGACGTAGAAAGGACCAGCTTTATTCCCGGTTGTGGTGAAGTGGGATGTTATAAATATTTATAGGGGACTTAGTGTACTGACTGAGATCAGCTGTGAAGGTATATATATCTAATAAGAGTAGTGTATTATATATAACCTTACTTGCTGCCACATATGTATACCTCAGTCAGAATTATTCTGGAATAGTGTGATGACTACGTTGTATGTCTAGGGTATGTGTATGATGAAGTGTAAGTCATAACAACAACAGACAGATAAACAATTTAATTTATTCCACCACACTTGACAACACTGTGACACTCACATACATAGAACACTCTAAAGGATATCTTAAAGGAATCACTGATAACTTTTCAAATAACAATATGTATTCATTGCTGTTATGAATGAATATGTGTCCTGATTCAAATACAAAGGGAACCAGGAATCACAATCAATTTTACTTACAAGTTATATGTACAGAATTTATCAATATGAATATTGTAATGACATATATTATTAAAAGTATCCTATGTGTGTCAGTTGTGTAGTAGTAATATGAGGTAATACTGGTTTTGTTTTGTTCAAGCTCTGTTGGTATTTGTCATCATGACTTCAATAGTTTGTCTTTATGGGAACTATTATTGGAGATGTTCTCAGTTCCTGATATTAACACAATTTAATTCCCCTCTTAATGTTATTTTTTACAAATGTCCCATTTTTAAGATGGGGGTACATAATTTTTGAGCTCAGCTGGCCACATCAGCTTATCTTGCGTGATGGCGGCAGGAAAAGACTCCTCTGCTCGATTCTCCCCTGGGCTCTGGAGACACCTCACTGATAGCTAAATGGACCAAGGAGTATGCTGTCCGACTCTGGATTCAGCAAAGCTCTGACCAGGTGCTGCTCAATACCATCAAGACCACGGTCCCTGAAAACAAGAAGGATGTACCTTCTACTTCATAACTAATTGATACTCTAGTTCTACACTGAGCACAATACATCACAAACATTGAGTTCAGAGCGTTAGGCCAACTGTTAGCTTCATCTGAAATACTTTATACCAGTATTTACCTCCTTAATGGTTACTACGCCTCTGCACTTCCAGCATTATTTCTGTCTAATCAATAATCTAGGTGTCAGTGTACTGTTTGGCCATTCCATGCAGTTTTACTTTCCTCCGACACCTTCTGTTCAGGCGGGAGCATTATAGGCTTTACATCATGTTTGCTACTGAACTACACATATATACAGGCATAAATTAACAATTCACATTCAATTTTCATTAAAAGATACTGAATGTTTCAAGCTTACCACAATTCATGGAAACAAACACAGATACGTTGATTAGCAATGAATTCTGGCACAACTACTGGCACAAATTCCCATCTGCTTATGTTCCAGGCTTTTATTTAGCAAAAATATGAGCTGGCTTCAACGCACTGTTGCTTTATCAAGCTTATTTGAACTAGTGGTCTCGAACTAACGCTCCTAAGTGATTATATCAGCGAGTCTGGCCAATGGAGCCACGTTTCGACAAGTGTTTGAAAAAAATTTTAACTTCCTACGTCTCCCCTAACAACCAAAGATAGTATTTATAGTCCGACCAATCGTGTTTAGTCTTATATTTGTTGCGCTCCAATCAATTTGGAGTTTACATGGTAGGCTATTTCCGTACGCAAGGTTTTTTCAAACACGTTATAAAAAAATTTTATGAGCAGAAATGATTTCATGCTGTCAGGCATCCCCACTATTTTATTTTGGTTATAACTTGTTAATTCCTAGACTATTTGCGTAACGTTTTACATATTCTTTGTCAGCAAGCCCTAAGGAACCCAAATATACATATTTAAAAGAGCTAAGTGGCTGCGTTCAAAATATGCAATTTCTTCTACCTCCTGTTTCGAAGATGTGCTGTCTGGGTACTGTAATGTTTTCAAACGTAAACCCATCTAATGTTATCTTTTCTAATAAGAGTTTTTCAGGATATAAAAACACTAACTCTGG
>JAMPIV010008967.1:0-102450 GCA_024509875.1 Oreohelix idahoensis | reverse complement strand
CAAAATAACCAGTACGTAACCACACAGACCACCGATTATAAAACCGGGAGAACACAGAGTAATGAAATAAACTGAGTGTCAGACACGTCCCGTTTCGTGGGACCAAAGCTAGCTCCAGAAAAGTGTCTTACATGTAGATATCCTTTAAGGGGAGAAATAAAACCTAACAAAACTTTCCTTGTCGGGGGCTATTAATTGGTGTTCTCTAATTGCGCGAGGTGGGCTGGATGTCTCTATTTCTTCGGTCTACAAATGAATAAACTGGGTGTCTGTTCTGTCCCTCTTCGTGGGACAAAGGCTCCTAGCTTGTAAGAAGTGTCCCTTTACGTATAGATATATACTCCAAGGGTGATGGAATTCAACCTGTTAATTCCGATGTAGGGCGTCTACAAACGTTGGGGGCCCCTAATTGTCGCGAGGTGACTGGAACTCTGTCTATCCTCTCCTGCTGACCGAAGGGGTTGACAACTCGTTGCTAGATGTATTCAGAAACCCTCTAGATCGAAGAGTATATGACGTTCTTCGTTGACTGGAGTCTGCTCTAGCAAATCGGTATCCCTGAAACTGAGACCCAAAAGAGAGACATCCTTTACATTAAGCAAACAATAAAATCACACTAATGTTATATAAAATAGTTGTGCTCCGCTATGGGATTTAAATTTATTGTAATTATTGCTATGATAGTTTTAGGGCTGTCTTTAACCATATAAGTCTCCTGTTCCTTTCACTCTATCCATTATCAGCATGTGCCCGCATAGGCTTAATATATTTTGTTCACCCAGGTACCTGTCAGTAAATGTTCTGACAGCAAAAACTACTCCTCTTCTTCCAACTAAACATACAGGAAACCTAACCTTGTAGTTACAGTTGAATGGATATGCTTATTCATCTTACAACCATTTAAATGAATTTACATAAACAGATTACAGCATGTGACATTACACAAATAAATTAAATGTCCCCTTGGGGAAATATATTAACATTCCACAAAATGATTGTTACGGTATTTTATTGAAGTCGTCTGCTATGGTTGGCAGTGTGCTACTTCTAGGGTCACAGCGTTTAATATAATTTGATGTTAAGAATTCACGGACTACTGAACGCTATATGCACGATCGATTTATGACGTGTTAGCGTTGATAGGTCACGCATCGTGACTTAGATACGAGACCCTTTTTTTACGTTGACCGTCAAGCTATGAAGACGCGTCCTATATTCGTCCAGTGTTAGGCATTGTATTGCCACATATTTATATAAGTACTTCGAAGTAGGGACTCAGGGTCAGTCCAAGTTATATGAATCAACTAATATAAATAGGTTAGTATACAACCAACTTCAAGGAAGATTATTTCAGTCCATAATATGATATTTATCAGACGCATACGCTCATTGTCGGCCGTTGGAAACCCCAACTGCGCGTGCACACAGCTATGATGTTCTGGCTATATTAATTCATTTTACTGGACACGGACTGAGAATATTAAATGGGTTCAACTGCACTCAATTATATATGTATGCTATTAATGAATAATACTTGTGATGTCTTCATCCGTTGTTCCGTCAATAAACGTTTGGACTCAATCAAGGACTTACCCACATTACTTCGATTACGGTTGGTTGCTTCAACTTGAATTCTTGATTGTTGTTTGACCTGATGAACTCTTCTTCATAGGAAGTTTATACTAATGATAATCAGGTTCGTACGGAACCAATATTTTCTTGGACACTCATTAATCAACGAAAACCATTACGTTGACCTCAACTGAGATAATGATAAATAAGCAAAACTTACAGATTCAACTAATAATAATAGAATGAAAGACCCAACAACCGAAGCCCCGCAACAATGGTGGCCAGTGTGGGGATGTGGACTTTTAAGTCACACTAGATTGTAAAGAAACAATTCCCTTCAAGCAGAATCGAAATGGACAATTTTTCTATTTGTACACCGGTGACGTCATACCATAGCAACGTAACGAACTCAGCTGAATGGTAGCGCCATACATCGACCTTCAAATAATTCTGTCAAAACAAGTCTTTGAACGATGGAAGCTAATTTCAACTTTCATGAACTAGTCATACGAGTTCCTTATCCTATTGGTGAAACGGGCACTGTAAAAACCTATCGTGTCTAAAAGCTAAGTACCTGTTTGTACTTTAAACAATGTTCGGTCCATGTTAATCACCGGCACGTCCTTTCAAAAGCATCTGTTAACCGTTGTATGTTTTATGTTCCTATATGTATTTATATCGTATAGTTAATTTTGTGGGCGGTAGGTGGGAATCAAAACTAATCCTTGTGGCTTTTCGAACGTCAAGGTCAGTTTTGATCGTTCCGCAGGGCCGTTAAATGATCGCATTTGGCGAAAAAACCCCATTGATGATTATGCCGATGGGTTGTTTTTGTTCGCATTTGCTATGATTTGACCTTGCTTGTTAGGTGTCCAGTTCTGTGAATAACTAGTGTATTTTACTGTATTCAGTTTCATTTTATTGAGTTTTGTATTATTGTTTGTAAGCTATCTCGTTAATCCTAACCTTGCTATCTTTATGTTCATTTATATGTATTGTAAATACCGTCAGATAAGTCCTGTGACGTCATTAGTTTTTGCATTCGTATTTTTTTTTCTCTGTATGCTGACCTACATTTAGTTCAATCCTTGACCTTTCAGTACTTCCGATTTCTATGCTTAGTTTTTTAAAATCATTTATTTTTGTGAAATTGTCAATTGTATCTTGTACTTCTGTGTTGTAAATTTTTGGTTAATAAATTGTATTGTTTGTATTGATCTCATATATTAATAACATAATGATATTACTGTAAATTTATTATTAATAGAATAATACAATATTTTTAATTAATTTTTACTAAATCATGTGATGACTTAGGTGATGTCATCTAGTTGCAGTATTAGTCCAATATACTACTGAAGCATATTGTAGATATGACAAGGCACAATAGCAAAATATATAGTGTGATAAATAACTTTGATTTATGGTTTGCCTTGAATTGGAGAAACATATTAGATAATAATTAGTACATTTTCATAATACTACATTGTTGACTTATCACATATAATTGATTAAATAACATAATTATGGAGGGACAATACCCATAATTATTGAATATTGATATTAGGTGTATGATATAAATTCAGCATCTTTAATAAATAAATAGCTTAACTAGTTATGATGTCAATTATTAGGTACATATAATATTATATAGTTGTGGAACTTACTGTGACGTAATGAGTTAATAAGAGTGGCAGATGTTGATAGTGAAGAAGACTAGACACGTAAATTTAGTCTAGACAGGTATATCCCAGTCTCGGAGAAGAAGGTTGGATGGTAGTAGTTCAGATCAGGCTGTTCCAAACCTAGACCAGTAAACCTGCAAAATATGTAGCATGTGGCTAGTCCTTGTGTGGTGATTTCTCACGGGTCTGCGTGTTGTGAGGTGATGTGTTCAGTGTATGCTTATAGGTATGGCATAAGTTCTGGTTCAATGGCAGTGTATAGGCAATGACAAGTCTAAGTGATTACATTCTCAAAAATACATAATACAATTTCTGTACACAGTCATGATGCTTAGCATTTTCCTTCTACAGTCAGTTTGAATTTCAGTCATCAATAAAAAACAATGGCCTTCCATTAGTTCTGCCTTTCCATTCCTGCGCATCTCTATTATGCATCCTGGTCCTTGCCTCATTATCCATTTTGAATTCAAATGTTGTCTCGCAGTTTAATTTAATTATCAAACCTGTGAAAGAAGCATTTGCATACATACATACATATATATTCGTAATATTACATACCCCTTTTAGGATAAATCAGAAGTAGAACTGACTGTGGGGGGGAGGCTTGGCAAAAGTTCAACTGCCCGGCATAACAAATAGGAATGAACTTGCTCAGGTGTTGATCCTTCTCTCCCTCTCTGCCTTCAGATTCGTCTCTCTTCCGAGGTTTCAATTTTTCGTGTGTAACCTGTCTGCCACGATTTCTCTCTATTTATACACAGCCAGCGAGCGAGCGAGAAAGCATCTCACGTCTGCGGCTGAAATGTTCGTTCCAAACGGCTCGCGAAGCGGTTTTGTGTTTTCTTATTTTCTTCCTCCGTCCGTTCTTTTTATCTTTTGTATGAATCATGTGTGTTTATACCTTACTTTAATTGTACCATCAACAGCTTCTATCCCTCCAATAATTTCCTCTATTGGGTTGGTCTTAGAATTTATATAATTTTTCAAAGTGGCTTAACTTGACAAAATATGATGAAGTGGTCTGTTTTTTCTCAAGCTTCTATCTTCTTTTTGCAACAACGGTGGAATTAGTTGTTTAAAAGGAAATAAATGTGGACTTCTCCGCTCCTAACGATACTATTATCAACTCTTTCCGATCATTCCTTCTTTTTATAGGAATTTTATTCGTTAGCCATCAAAACCAAATATCGCTTCGTTTTTGTAGCCAGTACACAGCGCTGGAAAATGATAGCGAGAGGCACTCGCGTCCGCTCGGTTTAAAAATATCCCAACCAAGAATTTGTCTTGCGTATTTTTTCTCACCACGCGACATAGCCCTCCTCTTTAAGCTGTAGCTCGCTCAGCAGACCTAAAAAAAATTTACTGAGACTAATTCTGGTAGTTCTCTCCTTCCGCTGTAGTGGGGGGTGTCTACTTAAAAAATTCCGCACCAACATTCTGCTTTCCCGGTATATATTCATCCCTTACTTTCTCTCTTCCGGATGAGTATTTATAGGATTTTCCTCCATTTTCTTGGGGCTGGACCTGGTCTGGACTGTTGCCATAATTACAGGTCGCCGTTTTACCGGTTCCTCCTAAGAAAAACATACCTACATCCCAGGATTATAGGGTAAATAGGATCATCCATCACCGCTGCTTTGATCTCTCCTTCCACATAGCGAGACCTAACATTGATTCTGGCTATGGGCAATGTCATGGTTCCTGCTCCTTTTACTGGTCCTTGGATTTCCACTGTTTCTGTGGTTATCTGTTCCTGGCTCACCAGAGAAGAACACACGACCGAGTCAAAGTCCAAGCCTGTGTCATATAAGCACAGTACTTGAGTGCCATTCACGGTCACTTCCTCACAGACAGGGGGATGATGGAGGTCCTTCTGACTCACTGCCAGTTCCTTCCTATCAGAAGTCTTCACCTGTAGACATGCAGCATGATGAAGGGGTTTTTTTCCTCCCACATTCATCAGTGTTGTGGTTGCTCATCTTACAAAATTTGCACCACTTATCTCCCTTTCTTGAAGGTCTCCGGTCTGATCCTAAAGGGGTTCTTTCCTTGTAGTCCCATCTTGGCCTATTCTTGAATGAGTGGTCCTGGTTGTGGCCACTTCCTTCCGACATTGTATAGTTTTGTGGTTTCTTAAATACTTCTACACGTTTCTTCTTAGCTCCCTGATTCATGGACTGAGCCAGTTGGTGGCTTTCGGCATAGGTGATTATGTCATCTAACCTATCTCTTTTATTCTCTATCAGGAACTTTTTAGTTTCAGTGGTTATGGAATCTAGTAGCTGTTCTATCAACATCATCTCCTTTAGCCCCTCGAAATCTGGATAAAAGTTTCCTAACTTACACCACCTTAGTAGGTAAGTCTCCAATCGTGTCGTAAATTGCTGATAAGTCTCTCCAGCCTCCTTCTTAGCAGTTCGGAATTTTTTTCGATAAGCCTCAGAGTTCTGTTCATAACGAACAAGCAATGCCTGCTTCAGGGCTTCAAAATATTCTTGATCTTCCTTTTGTAGTTTCAAGAATACTTCATAAGAAACTCCTCTCAATCCTTGAGATAGCTTCAAATTCCACTTTTCCTTTTCTAAACCATAAGTTGTGGCTAGCCGTTCAAATCTGTCTATATAAGCTTCTATGAAGTCCTCCTTCTCAACAAATGGGTCCATATGAAAGTTCATGGCTCCATTTGAAGTACTTTGGTTGGAGTTTGCTGTTGTTGGAGTGAGGTGATGTGCTCCCACTGGAACTAGCAACCGATTGAAGTTCCAGCTGCCTCATCCTCAGCTCATGTCCTCTTTCAGCCTCCAACCTCCTAGCTTCAGCCTCAACTCTAACCTCCTAGTTTCAGCTTCCAACTGTAGCCTCTTAGCTTCTCTTTCCGCTTCTGCTTGCAACCGCCTTTTTTCAGCATCTAATTTCTTTGCTTCTCTTTCAGCCTCTAATCTCTTTGCTTCAGTCTCTAATTGCAACTTTCGTTCTTCCCTGTCCATTATGCTTATCCACTTCCGTAGTAACATATTGGATGAGAGCTTCATCTGACAAACCAAGTTCCTTACCCATCTGCATGATTGCAGTTTTGAACTTTACCAAGTCAGCCATGGCGTTACGTTGAAAGGAGTATCTAACGTTACTACTAATTAATTACTTGAACTAACTTAATTAAAGACGTACAATATTCCTTCAACCAATGTGAGAGACCACTGTTTAACTTGTGTACTACAAAGGTACTTTTCAAAAAAAATTTAAAATTTACTTTTTTTAAAAATAAATTTTTTATTTTTTTTATTACCAAGACTTCTTATGAGAAAGAGATACAAGAAGGATAGATACTGGCTCAGGATAATAAGACAATCCCGCGAACGAGCCCCCCAAAATGTGACGTAATGAGTTAATAAAAGTGCAGATGTTGATAGTGAAGAAGACTAGACACGTAAATTTAGTCTAGACAGGTATATCCCAGTCTCGGAGAAGAGCACTGGGTGTAAGGATGGCACAGGTATAGCTATAGCTGGTAAAGAGCACACGTCTGGGTGGAATTTGTATAGATCAAGAGCTCTAGAGTGCTACCGTCACCTAACTATACTGTGACAACAATAATACAGCAAAATATAACTGTCAACAATAAGAACTTGACAAGTCATAAAATTACAATTTACTGAATTATTTATTAATGTACATCTAGTTTCTTATTTCTCTTTAGAAAATCGGAAGATCTCAATTGAAATGAAAAATACAAAAATCAACAATATTTATAACTTTTTACATAAAGTTCATGTCTACGTTAATCCTAAAGTCTTTTGCCTGCACTGGGTTAACACAGATTGCACTTTTCATCACTACACAGTCTCTTTTGGGATCTCACAGAAGTTTTTTGGAATGTTAACACTTAGGACTTAGCTTTACAGTCCTGGACAATGTCTGGTAACACACGAGTGTAGTTGGAATCCAGCTTCTAGGATCTTATGTTTGGCTAGCCAAGGAATGATGGAGCCAAAACACTTGAACTCCGTCGCACACAGTATAAGTTAAGTGGATGGTAGTTTCAGATCAGGCTGTTCCGAACTAGACCAGTAAACCTGCAAAATATGTAGCATGTGGCTAGTCCTTGTGTGGTGATTTCTCACGGGTCTGCGTGTTGTGAGGTGATGTGTTCAGTGTATGCTTACATAGGTATGGCATAAGTTCTGGTTCAATGGCAGTGTATAGGCAATGACAAGTCTAAGTGATTACATTCTCAAAAATACATAATACAATTTCTGTACACAGTCATGATGCTGCATTTTTCTTTCTACAGTCAGTTTGAATTTCAGTCATCAATAAAACAATGTTATACACCATAGGCCTTCCATTAGTTCTGCCTTTTCCATTCCTGCGCATCTCTATTATGCATCCTGGTCCTTGCCTCATTATCCATTTTGAATTCAAATGTTGTCTCGCAGTTTAATTTAATTATCAAACCTGTAAAAGAAGCATTTGCATACATACATAGATATATATTCGTGATATTACGTGCCGCTTTTGGGATAGATCAGAAGTATAACTGACTGTAGGCTTGGCAAAAGTTCAACTGCCCGGCATAACAAATAGGAATGAACTTGCTCAGGTGTTAATGCTTCTATCTTCTTTTTGAAATAACGGTGGAATTAGTTGTTTAAAAGGAAATAAATGTGGACTTCTCCGCTCCTAACGATACTATTATCAACTCTTTCCGATCATTCCTTCTTTTTATAGGAATTTTATTCGTTAGCCATCAAAACCAAATATCGCTTCGTTTTTGTAGCCAGTACACAGCGCTGGAAAATGATAGCGAGAGGCACTCGCGTCCGCTCGGTTTAAAAATATCCCAACCAAGAATTTGTCTTGCGTATTTTTTTCTCACCACGCGACACTTACAAATAATAATACAATAGTATTATAATTGATTATATTGAGCAAATACATACACTATTAGGTTCAAGAATGCTTACCTTGGATCATTTCATTAGAATTGGAAAGGATTGTAATAAAAAGGTAGATGCACTCCTGGAATTTGCGACTACTGAACTTGCAAAATATGAAGCAAAATTAGAGTAACAGAAAGAAATTGCTGAACGAGAAAAAGAAGAACTTGAAAAAAAAGAAGCTGAGACAAAAGCTGAATTAAGACGAGAAAAAGAAGAACTTGAAAGAAAAGAAGCTGAGAAAAAAGCTAAATTAAGACGAGAAAAAGAAGAACTTAGACAAGAAGAAGAAAATAAAATGAAACGAGAGGAAATTATAAGGCAACAAGAAATGGAATTGGCACGTCTTAAGTTGGAAACTGCAAGATTTCAGGCACAAAGTGTTGCAGCAAGCCAGAATGATAATGCTCAGAATGGATCTTCATCCAACCAAAACAAACCTTATTACAATTTTAAATTACCTCATTTCAAATTGAACTTCGACGACCTTGGATCGTACCTGGCACGTTTCGAACAGGTGTGTTTAACACATAACTTACCAAAACAAACATGGGCTTTAAAACTTAGTGAATTGTTGGACGGGAAACCATTAAGTGCAGTTCAGAATGTTGACCCAACAATAGCTAGTGACTATGACGCCATTAAGGCCTTATTATTACGTCGTTTCCATTTGGACGAAGAGGGTTGCATATTACGTTTTAAGAAATCATACGACAAGTTAGTTGATTTGTTACTAAGGGATAAAGTGTTATCCTCTGTCAGCTCGCCGTTCTTTGCCTATTTGCAAGAACGTAAACCATCTACGATCGATGAATTAGAAAAAATTTCAATAAATTATTGCACTGCTCATCCGAATGCGAGCATTTCTAACTCGCTAATAAGAGAACCTCTACCTGTGGCCTCTAATATGTCATACCACAGTCATGACAAACCAAGAACACACAGCGTAGATAGAAGTCGCTTCAAAGGAAATTATAATATTAATTTTCATAATGGACATAATAATTTTAACAATAAGAGTGATTTTAATAGAGGAAGACCACAAAATAGAAATCAGTCACCTCAGTTTAAATACAACAATAGTCAACACAATACAAATCATAACCGATCACACAACTCTAATACTGGTAATAGTTGGAATAACTATAATCAAGGCTCGAGACACAGAGATAACAGTCACTACAGGGGACAACGAAATAATTCCAATGATTATTCTCGTCAGCGGTCCCAGTCTCGTAGATCATCTCAGTATGATCACCATACAGGGGCAGCAGTTACTAATAATACAACCCCAGATGTTACACAAAACGATAAAGTAATACAATCTTCTGCTACATGTTACGCTATGAATTATAATGTGGCAAATAGTTGCCCAGAATGTAATCTTGTTTTTCAGAAAGCAAAGGAGACAGTATTGAACTGCGGACATATTCTACCAGAAGTAGGTCTTGCAGCCAACGATGGAACAGGCTCTCTTATATTCAACAGAGGGATAATAAATGGATCTATCGTCTCTGTTTTGAGAGATTCCGGATCCACAACGATTGGAGTTCGACAGTCACTGATCCATCCAAGTTGTGCAACAGGGGAATATGTCAGATGCATGACGTTTGGTGGGACAATAGAATTTTATCCCACTGCTATAATATATGTTAACACACCTTTTTTTCACAGGTAATGTTAAAGTATGCATGTTAAAAAAAATCCTATTGCAGATCTTATGATGGGTCGTATTCATGGCAGCAAGGATTGCACACCAGAAAAAAAATATGGAATGGGAAATGAAACATTTACAATTTTATGGCAATGCTAACGCCGTCATTGCAATGGCTACATTACGTGCCAAGAATATGAATACATGTGGCACAGCAGTTTCTAATTTTAGTCTTGGTACTATTTTTGAAAAAGAGGAATATAGTGAGACTCTCCATCAAAATAATAATAAGCCTATTTTACGACAAGTAGTCAGCACTAGGAGTGATACTAATGTGTCTACACACCCAGTGGCTGATAGAAGATCATTCCGAGGGAGTTATACTTTTCCTCGGCAGAATATTACTGCCAATTCTGAAAATAAATGCTGGCGACAGGATCATATTATACTTGATCGTAATAAAACTGTTAACATTGTCAACGGTGTAAAAGATTGTACTAAGAAGAGTAAGATGTTGAAACATATAGGTGGAGTTAAGAGTAATGAGAAGGGTGCATATTCTCGCACCGTATTAGTGCGCAATCTGCCACACGACATTACATGGCAGGCACTTAGTAATTTCTTCAATTACATGGCAGACGTTAGGTTCGTGCGTCTGTTGCCCCCTACCAACAATAGGTATGGTGAAGCTATGGTTACATTTCATAACAACAGAGATGCTCGAAAGATTATCGAGCTTGACAATGGTGTTTATTTTCACCACCGTTCTTTGAGATTACAATTAGTAACTGATTCTGCGTCACGCAAATAACAGGTTACATTAACACTGTTCTTCACATCTTTGATGACTCAGCATAGTCAGTCATCATCAATTTTTTTTCTTTCCTAGTAATCTATTCGTACATATATTAGTTAAGGTAGACTCTTCAATTAAGTGATACTTCTGTTATCTTGTCTACTATGTCACTATTCTAATCTTTCAGTAATTCAGGAAGAAGAATCTTCTTTTCCTGAGGTACAGATGGCATTACCTGTACCAATAGTACAACCTACTGAATCTTGGCGGGATGTAACCATCTCTACTTCGGTTACACCGCAACAGCATCAGAAGATTGCTGATCTCTTACAATTATTCCCAGATGTGCTGACAGACGTACCTGGTCGCACATCAGCGATCTCTCATGACATCATTCTTAATGATGATACACCAATCCGTGTACATCTCTATTCTGTCCCACTACATTTTCTTAGTAAAACAACTCAAGAACTTGAACATATGTTGTCTCTAGGTATTATTGAACCTAGTAACTCTCCAGTTTCGTCACCACTAGTCATTGTCAGAAAGAAGGGACAACAACATTTCGTCTATGCGTGGACTATAGGAAGCTAAATGCTCAGACTGTAGTTTATAGCGAACCACATCCACTCCTTGACGATTTACTTCCTCGTCTATCCAACACAACAATTTTCACAAAGATAGACTTAACTAAAGGTTACTGGCAAATACCATTAACTGAAATAAAAAAGCTAAATATACTACACAGCGTTTTTGCGTTTTCCACTTCACAAGGTTCTTTACCAGTGGAATGTGATGCCTTTTGGGCTTGTGAACGCTCCAGCTACCTTTATTTCGCATGATGCGACATATTTTATCAGGTAGACCAGACATCATTACATTACATCGACGACATATGCTTATTTAGTTTGTCATTTTAGGAACATTTTTCGGGCTTAGATGTGTTTTGGAAATACTGCGGGCTAATCATTTAACCGCGAAACCTACGAAAATACAAATTGCGTTTCAGGAGATAACCTTCCTGGGATATATTATTGGAGCAGGACGTATTCAAACGGTTCCTAGTACGGTTTCAAAAATCTTAAATTTATCAGTTCCTCAAACAAAGAAGCAAGTTAGGAACTTATTAGGGTTAGTTCAATACTACAGCAGATTCGTACCTAACTTGTCGTCCATTCACGGCTGTCTTGTCATCATTGTTAAAGAAAGACATGCCGTTGAAAGTGACATGGACTGACAAATGCGACAAAACGTTTCACAAAATATTAAATATATTTTCAAATCCACATATTTTGAGACTACCTGATGCTTCTAAAAAGTTTATCCTTCGTACAGATGCCAGTAATTATGGGATTGGTGCTTGTCCTGCTCCAATGTCACGAAGGCATACTACATCCGACTCTTTACATCTCACGCAAACTCAAGACGCCAGAGACTAAATATTCTACTGTGGATAAAGAGTTATTGGCCGTCGTGTGGGCCATCAACAAATTAGAAAATTTTTTACTGGGTGCACCCTTCTTGATCCAAACAGATCAGAAGGCGGTGGCATCCCTACGTCGCTCGAATCACAAAAGCCCGAAACTTACGAGGTTTGCTATCCCTCCTACAACCATTCGAATTCACCATTGAGTACATATCGGGGACAGAAAACATCGTGGCCGACGTACTCTCAAGAAATCCTTCGGAAGACGATTCATAAATGCGGATAGTCTTAAAATAACTTCACAAAATTAATCATAACAAAAGACAGAATTCGATCAACGAATTATCCACCTATGAATGAAACGTCAACGATTATTCAGAGAAACAAACAATAGAGACGCTAGTCGAACGAGATTAATGAAAGCAAGAGACATAGTGTTCATATTCACACGGGGACTTTGGCTTGTGTCCATTACTAATACAAATGTTACCAAGATAGTCGGAAAGAATATCTGAATTCAAATTGGACAAATTTCGTTATGTGACATGACTAATTGAACGTTATGAAACTTAAATTCATTCAGGATCGGAACATTTAAACAGTTTTTGGAATGGAACTTTCCGTAGATCCTTAAGGACATAACGACGACTGGATCTTCATGTCCGACATTATTAAGTTTAATAAGTTATTAAGTTAATCATCATCTCATCTCAACCCATAACCCGTCATGGGTCGTAGGGGTGCCATGGTGGAAGCATCAGCAGACAGGGTCCTCCACTGCTCTCTATCCTCAGCAATGCGTACAAGTGTGGAGAAACCGTGTCCTGCCCATTCTTTGATGTTATCAGCCCAGGATTTTCTTTGCCTTCCTCTTCTCCGTTTACCTTCGACTGTTCCCTGGAGGATCGTTTTCGAAAGGGAGTCATGACGAGTTACATGCCCAAACCAGGCAAGCTTTCGACGTTTCACTATTGACAAAAGTGGTTCTTGATGGCCTGCATAGGTGTTTATCTTCTCTCTAACATAGACATTTGTTTTGTGCTCTTTATAGCAAATGCGCAAAATTCTTCTATAACATTTATGCTCAAAAGCCTGAATCCTTCGCTCCGTATCTGCAGTGAGTGTCCAGCCCTCACACCCATACAAGAGAATAGATAATACAAGTGATTTGTATAATTTTATCTTCACAGGAAAACTGATGTTACTTTTCCAGATCACATTCAACCTTGTCATGGCAGCTGAGGCCATCTCAAGTCTTGTCTTGATTTCTTTATTTGATCTTCCATCACTACATATAGTGGACCCGAGATATTTAAAGGTGTTAACTTCTTCTAACGTTTGCCCATTTAACGTAATGTTGGTCGGAACATGTTTCTTATGGCTATTCACCAATATCTTGCTTTTTTTCTATATTAATTTCTATCCCATATGTTCTTGTTACTTTCTCCAGTCTAGAGGTAAGGTCTTGAAGTTCTGATTCTGTTCCAGCTATCAGATCAATATCATCAGCAAAACGTAGATTACACAGAGGTCGGCCTCCAATCGATATGGTTGATTTATAATCGTAGAGAGCCTCCTGCATAATATGTTCTAGATAAATGTTAAAGAGCACTGGTGACAGGATACATCCCTGGCGAACTCCTACAGTTGTTTTGAAAAATTCTCCAATGTCATTGCTTGCAAAAACAGCACTGCTTGCGTCCTTGTATAGTGCTTCAATGATATCTATGATGTTGGTATCAAAATTGAATTTTCTCATTATTTGCCATAAACCTTCATGCCAGACTCGATCGAAGGCTTTTGTGAAATCGATGAAGTTATGGTATAAATCATGTTGATGCTGGAGATGTTTTTCGATCAGTAATCTAATATTGAAGATTTGTTCTGAGGTACTTCTTTTTGGTCTAAAGCCAGCCTGTTCCTCTGAACAAGATTTCTTCTGATTTCTGTTAATAAAGAACATAATATAAATTGAAGTGTGATAAATAAAAAAATGAAATGTGTAAAACGAAAGAAAAAATGAAAAAAACAAAATAATATCACACAAATCGAATACTTTAAATATTTTATTTATGAATATGATAGCTGTTTTTATGCATTTAGTTAAGATATTCACACTAAATGTATGATTATTTTTTTTTTATTAAGTCGTCAAGTTAATTACTTAGTAATTACTCGACACTCATAATTAAGTTTAATCACACATAACTAAATTAATTTATACTTTATTTTTTTTTTCTTTCTTTACTTTACTTGTCCTCACTTCTCATATCTGTTATTATGACACTATCTCTCATTTTGTTTAATTAGATGGTAATTAATTAATACCCTACATACTTATTATGATTATTTAGTTTAATTTTAATTAGTTAGAATAATTTTCTTTACATAGCACTTCATTATTTACTCACAACAGTCGTTAAGTTCATTAGATAATTATTTAGCGACAGTTGACACCCCTTTGTTTAATATAATAATATTATACGACTGATATCTTATCGACATGACCACGACACTGTTCTAGACAGAACATCGTAGGCCATAGGTCGGGTTTTTGTTAATTTTTTCATAAGGTTAAGTAAGATAGTTCAAAAAAATCTATCTAATAGATTTTTTTCCCCGGCGGGCAGGGAATTGTTTAAACGGTATTTTATTGAAGTCGTCTGCTATAATTGGCATGTGCTACTTCTAGGGTCACAGCGTTTAATATAAAAGTTTGATGTTAAGAATTCACGGACTACTGAACGCTATATGCACGATCGATTTATGACGTGTTAGCGTTGATAGGTCACGCATCGTGACTTAGATACGAGACCCTTTTTTTACGTTTACCGTCAAGCTATGAAAACGCGTCCTATATTCGTCCAGTGTTAGGCATTGTATTGCCACATATTTTATATAAGTACTTCGAAGTAGGGACTCAGGGTCAGTCCAAGTTATATGAATCAATACTAATATAAATAGGTTAGTATACAACCAACTTCAAGGAAGATTATTTCAGTCCATAATATGATATTTTATCAGACGCATACGCTCATTGTCGGCCGTTGGAAACCCCAACCCGCGCGATGCACAACACAGCTATGATGTTCTGGCTATATTAATTCATTTTACTGGACACGGACTGAGAATATTAAATGGATTCAACTGTACTCAATTATATATGTATGCTATTAATGAATAATACTTGTGATGTCTTCATCCGTTGTTCCGTCAATAAACGTTTGGACTCAATCAAGGACTTACCCACATTACTTCGATTACGGTTGGTTGCTTCAACTTGAATTCTTGATTGTTGTTTGACCTGATGAACTCTTCTTCATAGGAAGTTTATACTAATGATAATCAGGTTCGTACGGAACCAATATTTTCTTGGACACTCATTAATCAACGAAAACCATTACGTTGACCTCAACTGAGATAATGATAAATAAGCAAAACTTACAGATTCAACTAATAATAATAGAATGAAAGACCCAACAACCGAAGCCACGCAACAATGAGTACATAGAAAAAGCAATGTTCTTGCTATAATACTACAGTTGTGACTGAACATAAGATAGAATTATATCTATGGCGGGTGTCTGCTTTCTGTGAAAGTTATGGCTAGAGTCTAGGCCTTAACTGTTAATACACCTTTTATTGCAGGCTACCGCCATAGTTATTATTAAATTCTTTTGTTCAGTCACTACTGTTGTATCATGGGCGAGATACATTGCATTTTTCTTTGTACTCATTGCTTTGGTGGCCTTCGTTTTCATTGGGTCTACATTATTCCTCATTATTTTTAGTTGAATCTGTAAGTTTTGCTTATTTATCATTATCTCTAGTTGAGGTCAAACGTATTGGTTTTGTCGTGATTAATGAGTGTCCAAAGGGAAAATATGGTTCCGTACGAACCTGATTATCATTAGTATAAACTTCCTATGAAGAAGAGTTCATCAGGTCAAACAACAATCAAGAATTCAAGTTGAAGCAACCAACCGTAATCGAAGTAATGTGGGTAAGTCCTTGATTGAGTCCAAACGTTTATTGACGGAACAACGGATGAAGACATCACAAGTATTATTCATTAATAGCATACATATATAATTGAGTACAGTTGAATCCATTTAATACTCTCAGTCCGTGTCCAGTAAAATGAATTAATATAGCCAGAACATCATAGCTGTGCACGCGCGGTTGGGGTTTCCAACGGCCGACTATGAGCGTATGCGTATGATAATTATCTTATTATGGACTGATATAATCTTCCGTGAAGTTGGTTGTATACTAACCTATTTATATTATTTGATTCATATAACTTGGACTGACCCTGAGTCCCTACTTCGAAGTACTTATATAAATATGTGGCAATACAATGCCTAACACTGGACGAATATAGGACGCGTCTTCATAGCTTGACGGTCAACGTAAAGAGGGTCTCGTATCTAAGTCACGATGCGTGACCTATCAACGCTAACACGTCATAAATCGATCGTGCATATAGCGTTCAGTAGTCCGTGAATTCTTAACATCAAATTATATTAAACGCTGTGACCCTAGAAGTAGCACACTGCCAATTATAGCAGACGACTTCAATAAAATACCGTAACAATTCCCTGCCCGCCGGGGAAAAAAATCTATTAGATAGATTTTTTTGAACTATCTTACTTAACCTTATGAAAAAATTAACAAAAACCCGACCTATGGCCTACGATGTTCTGTCTAGAACAGTGTCGTGGTCATGTCGATAAGATATCAGTCGTATAATATTATTATATTAAACAAAGGGGTGTCAACTGTCGCTAAATAATTATCTAATGAACTTAACGACTGTTGTGAGTAAATAATGAAGTGCTATGTAAAGAAAATTATTCTAACTAATTAAAATTAAACTAAATAATCATAATAAGTATGTAGGGTATTAATTAATTACCATCTAATTAAACAAAATGAGAGATAGTGTCATAATAACAGATATGAGAAGTGAGGACAAGTAAAGTAAAGAAAGAAAAAAAAAATAAAGTATAAATTAATTTAGTTATGTGTGATTAAACTTAATTATGAGTGTCGAGTAATTACTAAGTAATTAACTTGACGACTTAATAAAAGAAAAAATAATCATACATTTCGTGTGAATATCTTAACTAAATGCATATAACAGCTATCATATTCATAAATAAAATATTTAAAGTATTCGCTTGTGTGATATTATTTTGTTCTTTTCATCTTTTCTTTCTTTTGACACATTTCATTTTTTTATTTATCACACTTCAATTTTATTATGTTCTTTATTAACAGAAATCAGAAGAAATCTTGTCAGAGGAACAGGCTGGCTTTAGACCAAAAAGAAGTACCTCAGAACAAATCTTCAATATTAGATTACTGATCGAAAAACATCTCCAGCATCAACATGATTTATACCATAACTTCATCGATTTCACAAAAGCCTTCGATCGAGTCTGGCATGAAGGTTTATGGCAAATAATGAGAAAATTCAATTTTGATACCAACATCATAGATATCATTGAAGCACTATACAAGGACGCAAGCAGTGCTGTTTTTGCAAGCAATGACATTGGAGAATTTTTCAAAACAACTGTAGGAGTTCGCCAGGGATGTATCCTGTCACCAGTGCTCTTTAACATTTATCTAGAACATATTATGCAGGAGGCTCTCTACGATTATAAATCAACCATATCGATTGGAGGCCGACCTCTGTGTAATCTACGTTTTGCTGATGATATTGATCTGATAGCTGGAACAGAATCAGAACTTCAAGACCTTACCTCTAGACTGGAGAAAGTAACAAGAACATATGGGATAGAAATTAATATAGAAAAAAGCAAGATATTGGTGAATAGCCATAAGAAACATGTTCCGACCAACATTACGTTAAATGGGCAAACGTTAGAAGAAGTTAACACCTTTAAATATCTCGGGTCCACTATATGTAGTGATGGAAGATCATCAAATAAAGAAATCAAGACAAGACTTGAGATGGCCTCAGCTGCCATGACAAGGTTGAATGTGATCTGGAAAAGTAACATCAGTTTTCCTGTGAAGATCAAATTATACAAATCACTTGTATTATCTATTCTCTTGTATGGGTGTGAGGGCTGGACACTCACTGCAGATACGGAGCGAAGGATTCAGGCTTTTGAGCATAAATGTTATAGAAGAATTTTGCGCATTTGCTATAAAGAGCACAAAACAAATGTCTATGTTAGAGAGAAGATAAACACCTATGCAGGCCATCAAGAACCACTTTTGTCAATAGTGAAACGTCGAAAGCTTGCCTGGTTTGGGCATGTAACTCGTCATGACTCCCTTTCGAAAACGATCCTCCAGGGAACAGTCGAAGGTAAACGGAGAAGAGGAAGGCAAAGAAAATCCTGGGCTGATAACATCAAAGAATGGGCAGGACACGGTTTCTCCACACTTGTACGCATTGCTGTGATTAACTTAATAACTTATTAAACTTAATAATGTCGGACATGAAGATCCAGTCGTCGTTATGTCCTTAAGGATCTACGGAAAGTTCCATTCCAAAAACTGTTTAAATGTTCCGATCCTGAATGAATTTAAGTTTCATAACGTTCAATTAGTCATGTCACATAACGAAATTTGTCCAATTTGAATTCAGATATTCTTTCCGACTATCTTGGTAACATTTGTATTAGTAATGGACACAAGCCAAAGTCCCCGTGTGAATATGAACACTATGTCTCTTGCTTTCATTAATCTCGTTCGACTAGCGTCTCTATTGTTTGTTTCTCTGAATAATCGTTGACGTTTCATTCATAGGTGGATAATTCGTTGATCGAATTCTGTCTTTTGTTATGATTAATTTTGTGAAGTTATTTTAAGACTATCCGCATTCATGAATCGTCTTCCGAAGGATTTCTTGAGAGTACGTCGGCCACGATGTTTTCTGTCCCCGATATGTACTCAATGGTGAATTCGAATGGTTGTAGGAGGATAGCAAACCTCGTAAGTTTCGGGCTTTTGTGATTCGAGCGACGTAGGGATGCCACCGCCTTCTGATCTGTTTGGATCAAGAAGGGTGCACCCAGTAAAAAATTTTCTAATTTGTTGATGGCCCACACGACGGCCAATAACTCTTTATCCACAGTAGAATATTTAGTCTCTGGCGTCTTGAGTTTGCGTGAGATGTAAAGAGTCGGATGTAGTATGCCTTCGTGACGTTGGAGCAGACAAGCACCAATCCCATAATTACTGGCATCTGTACGAAGGATAAACTTTTTAGAAGCATCAGGTAGTCTCAAAATATGTGGATTTGAAAATATATTTAATATTTTGTGAAACGTTTTGTCGCATTTGTCAGTCCATGTCACTTTCAACGGCATGTCTTTCTTTAACAATGATGACAAGACAGCCGTGATGGACGACAAGTTAGGTACGAATCTGCTGTAGTATTGGACTAACCCTAATAAGTTCCTAACTTGCTTCTTCGTTTGAGGAACTGATAAATTTAAGATTTTTGAAACCGTACTAGGAACCGTTTGAATACGTCCTGCTCCAATAATATGTCCCAGGAAGGTTATCTCCTGAAACGCAATTTGTATTTTCGTAGGTTTCGCGGTTAAATGATTATCCCGCAGTATTTCCAAAACACATCTAAGCCCCGAAAAATGTTCCTAAAATGACAAACTAAATAAGCATATGTCGTCGATGTATGTAATGATGTCTGGTCTACCTGATAAAATATGTCGCATCATGCGAATAAAGGTAGCTGGAGCGTTCACAAGCCCAAAAGGCATCACATTCCACTGGTAAAGACCTTGTGAAGTGGAAAACGCTGTGTAGTATTTAGCTTTTTCAGTTAATGGTATTTGCCAGTAACCTTTAGTTAAGTCTATCTTTGTGAAAATTGTTGCGTTGGATAGACGAGGAAGTAAATCGTCAAGGAGTGGATGTGGTTCGCTATCAACTACAGTCTGAGCATTTAGCTTCCTATAGTCCACGCATAGACGAATGTTGTTGTCCTTCTTTCTGACAATGACTAGTGGTGACGAAAATGGAGAGTTACTAGGTTCAATAATACCTAGAGACAACATATGTTCAAGTTCTTGAGTTGTTTTACTAAGAAAATGTAGTGGGACAGAATAGAGATGTACACGGATTGGTGTATCATCATTAAGAATGATGTCATGAGAGATCGCTGATGTGCGACCAGGTACGTCTGTCAGCACATCTGGGAATAATTGTAAGAGATCAGCAATCTTCTGATGCTGTTGCGGTGTAACCGAAGTAGAGATGGTTACATCCCGCCAAGATTCAGTAGGTTGTACTATTGGTACAGGTAATGCCATCTGTACCTCAGGAAAAGAAGATTCTTCTTCCTGAATTACTGAAAGATTAAAATAGTGACATAGTAGACAAGATAACAAAAGTATCACTTAATTGAAGAGTCTACCTTAACTAATATATGTACGAATAGATTACTAGGAAAGAAAAAAAATTGATGATGACTGACTATGCTGAGTCATCAAAGATGTGAAGAACAGTGTTAATGTAACCTGTTATTTGCGTGACGCAGAATCAGTTACTAATTGTAATCTCAAAGAACGGTGGTGAAAATAAACACCATTGTCAAGCTCGATAATCTTTCGAGCATCTCTGTTGTTATGAAATGTAACCATAGCTTCACCATACCTATTGTTGGTAGGGGGCAACAGACGCACGAACCTAACGTCTGCCATGTAATTGAAGAAATTACTAAGTGCCTGCCATGTAATGTCGTGTGGCAGATTGCGCACTAATACGGTGCGAGAATATGCACCCTTCTCATTACTCTTAACTCCACCTATATGTTTCAACATCTTACTCTTCTTAGTACAATCTTTTACACCGTTGACAATGTTAACAGTTTTATTACGATCAAGTATAATATGATCCTGTCGCCAGCATTTATTTTCAGAATTGGCAGTAATATTCTGCCGAGGAAAAGTATAACTCCCTCGGAATGATCTTCTATCAGCCACTGGGTGTGTAGACACATTAGTATCACTCCTAGTGCTGACTACTTGTCGTAAAATAGGCTTATTATTATTTTGATGGAGAGTCTCACTATATTCCTCTTTTTCAAAAATAGTACCAAGACTAAAATTAGAAACTGCTGTGCCACATGTATTCATATTCTTGGCACGTAATGTAGCCATTGCAATGACGGCGTTAGCATTGCCATAAAATTGTAAATGTTTCATTTCCCATTCCATAATTTTTTCTGGTGTGCAATCCTTGCTGCCATGAATACGACCCATCATAAGATCTGCAATAGGATTTTTTTTAACATGCATACTTTAACATTACCTGTGAAAAAAGGTGTGTTAACATATATTATAGCAGTGGGATAAAATTCTATTGTCCCACCAAACGTCATGCATCTGACATATTCCCCTGTTGCACAACTTGGATGGATCAGTGACTGTCGAACTCCAATCGTTGTGGATCCGGAATCTCTCAAAACAGAGACGATAGATCCATTTATTATCCCTCTGTTGAATATAAGAGAGCCTGTTCCATCGTTGGCTGCAAGACCTACTTCTGGTAGAATATGTCCGCAGTTCAATACTGTCTCCTTTGCTTTCTGAAAAACAAGATTACATTCTGGGCAACTATTTGCCACATTATAATTCATAGCGTAACATGTAGCAGAAGATTGTATTACTTTATCGTTTTGTGTAACATCTGGGGTTGTATTATTAGTGTCTGCTGCCCCTGTATGGTGATCATACTGAGATGATCTACGAGACTGGGACCGCTGACGAGAATAATCATTGGAATTATTTCGTTGTCCCCTGTAGTGACTGTTATCTCTGTGTCTCGAGCCTTGATTATAGTTATTCCAACTATTACCAGTATTAGAGTTGTGTGATCGGTTATGATTTGTATTGTGTTGACTATTGTTGTATTTAAACTGAGGTGACTGATTTCTATTTTGTGGTCTTCCTCTATTAAAATCACTCTTATTGTTAAAATTATTATGTCCATTATGAAAATTAATATTATAATTTCCTTTGAAGCGACTTCTATCTACGCTGTGTGTTCTTGGTTTGTCATGACTGTGGTATGACATATTAGAGGCCACAGGTAGAGGTTCTCTTATTAGCGAGTTAGAAATGCTCGCATTCGGATGAGCAGTGCAATAATTTATTGAAATTTTTTCTAATTCATCGATCGTAGATGGTTTACGTTCTTGCAAATAGAAAGGTATTGCGTATGTTCGCAATAAAACCTGTAAAGTCTTTATTAGAATCTGGTATAATACTCTTAAAACGTAATATGCAACCCTCTTCGTCCAAATGGAAACGACGTAATAATAAGGCCTTAATGGCGTCATAGTCACTAGCTATTGTTGGGTCAACATTCTGAACTGCACTTAATGGTTTCCCGTCCAACAATTCACTAAGTTTTAAAGCCCATGTTTGTTTTGGTAAGTTATGTGTTAAACACACCTGTTCGAAACGTGCCAGGTACGATCCAAGGTCGTCGAAGTTCAATTTGAAATGAGGTAATTTAAAATTGTAATAAGGTTTGTTTTGGTTGGATGAAGATCCATTCTGAGCATTATCATTCTGGCTTGCTGCAACACTTTGTGCCTGAAATCTTGCAGTTTCCAACTTAAGACGTGCCAATTCCATTTCTTGTTGCCTTATAATTTCCTCTCGTTTCATTTTATTTTCTTCTTCTTGTCTAAGTTCTTCTTTTTCTCGTCTTAATTTAGCTTTTTTCTCAGCTTCTTTTCTTTCAAGTTCTTCTTTTTCTCGTCTTAATTCAGCTTTTGTCTCAGCTTCTTTTTTTTCAAGTTGTTCTCTTTCTCGTTCAGCCATTTCTTTCTGTTACTCTAATTTTGCTTCATATTTTGCAAGTTCAGTAGTCGCAAATTCCAGGAGTGCATCTACCTTTTTATTACAATCCTTTCCAATTCTAATGAAATGATCCAAGGTAAGCATTCTTGAACCTAATAGTGTATGTATTTGCTCAATATAATCAATTATAATACTATTGTATTATTATTTGTAAGTGTCGCGTGGTGAGAAAAAAAATACGCAAGACAAATTCTTGGTTGGGATATTTTTAAACCGAGCGGACGCGAGTGCCTCTCGCTATCATTTTCCAGCGCTGTGTACTGGCTACAAAAACGAAGCGATATTTGGTTTTGATGGCTAACGAATAAAATTCCTATAAAAAGAAGGAATGATCGGAAAGAGTTGATAATAGTATCGTTAGGAGCGGAGAAGTCCACATTTATTTCCTTTTAAACAACTAATTCCACCGTTGTTGCAAAAAGAAGATAGAAGCTTGAGAGAAATCGTAGCAGACAGGTTACACACGAAAAATTGAAACCTCGGAAGAGAGACGAATCTGAAGGCAGAGAGGGAGAGAAGGATTAACACCTGAGCAAGTTCATTCCTATTTGTTATGCCGGGCAGTTGAACTTTTGCCAAGCCTACAGTCAGTTCTACTTCTGATTTATCCTAAAAGGGGTATGTAATATTACGAATATATATGTATGTATGTATGCAAATGCTTCTTTCACAGGTTTGATAATTAAATTAAACTGCGAGACAACATTTGAATTCAAAATGGATAATGATGCAAGGACCAGGATGCATAATAGAGATGCGCAGGAATGGAAAGGCAGAACTAATGGAAGGCCTATGGTGTATAACATTGTTTTATTGATGACTGAAATTCAAACTGACTGTAGAAAGAAAATGCAGCATCATGACTGTGTACAGAAATTGTATTATGTATTTTTGAGAATGTAATCACTTAGACTTGTCATTGCCTATACACTGCCATTGAACCAGAACTTATGCCATACCTATAAGCATACACTGAACACATCACCTCACAACACGCAGACCCGTGAGAAATCACCACACAAGGACTAGCCACATGCTACATATTTTGCAGGTTTACTGGTCTAGTTCGGAACAGCCTGATCTGAAACTACCATCCACTCAACTTATACTGTGTGCGACGGAGTTCAAGTGTTTTGGCTCCATCATTCCTTGGCTAGCCAAACATAAGATCCTAGAAGCTGGATTCCAACTACACTCGTGTGTTACCAGACATTGTCCAGGACTGTAAAGCTAAGTCCTAAGTGTTAACATTCCAAAAAACTTCTGTGAGATCCCAAAAGAGACTGTGTAGTGATGAAAAGTGCAATCTGTGTTAACCCAGTGCAGGCAAAAGACTTTAGGATTAACGTAGACATGAACTTTATGTAAAAAGTTATAAATATTGTTGATTTTTGTATTTTTCATTTCAATTGAGATCTTCCGATTTTCTAAAGAGAAATAAGAAACTAGATGTACATTAATAAATAATTCAGTAAATTGTAATTTTATGACTTGTCAAGTTCTTATTGTTGACAGTTATATTTTGCTGTATTATTGTTGTCACAGTATAGTTAGGTGACGGTAGCACTCTAGAGCTCTTGATCTATACAAATTCCACCCAGACGTGTGCTCTTTACAGCTATAGCTATACCTGTGCCATCCTTACACCAGTGCTCTTCTCCGAGACTGGGATATACCTGTCTAGACTAAATTTACGTGTCTAGTCTTCTTCACTATCAACATCTGCCAATTTTATTAACTCATTACGTCACATTTTGGGGGCTCGTTCGCGGGATTGTCTTATTATCCTGAGCCAGTATCTATCCTTCTTGTATCTCTTTCTCATAAGAAGTCTTGGTAATAAAAAAAATAAAAAATTTATTTTTAAAAAAAAGTAAATTTTAAATTTTTTTTGAAAAGTACCTTTGTAGTACACAAGTTAAACAGTGGTCTCTCACATTGGTTGAAGGAATATTGTACGTCTTTAATTAAGTTAGTTCAAGTAATTAATTAGTAGTAACGTTAGATACTCCTTTCAACGTAACGCCATGGCTGACTTGGTAAAGTTCAAAACTGCAATCATGCAGATGGGTAAGGAACTTGGTTTGTCAGATGAAGCTCTCATCCAATATGTTACTACGGAAGTGGATAAGCATAATGGACAGGGAAGAACGAAAGTTGCAATTAGAGACTGAAGCAAAGAGATTAGAGGCTGAAAGAGAAGCAAAGAAATTAGATGCTGAAAAAAGGCGGTTGCAAGCAGAAGCGGAAAGAGAAGCTAAGAGGCTACAGTTGGAAGCTGAAACTAGGAGGTTAGAGGTTGAGGCTGAAGCTAGGAGGTTGGAGGCTGAAAGAGGACATGAGCTGAGGATGAGGCAGCTGGAACTTCAATCAGTTGCTAGTTCCAGTGGGAGCACATCACCTCACTCCAACAACAGCAACTCCAACCAAAGTACTTCAAATGGAGCCATGAACTTTCATATGGACCCATTTGTTGAGAAGGAGGACTTCATAGAAGCTTATATAGACAGATTTGAACGGCTAGCCACAACTTATGGTTTAGAAAAGGAAAAGTGGAATTTGAAGCTATCTCAAGGATTGAGAGGAGTTTCTTATGAAGTATTCTTGAAACTACAAAAGGAAGATCAAGAATATTTTGAAGCCCTGAAGCAGGCATTGCTTGTTCGTTATGAACAGAACTCTGAGGCTTATCGAAAAAAATTCCGAACTGCTAAGAAGGAGGCTGGAGAGACTTATCAGCAATTTACGACACGATTGGAGACTTACCTACTAAGGTGGTGTAAGTTAGGAAACTTTTATCCAGATTTCGAGGGGCTAAAGGAGATGATGTTGATAGAACAGCTACTAGATTCCATAACCCCTGAAACTAAAAAGTTCCTGATAGAGAATAAAAGAGATAGGTTAGATGACATAATCACCTATGCCGAAAGCCACCAACTGGCTCAGTCCATGAATCAGGGAGCTAAGAAGAAACGTGTAGAAGTATTTAAGAAACCACAAAACTATACAATGTCGGAAGGAAGTGGCCACAACCAGGACCACTCATTCAAGAATAGGCCAAGATGGGACTACAAGGAAAGAACCCCTTTAGGATCAGACCGGAGACCTTCAAGAAAGGGAGATAAGTGGTGCAAATTTTGTAAGATGAGCAACCACAACACTGATGAATGTGGGAGGAAAAAACCCCTTCATCATGCTGCATGTCTACAGGTGAAGACTTCTGATAGGAAGGAACTGGCAGTGAGTCAGAAGGACCTCCATCATCCCCCTGTCTGTGAGGAAGTGACCGTGAATGGCACTCAAGTACTGTGCTTATATGACACAGGCTTGGACTTTGACTCGGTCGTGTGTTCTTCTCTGGTGAGCCAGGAACAGATAACCACAGAAACAGTGGAAATCCAAGGACCAGTAAAAGGAGCAGGAACCATGACATTGCCCATAGCCAGAATCAATGTTAGGTCTCGCTATGTGGAAGGAGAGATCAAAGCAGCGGTGATGGATGATCCTATTTACCCAATAATCCTGGGATGTAGGTATGTTTTCTTAGGAGAACCGGTAAAACCTGTAATTATGGCAACAGTCCAGACCAGGTCAAGCTCCAAGAAAATGGAGGAAAATCCTATAAATACTCATCCGGAAGAGAGAAAGTAAGGGATGAATATATACCGGGAAAGCAGAATGTTGGTGCGGATTTTTTAAGTAGACACCCCACTACAGCGGAAGGAGAGAACTACCAGAATTAGTCTCAGTAAATTTTTTTTAGGTCTGCTGAGCGAGCTACAGCTTAAAGAGGAGGGCAATGTCGCGTGGTGAGAAAAAAATACGCAAGACAAATTCTTGGTTGGGATATTTTTAAACCGAGTGGACGCGAGTGCCTCTCGCTATCATTTTCCAGCGCTGTGTACTGGCTACACAAACGAAGCGATATTTGGTTTTGATGGCTAACGAATAAAATTCCTATAAAAAGAAGGAATGATCGGAAAGAGTTGATAATAGTATCGTTAGGAGCGGAGAAGTCCACATTTATTTCCTTTTAAACAACTAATTCCACCGTTGTTGCAAAAAGAAGATAGAAGCTTTAGAACAGACCACTTCATCATATTTTGTCAAGTTAAGCCACTTTGAAAAATTATATAAATTCTAAGACCAACCCAATAGAGGAAATTATTGGAGGGATAGAAGCTGTTGATGGTACAATTAAAGTAAGGTATAAACACACATGATTCATACAAAAGATAAAAAGAACGGAACGGAGGAAGAAAATAAGAAAACACAAAACCGCTGCGCGAGCCGTTTGGAACGAACATTTCAGCCGCAGACGTGAGATGCTTTCTCGCTCGCTCGCTAGCTGTGTATAAATAGAGAGAAATCATGGCAGACAGGTTACGCACGAAAAATTGAAACCTCGGAAGAGAGACGAATCTGAAGGCAGAGAGGGAGAGAAGGATCAACACCTGAGCAAGTTCATTCCTATTTGTTATGCCGGGCAGTTGAACTTTTGCCAAGCCTACAGTCAGTTCTACTTCTGATTTATCCTAAAAGGGGTATGTAATATTACGAATATATATGTATGTATGTATGCAAATGCTTCTTTCACAGGTTTGATAATTAAATTAAACTGCGAGACAACATTTGAATTCAAAATGGATAATGAGGCAAGGACCAGGATGCATAATAGAGATGCGCAGGAATGGAAAGGCAGAACTAATGGAAGGCCATTGTTTTATTGATGACTGAAATTCAAACTGACTGTAGAAGGAAAATGCAGCATCATGACTGTGTACAGAAATTGTATTATGTATTTTTGAGAATGTAATCACTTAGACTTGTCATTGCCTATACACTGCCATTGAACCAGAACTTATGCCATACCTATAAGCATACACTGAACACATCACCTCACAACACGCAGACCCGTGAGAAATCACCACACAAGGACTAGCCACATGCTACATATTTTGCAGGTTTACTGGTCTAGTTTGGAACAGCCTGATCTGAAACTACCATCCACTCAACTTATACTGTGTGCGACGGAGTTCAAGTGTTTTGGCTCCATCATTCCTTGGCTAGCCAAACATAAGATCCTAGAAGCTGGATTCCAACTACACTCGTGTGTTACCAGACATTGTCCAGGACTGTAAAGCTAAGTCCTAAGTGTTAACATTCCAAAAAACTTCTGTGAGATCCCAAAAGAGACTGTGTAGTGATGAAAAGTGCAATCTGTGTTAACCCAGTGCAGGCAAAAGACTTTAGGATTAACGTAGACATGAACTTTATGTAAAAAGTTATAAATATTGTTGATTTTTGTATTTTTCATTTCAATTGAGATCTTCCGATTTTCTAAAGAGAAATGAAAAACTAGATGTACATTAATAAATAATTCAGTAAATTGTAACAGCTATAGCTATACCTGTGCCATCCTTACACCAGTGCTCTTCTCCGAGACTGGGATATACCTGTCTAGACTAAATTTACGTGTCTAGTCTTCTTCACTATCAACATCTGCCACTCTTATTAACTCATTACGTCACAGTAAGTTCCACAACTATATAATATTATATGTACCTAATAATTGACATCATAACTAGTTAAGCTATTTATTTATTAAAGATGCTGAATTTATATCATACACCTAATATCAATATTCAATAATTATGGGTATTGTCCCTCCATAATTATGTTATTTAATCAATTATATGTGATAAGTCAACAATGTAGTATTATGAAAATGTACTAATTATTATCTAATATGTTTCTCCAATTCAAGGCAAACCATAAATCAAAGTTATTTATCACTATATATTTTGCTATTGTGCCCTTGTCATAATCTACAATATGCTTCAATAGTATATTGGACTACTACTGCAACTAGATGACATCACCTAAGTCATCACATGATTTAGTAAAAATTAATTAAATTATTGTATTATTCTATTAATAATAAATTTATAGTAATATCATTATGTTATTAATATATGAGATCAATACAAACAATACAATTTATTAACCAAAAATTTACAACACAGAAGTGCAAGATACAATTGACAATTTCACAAAATAAATGATTTTACAAAACTAAGCATAGAAATCGGAAGTATTGAAAGGTCAAGGATTGAACTAAATGTAGGTCAGCATACAGAAAAAAAAAATACGAATGCAAAAACTAATGACGTCACAGGACTCATCTGACGGTATTTACAATACATATAAATGAACATAAAGATAGCAAGGTTAGGATTAACGAGATAGCTTACAAACAATAATACAAAACTCAATAAAATGAAACTGAATACAGTAAAATACACTAGTTATTCACAGAACTGGACACCTAACACGCAAGGTCAAATCATAGCAAATGCGAACAAACAACCCATCGGCATAATCATCAATGGGGTTTTTCGCCAAATGCGATCATTTAACGGCCCTGCGGAACGATCAAAACTGACCTTGACGTTCGAAAAGCCTTAAGGATCAGTTTTGATTCCCACCTACCGCCCACAAAGTTAACTATACGATATAAATACATATAGGAACATAAAACATACAACGGTTAACAGATGCTTTTGAAAGGACGAGCCGGTGAATAACATGGACCGAACATTGTTTAAAGTACAAACAGGTACTTAGCTTTTAGACACGATAGGTTTTTACAGTGCCCGTTTCACCAACAGGATAAGGAACTCGTATGACTAGTTCATGAAAGTTGAAATTAGCTTCCATCGTTCAAAGACTTGTTTTGACAGAATTATTTGAAGGTCGATGTATGGCGCTACCATTCAGCTGAGTTCGTTACGTTGCTATGGTATGACGTCACCGGTGTACAAATAGAAAAATTGTCCATTTCGATTCTGCTTGAAGGGAATTGTTTCTTTACAATCTAGTGTGACTTAAAAGTCCACATCCCCACACTGGCCACCATTGTTGCGGGGCTTCGGTTGTTGGGTCTTTCATTCTATTATTATTAGTTGAATCTGTAAGTTTTGCTTATTTATCATTATCTCAGTTGAGGTCAACGTAATGGTTTTCGTTGATTAATGAGTGTCCAAGAAAATATTGGTTCCGTACGAACCTGATTATCATTAGTATAAACTTCCTATGAAGAAGAGTTCATCAGGTCAAACAACAATCAAGAATTCAAGTTGAAGCAACCAACCGTAATCGAAGTAATGTGGGTAAGTCCTTGATTGAGTCCAAACGTTTATTGACGGAACAACGGATGAAGACATCACAAGTATTATTCATTAATAGCATACATATATAATTGAGTGCAGTTGAACCCATTTAATATTCTCAGTCCGTGTCCAGTAAAATGAATTAATATAGCCAGAACATCATAGCTGTGTGCACGCGCAGTTGGGGTTTCCAACGGCCGACAATGAGCGTATGCGTCTGATAAATATCATATTATGGACTGAAATAATCTTCCTTGAAGTTGGTTGTATACTAACCTATTTATATTAGTTGATTCATATAACTTGGACTGACCCTGAGTCCCTACTTCGAAGTACTTATATAAATATGTGGCAATACAATGCCTAACACTGGACGAATATAGGACGCGTCTTCATAGCTTGACGGTCAACGTAAAAAGGGTCTCGTATCTAAGTCACGATGCGTGACCTATCAACGCTAACACGTCATAAATCGATCGTGCATATAGCGTTCAGTAGTCCGTGAATTCTTAACATCAAATTATATTAAACGCTGTGACCCTAGAAGTAGCACACTGCCAACTATAGCAAACGACTTCAATAAAATACCGTAACAATCATTTTGTGGAATGTTAATATATTTCCCCAAGGGGACATTTAATTTGTTTGTGTAATGTCACATGCTGTAATCTGTTTATGTAAATTCATTTAAATGGTTGTAAGATGAATAAGCATATCCATTCAACTGTAACTACAAGGTTAGGTTTCCTGTATGTTTAGTTGGAAGAAGAGGAGTAGTTTTTGCTGTCAGAACATTTACTGACAGGTACCTGGGTGAACAAAATATATTAAGCCTATGCGGGCACATGCTGATAATGGATAGAGTGAAAGGAACAGGAGACTTATATGGTTAAAGACAGCCCTAAAACTATCATAGCAATAATTACAATAAATTTAAATCCCATAGCGGAGCACAACTATTTTATATAACATTAGTGTGATTTTATTGTTTGCTTAATGTAAAGGATGTCTCTTTTGGGTCTCAGTTTCAGGGATACCGATTTGCTAGAGCAGACTCCAGTCAACGAAGAACGTCATATACTCTTCGATCTAGAGGGTTTCTGAATACATCTAGCAACGAGTTGTCAACCCCATTCCTGAACCAAAACCCTTTGTCAATGCCAAGTTAAGCTCACGCAGTGTGCAACGAGCCAATGCTAAATCTGAAATCATCTATTGCAGTAGTAGTCTCCTACTCGCCTATTGATCGCCAGTCAGAGTTACAGTTTAATTCCATCACCCATGGAGTATATATTTACGTAAAGACACTTTTCTGGAGCTAGCACCTTTGGTCCCACGAAAGCGGACAGGCTGTCGCTCAGTTTGTTTATTTGGTCAGCAGGAGAGATAGACAGAGTTCCAGTCCCCCTCGCGCAATTAGGGGCACCAACGTTTAGCGCCTACATTGGATTTACAGGTTAATTCCATCACCCATGGAGTATATATTTACGTAAAGACACTTCTTAAAGCTAGAGCCTTTGGTCCCACGAAAGAGGACAGACTGACACTCAGTTTATTCATTTGGTAAACCGGAAGTAAATAGAGTCTTCCAGCCCACCTCGCGCAATTAGAGATCACCAATGATAGCCCCGACAAGGAAAGTTTTGTAGGTTTATTTCATCCCCTTAAAGGATATCTACATGTAAGACACTTTTCTGGAGCTAGCTTTTGGTCCCACGAAAGCGGACGGGCTGACACTCAGTTTATTTCATTTCTCTGTGTTCTACAGGTTTTATAATCGGTGGTCTGTGTGTTCGTTGTTGGTGTATTTTGCATATTTTTGATTATTGATGTAATTTTATGTTGTTGTGATGACATGCATTATTTTCATGCTTTTCTTCATTTAATAAAGTTTACACATTTTATTAATGCGCTGTTCACGACCCTTCCATCCATAATTTACATTCTTAGCTCTTTACTATAGTCTCTATTTATTATCCAGAGAAAAGAGGAAGAGCAGGAGGTGCTTAGACTATAAAAGTGAGTTGAGGCTTGGAGAGAGAGATAAATTTAATAAATCTTCTTCCAGGTTGTTTCAAGTCCATCTCCTATTTTTCACCTTATCTACGTGTAATCTATAACTCTGTCAGTCCACTATCCCTTGTCGATTTCACTACTATTGTCTAACTCGACAAATACTCTACACTCTAACTCAACCACGACAGCTTCCTCTGTGCCATCGGTCGCCTCCTGCTGCCCTTACATTCCTGACCGTCAATGCCGCATACAGAGACTGCTTCCATGCCCTGGACAGATGGTTTGCTGTCAAATGCTACTCGTTCATTCCTTGCCAGACTCCTGAGTCCCTTTCTGAAGATCTTGGTCTGATGTACGAATACATCAATACCTCTATCATCTGGCGTAATAAACCCCCATCCCCTGTGGACACTTTACCACTTGCAAACCCATTGTCGCCTTGTTGGTGCAACTGCGTTTGTTGGTACTGTCAGCTCACAGCTTTCCTTGACAACAGCCTGACTCTCACATACAAGAAGGTCTAGTTGAGGTTCATGCTCACACAACCCCTCGTCGTGCTTTGGCTGTTTCCGAGGTTGGCATGGTGTTTTCTTTCTCTGCACCTCCTCTTGTGCTGGCGAACTGGTCTGTGATAGCTGTGCTAGCTGGGACTTTAGGAGAGATAATTCTGCTTTGAGTGCTTCCTCTTCATTGTGAGCTTCTACACTGTCTACCTGCATCAGTGTATCAGGCTTTTTGCCTTCCAAGAAAACAGAACATTCCCTAGGCCCCTGACTCACGGCCTGGACATTCCTAGTCATCTCATTGACTAGTGGTCGCTCACTGTAGGCTTCTTCCACTATTTTGAGTAGCTGCTCAGGGCTGGCCTTGGCTCCGCCACGTATCTGTAATTATCTAGATACCACTGGTGCAACGTTATTCCAGATAACGTCTACCTTATCTTCGGCAGAAAAGAGCGCTACATTCCACACGGCCTCTACGTCTTCCACAAACTCTTGCCAAGTGGGACTTGCTTTTCCACCAAATCTCCTTACCTCCGGCACCTTCACGTATATTACCTTCACAGGCGCATTGCTCTGGCCTTCACTTTGCACTACTGATGCACCCATCACTGGTCTTGGATCTGCATCCTCGCACTCTCCTCTGCTCGGAACACGTGTACTCCTTGAGGCCATCTTGCTGCAAGAATGCACTGCTGGGTGTTTACAATACAATATTTGCTCGTTCGCTGTTTGCTCAGTATCTCTGTCTGCCTAATCCTGCCGACGACGCCAATTGTGAAGGGTGGGCGAGATGATGATGATGTGATGGCGCGGTTACAGATAGATAGATAGATAGATAGATAGATAGATAGATAGATAGATAGATAGATAGATAGATAGATAGATAGATAGATAGATAGATAGATAGATAGATAGATAGGTAGTTAAGTAGTTAAGTAGTTAAGTAGATAGGTAGTTAAATAGATGGGTAGATAGGTAGGTAAGCAGGTATTAGGTATATTGGTAGGTGTGTGTGTTGGTAGTTATGTCGGCAGGTAGAGAGGCATGTAGATAGGTAGGTATTACGACTGCGATAACAGTAGCGATCTTTAATTTTAACAAAAGGAAAATCACCAGCAAGAGTTTTTCCCAGGAAGACCAAGATGAAGGTGGACTGAAGGAGTGGCGAAAAGTCTATGATAGCAGCATTTAAGGGTCTACATAATTATAAAGACCACGTAAAATGTTCCAGAAACCAATATACCTGCTGTCTTTGATAGCACAAGAGAACGGATAAAGTAAATGAAGACATTATTGTGTGTAGTAGCAAAGATTAGAATGACAATTAAAAAAGACAAAGACAATCTCCAGTGACGTAATTACCACCAAGGTGGTCCGGGTACGTCCC
Source organism: Oreohelix idahoensis (assembly GCA_024509875.1). Lineage (NCBI taxonomy): Eukaryota > Metazoa > Mollusca > Gastropoda > Stylommatophora > Oreohelicidae > Oreohelix > Oreohelix idahoensis. Next base: position 68,425 of record JAMPIV010008967.1, on the reverse strand, counting down.
GGAGCCCCAGCACGAAGTGGGCCCCGGAAAATAGTTGTCGCCTTTATATATCCGGTTAATTTTTCTTTATATATCCGTTGAATTTTCTTTGTTCCTGTGTTTAAACATCATAGCATGTCCCAGTTTCTGGAGTCTGAAACCAAAGCGATGAAGAAAAAAAGGACATATCTTGAGAAGATGACATAGGACATTAGGACATTGCACACATTTGTGGGAGCTGGGGAGATGAAGGTAGTTGTTAATATTGATCCAGCGACGTTTGGTCTCTCGCCTTTCGGCCCAATGCCATGTAGTGTAGGATGACAATATCGTTCAACGCAAAAAGGAGGACTATGTTCACTTTTTTGTCATGGAAAAGAGGACAAGGTAATGAAAAAGTAGGACATTTTTTATTTTTAACAATAAATGACAATGAAATTTAATTATTACACATCAAACAATAAATTCATCAAATCACCTTGATTTTGTGTCTATTGATATATTAAGATGATAAAAATCGTCTTTAAAGAAAAGCTTGATTACTTTTTTGATACACGCAGCAACACTGTCACATAAATAACACTAGTGGTTGCTCTGGTTCTGACGCATGCAAATGTGTTGGCACTCTCTGAATGATGGAAAGCGTTTGAAAGTGCAGTCCACTGATTTCAAATTATTGTGATGTTTCACAGTGTGAATATCAAAATGGCCTTCTGTAGCAGTTACTTTTTCGGTCCTGTGCTTGTTTCTTTTGTAAATAATATCAGCTTTGATTGCGAACTTTCAATTTATTCTTTCAATCAGACGCAAGTGCGTTCTTGTGGCGTTCACGTTTTCGTATATATATATATATATGAATTGTTACGGTATATGATATTAACGCCGTCTGCTAAAGGTTAGCAGACGTGCAATTGTAAAGGTTAAGACATTTAATATATTGCGATAGATGTTTCAATTATTGAACGCTCCATACACGATCGATTATGACGTGTCTAGCGTTGTTTGGGTCACAGTCGGTAACTAGGAGACGCTACCCTTTGTTACTTGACCGCCAAGCTGAATAGCTGCGTTTTTCTAGCCTTCCAAATTAATGGCATGATATAGCCATTTATATGTGTATTTATGCAGGACCAGGGTCAGTCCTAGAACTCTACGAGAGAGGAAACTTATGGAGGTTAGTGATTAACTAAATCCTTGGAAGGAGAAAGATAATCGTCTACTTTATACGAAGTAATTAGACTCACAGTCTCACTGTCGGCAGGTAGCCATTCTATCTGCGCGTGCATATAGCTGTGATGTTCTGACGACAATTACTGCATTGTATCCTTAAACGGACATTGACACGTAAAACAGCAGTCTACGCTATTGATTGATTGATGCATGTACCTCATGTGTGAATTGAACTGTTTATGTATGTGTGTAATCCATATTAAATTGTGAAGGACTCGAACCGGAGGCATTATTCGATGAATCACGTTACACCATTCAACCTTATGAATTACGTATTTTATGTCAAGTTGCTGAGTTAATAAGATGAGCAGTTGTTTACATCTTGATGCCAAGTTCAGGCATTACGACAAACCGAAGGTGAGGTTCACCCCATTCGCGTAAGAACATTAGCACGATCAGAATTCAGGCAACACAACCAGTAACCACACACGAAAGTCCTTCAACAAAACTGGCGGCCGATTGTGGGGATCGACAGAAGAGAAAAAAAATTTTCTGTGTTCCACACGCCTCCACGATATTTACGTTTGAATGAAAATCACATGACCATTACGAAGCTGACGTGACGCACGTGATCATGAATAGCAACATGACGTCACTGTTGCATTGTTGCCGTGAAGAAGACATCTTTTCAACGCCTTTCTAGTTCGCTTCAAATTTATCAAGATGCACAAGATGGACTACCGTTGCCTACCCATCAGGAGCAGACAGTCAAAGGCACAGGCCTAGCCGTCGACGACAACGAGCATCAAGTGAAGCAGCAAATAAAGATAAGTTTAGCTCAATAACTATTGTCGTTAACGTGACAGTGCTAACTGAGTCCATGCCTTCTGCCTACATAGGCATGTTTTTACCTATGTTTAATGTACTTTTTGTTGTTTTAAGGTGTTGTTAACTAGCGGGCCGGTTGGAGGGAACTGAAATCTCTGGGGAATGTCGCGAACAGCTGACCACCTAGATTTCAGTCGGTCTTAGGGCAGTTAAACGATTGCACTTTTGGAAGCCCCATTGAGGTTTGCCATTGGACTACCTGTCCAGATCTGCTATCGTTTGACGATTTGTGTTAGCTGTGCCGTTCCGTAGATAACTGGCGTATTTTATTTGTACTAAGTTCACATTTTTATTCAGTTTTGTATCATGTTCGTTAACTATTTCGTCCAGTCTACTCTTACTATCAATTTATTTTATGATTGTTAAATGTTTGTCCGTTATGAGTCCTGTGATGTCATCATTTTTTGCATTCATTTTTTTTTTGTGTACTTTGAATATTAAGTTGACCTCGGGTCAGTCTTTGACCCTTCATTTGGCTTGTGACACTTCCGCTTGTTTTATTTAGTTCATAAATTCATTTTTATTTGTGAAAATGTCTTGTTTGCGTCTTGACATTGTTTGTACCCTTTAGTTGCATCATTGTTTTGTTTGTCCTCATGATATATATTAAATACTACATTAATAATATGATATTATATTCAATAATACACTTGTAATTTAATTTAATTAATTTTTTTTAATATTTAAGGTTAATATGGGACATTGCATAATTATGCAGTGATAGTCCAAGAAATTAGCACTACAATTTATAAGAGATGCCTAGGGCATAATAATATAATATATATATATTGACCAAATAAAATAATCTTATAGTCTACCTTTGAGGTAATAGAACCATTGTATATTATTTAATATACTTTTCTAGTACTAAGAGAGTGACTTAGTACATTGAACAATATAACAATATAAACATTATTGGACTAGGTGTGAAATCATTACCCAACATAACTATTTATGATATAGTTATTATTTAGATACAATATTGTTACAAAATATTGTCTATTTGGCTACTATTGACTATTTTAATCAGTAATTATCAATAATTACTTACCAGATAAAAGTCAAAATGCTTACTATAGACCATTTCGTTAAAATTGGTAAGGAATATGGTTATAAATCTCAAGAACTTCGTCAGTTTGCTGAGGCAGAACTGGAAAAACATAAAGCAGAAATGGAGGAACGTGAAAGAAAAGAAGCAGAGAAAAAGGCTGCATTAAAGAAAGAGGAGGAGGAACGTGAGATGAAGCAAATTGCCAAGGAAAATAGATTAAGAGAAATTGCTCAACAGGAAGAAGAGAATAAATTGAAACGAGAGGAAATTATTTTACAACAAGAAATGGAATTGGCGCGTATTAAGTTGGAGACAGCAAGATTACAAGCACAAAGTGCTGATGCAAACCAGAATAATAACGCACAAAATGGATCGTCATCCAGCCAAACTAAACATTTCTACAACTTTAAATTACCCACTTTCAACTTAAACGTGGACGACCTTTCATCGTTCCTGTCACGTTTTGAACAGACTTGCAAAACAAATCATTTGCCTGAAGAGTCATGGGTACTCAAGTTAAATGAATTCTTGGTTGGAGAACCATTGACGGCTTCTCAAAATGCTGACCCATCAATAGCAAATAACTACGGTGCTATTAAGTCCTTGCTTTTACGAAGGTTTCACCTGGACGAGGAACACTGTAGGTTGAAATTTAAGGGAATTTTACCTGAATCTCCAAAAGATTTTGCAGGATTCATTGCGAACATACGCAATACATTTAATAGATGGGTTGAACTGGCAGAAGTCAACAAATCGTACGACAAATTAGTTGATTTGCTACTACGGGATAAGGTATTATCTTCGGTTAGCCAGCCATTCTTTGCATATTTGCAGGAGCGTAAACCAGGTACTATTGACGAGTTGGAAAAAAATTCTTTAAACTACTGTTCGGCACATCCGAATGCGAACATTTCTAACTCTTCATTAAGAGAACCTCTACCTGTGGCGTCTAATATGGCCTACAATCATAATAACAAACAAAGACATCACAGTGTAGACAGAAGTAGGTTCCAAAGAAATCACAACGTTAACTTTCAGAAGGGACATAATAATGATTTCAACAATAAAAATGAGTTCAACAGAGGTAGATCACGAGATAGAAATTATTCACCTCAAACAAACTACCACAATGGTCAACATAACACTAATTATAATCGATCACATACTCCCAATAATAACAATAACTGGAATGGTAATAATCATGGCTCGAGACATCGAGATAATAGTTACTATAGAGGACGACGAGATAATTCTAACAATTATACTCGTAATCGATCTCATTCTCGGGGATCATCTCAGCACAACCATAATACAGTGGCGGCAGTTACAAATAATACTACCCCTATAGCTCATGTCCCACTTGACAATAATACAACACAGTCTTCTGCTGCATGTTTTGCTATTAATTATAATGTGGCAAATAGTTGCCAACAATGCAATCTTATTTTTCAGAAGGCGAAAGAAACAGTGCTTAACTGCGGACATATTACACCAGAGGTAGGTCTTGTAGTCAACGATGGAACAGGCTCACTAATTGTTAACAGGGGAATCGTTAATGGATCCGTCGTCTCAGTGCTGAGAGATTCAGGATCCACGACGATTGGTGTACGTCAGTCGCTGGTACATCCTAGCTGTGCGACAGGAGAATACGTCCGCTGCATGACATTTGGTGGAACTATTGAGTTCTACCCCACAGCTATTGTTCATATTAGAACACCCATTTTCACAGGGAATGTAAAAGTATGTATGCTAAAAAAGCCTATAGCTGATCTGATGGTTGGTCGTATACACGGCAGTAAAGACTGTACTCCAGATGAGATCATAGAATGGGAGAAACATAACCTATGCACTGGAAACGCCGTGACGACTAGAGCGCAGACTCAACTCATGGAGAAATTTAGTGATAATAAGATGGATGCAGACAACCAAGAGGAGTTTGTAGTCAATTCACCTATTGACAGGGAAACATTTGCAACTAAACAAAAAGAGGATAAATCTTTAAAAAAAATTTTTAAGCTGGTTGATAAAGTTGACAATCTATCCTCAGGTAATAATAACAAACATTGTTTTGTTATTAAAAATGACATATTGATTAGATGTTTTAATGACAAATCACAAATGAAACAACAAGTTATGGTCCCGTATACTTTTAGACGGTACATTCTTCAACATGCACATGACTCACATTGTGCTGGACATATGGGATATACTCGAACACGATCTCGAGTACTGTCTTCATTCTTTTGGCCAGGAGTGTCAAGAGATATTTCGCAGTATGTACGTTCCTGTACTACATGCCAAGAAGTGAAAGCACGTGGAGCTTTTCACACGGCGCCTATTCAGGCTTGCGATATCTCAGTAAGACCGTTTGACAAGATGGCCATAGATATTATTGGTCCATTGCTACCATCGGCCAGAGGACATAGATTCGTCCTTACGTGCATTGATTTGTGCACACGATGGCCAGAAGCTATCCCATTAAAGACCACCACTACCACAGATGTAGCTGATGCACTACATCTCATCTTTTCTAGAATAGGGTTTCCTAGAAAACTTTTATCAGACCATGGGTCACAGTTCATATCTGACACCATGAAGGAAGTCATGAAAACTTGGAACATTGATAGGAATTTAAGTAGTATTTATCATCCTATGAGTAATGGTGCAGTTGAAAGACTTAACCGTACACTTAAACAACTACTACATAAGGTTACTGTTAAGCACCCTCATGACTGGGACAGAGCACTCCCAGCTGTTCTATTTGCTTATCGGGGGTACCGCATGAACAAACTGGCTTCTCTCCCTTTGAATTAGTTTTTGGTGCTCCCCCAAGAGGTCCTATGGGACTAATAAAAGACTTATTAATTGACGCGGAGATGACTCAGGACACTCAGTCATCTTACGAGTATGTGATTAATCTTCGGAAGAACATTATTGAGTCTTGCCAGTTGGCAACAGCTTCTTCTGAGGCTGCAAAAGCTAAGGCTCGATCTCTACAAAATAGGTCTCGACGATTACGCCAATTATTCCCAGGCGATGAGGCTTATGTGTTACTTCCTCACAATAACAATAAATTATTGATATCTTGGAATGGTCCTTACAAAGTCATTGATAAAATTTCCGACGTTGATTACGTCTTAGATATCAAGGGACACAAAAAGATATTTCATATTAACATGCTCAAGCAATTTCATACACGTCCTGAACACTTACAGTCAATTTTTCATGAACTAGATGACAACACAGTATCTACTTGTTATTATTCCAACTTATCCGTCATCCAGGAAGAAGAATCTTCTTTTCCTGAGGTACAGTTACCGTTACCGGTACCAGTAGTTCAACCTACTGAATCTTGGCGGGATGTAACCATCTCTTCAACGGTTACACCGCAACAGCGTCTACAGATTGCTAATCTATTACAATCTTATCCAGATGTGTTGACCGACGTCCCGGGTCGCACATCGGCTATCAGTCATGACATTACTCTCAATGACGATACACCTATTCGTGTACATCCCTATTCGGTTCCTTTACATTTCCTTGCTAAAACTACTAAGGAACTTGAACAGATGTTGTCTCTGGGAATCATTGAGACTAGTAATTCGCCATTCTCTTCTCCATTAGTGATTGTCCGGAAGAAGGACAATAACATCAGACTATGTGTTGATTATAGAAAATTAAATGCTAAGACTATAGTTGACAGCGAACCACATCCACTTATCGACGACTTACTGCCACGTCTATCCAACGCAACTATATTTAGTAAGATAGACTTAACTAAAGGTTATTGGCAGATACCACTGACCGAAAAGGCTAAGTACTACACCGCATTTTCCACTCCACAAGGTCTATACCAGTGGAATGTGATGCCTTTTGGGCTTGTTAATGCGCCAGCTACCTTCATTCGCCTGATGCGACAAATTTTATCAGGTAGACCAGACGTTATTACATATATTGACGACATATGCTTGTTTAGTTCATCGTTTGAGGAACATGTTTCGGGACTTAGATATGTTTTCGACACTCTAAGGAATTATCATCTAACTGCTAAACCTACAAAGGTTCAGATCGCGTGTAATGAGATAACCTTTTTGGGACATATCATTGGATCGGGATATATCCGAACGTTACCTAGTACAGTCTCCAAAATTCTAAACATAGCAGTTCCTCAGACGAAGAAACAGGTCAGGAGTTTGTTAGGACTTGTTCAATATTACAGTAGATTCATACCAAACTTGTCATCCATCACGGCTGTATTGTCTTCATTGTTAAAAAAAGACATGCCGGTGAAGGTGACATGGACTGGTATATGCAATGAAACTTTCAACAAAATTATAAATTTGTTCTCGCATGAACCAATTTTAAGACTTCCCGATGCTTCCAAAAGATTTTTCTTACGAACAGATGCTAGTAACTACGGCATTGGTGCATGCCTGCTCCAGAACCATGATGGCGTTCTACATCCTACCTTATATATTTCAAGAAAGCTAAAGCCGGCAGAAACAAAGTATTCCACAGTGGACAAGGAACTTTTATCAGTTATATGGGCAATCACTAAACTGGAAAAGTTCTTGCTTGGTGCTCCATTCACCATACAAACTGACCAACGTGCTGTAGCATCTTTGCGTAGATCAAATCACAAAAGCCCAAAACTCGCCAGATACGCGATCATCCTGCAGCCATTTGAATTCTCCATTGAACATATTCCTGGCACTGAAAACATTGTGGCGGATGCGTTGTCACGTAATCCTATTGACGACGAATAATCAACATTGACATTCCTAAAACACGTCAATCATCACTACATTGGATAGAACGAAGTATCAACTATAAGGGAACTAACCTTGCCTTCAATTTAATATTTATAAACACTATATGCATCACAGAATTGAACTAAAGACAATCAAGGTATACATATTGACATTGAAACTTCGTCTAACGTCCATACACAATATATGAATATTCGTTGAACAATCATGGAACAATATCTGACGACAAGTCGAACTTATTATCCTATGTGCACTTAATTCTTGGATCCTAGGATAATTGACATTTCTGTCCGACGGAAACGTTTCAACACTTTGTCTAAAAGAATTCATCAGGATCAGGACTACGGATGGATCATCATATCCTATACTAATTAATTAGTTAACTTAACTTCTTAATTGAATTATTATCAATAAAATGAAATGTGAGAAAAAAATGAAATGAAAGAACAAAAAAAAGAGAACGAAATATAAAAAGAAGAAATTATGAAAAGAGAAAATAAATCTCACACAAGTATTAGATTAATATTTTTTTTTAATGTACCTATACGTTATTTAGTTAGTTAAATTAGATAGTTATTATTCACTAACACTTAACACACACAATTAAGTTAAACTTATATTCGAATTTCTTTCTATTTCTTCTCACTTATTTTGTCTTTTCTTCTCTCATAACATCGCGTTACATTAGAATCTTAATAATTTAACTCTTAGTTTAATTAATTAATTTAATTTTAATTAGTCAAATTAATTCCTATATGACATACTAATACGACAGACCTTACTTTAATTTAATTCTATCATTCACTATTAACATTACACATTTTATTTAGTTGATATAATAATATGTATAATATTGATATATAATGTGATTAATGTTAGATGACTATGACAAATAGTTAGTTGACATGACCGCGACACGGTTCTACTCAGAACATCGTCGGCCATATGTCACGATTGTGTTAAATTTTTTTTGAAAAATTGTTAAGTCGGATAGATCTTGAAAAAAAAATCTATCGATTTTTTTTCCCCGGTGTACAGGGAATTGTTACGGTATATGATATTAACGCCGTCTGCTAAAGGTTAGCAGACGTGCAATTGTAAAGGTTAAGACATTTAATATATTGCGATAGATGTTTCAATTATTGAACGCTCCATACACGATCGATTATGACGTGTCTAGCGTTGTTTGGGTCACAGTCGGTAACTAGGAGACGCTACCCTTTGTTACTTGACCGCCAAGCTGAATAGCTGCGTTTTTCTAGCCTTCCAAATTAATGGCATGATATAGCCATTTATATGTGTATTTATGCAGGACCAGGGTCAGTCCTAGAACTCTACGAGAGAGGAAACTTATGGAGGTTAGTGATTAACTAAATCCTTGGAAGGAGAAAGATAATCGTCTACTTTATACGAAGTAATTAGACTCACAGTCTCACTGTCGGCAGGTAGCCATTCTATCTGCGCGTGCATATAGCTGTGATGTTCTGACGACAATTACTGCATTGTATCCTTAAACGGACATTGACACGTAAAACAGCAGTCTACGCTATTGATTGATTGATGCATGTACCTCATGTGTGAATTGAACTGTTTATGTATGTGTGTAATCCATATTAAATTGTGAAGGACTCGAACCGGAGGCATTATTCGTTGAATCACGTTACACCATTCAACCTTATGAATTACGTATTTTATGTCAAGTTGCTGAGTTAATAAGATGAGCAGTTGTTTACATCTTGATGCCAAGTTCAGGCATTACGACAAACCGAAGGTGAGGTTCACCCCATTCGCGTAAGAACATTAGCACGATCAGAATTCAGGCAACACAACCAGTAACCACACACGAAAGTCCTTCAACAAAACTGGCGGCCGATTGTGGGGATCGACAGAAGAGAAAAAAAATTTTCTGTGTTCCACACGCCTCCACGATATTTACGTTTGAATGAAAATCACATGACCATTACGAAGCTGACGTGACGCACGTGATCATGAATAGCAACATGACGTCACTGTTGCATTGTTGCCGTGAAGAAGACATCTTTTCAACGCCTTTCTAGTTCGCTTCAAATTTATCAAGATGCACAAGATGGACTACCGTTGCCTGCCCATCAGGAGCAGACAGTCAAAGGCACAGGCCTAGCCGTCGACGACAACGAGCATCAAGTGAAGCAGCAAATAAAGATAAGTTTAGCTCAATAACTATTGTCGTTAACGTGACAGTGCTAACTGAGTCCATGCCTTCTGCCTACATAGGCATGTTTTTACCTATGTTTAATGTACTTTTTGTTGTTTTAAGGTGTTGTTAACTAGCGGGCCGGTTGGAGGGAACTGAAATCTCTGGGGAATGTCGCGAACAGCTGACCACCTAGATTTCAGTCGGTCTTAGGGCAGTTAAACGATTGCACTTTTGGAAGCCCCATTGAGGTTTGCCATTGGACTACCTGTCCAGATCTGCTATCGTTTGACGATTTGTGTTAGCTGTGCCGTTCCGTAGATAACTGGCGTATTTTATTTGTACTAAGTTCACATTTTTATTCAGTTTTGTATCATGTTCGTTAACTATTTCGTCCAGTCTACTCTTACTATCAATTTATTTTATGATTGTTAAATGTTTGTCCGTTATGAGTCCTGTGATGTCATCATTTTTTGCATTCATTTTTTTTTGTGTACTTTGCATATTAAGTTGACCTCGGGTCAGTCTTTGACCCTTCATTTGGCTTGTGACACTTCCGCTTGTTTTATTTAGTTCATAAATTCATTTTTAATTGTGAAAATGTCTTGTTTGCGTCTTGACATTGTTTGTACCCTTTAGTTGCATCATTGTTTTGTTTGTCCTCATGATATATATTAAATACTACATTAATAATATGATATTATATTCAATAATACACTTGTAATTTAATTTAATTAATTTTTTTTTTAATTTAAGGTTAATATGGGACATTGCATAATTATGCAGTGATAGTCCAAGAAATTAGCACTACAATTTATAAGAGATGCCTAGGGCATAATAATATAATATATATATATATTGACCAAATAAAATAATCTTATAGTCTACCTTTGAGGTAATAGAACCATTGTATATTATTTAATATACTTTTCTAGTACTAAGAGAGTGACTTAGTACATTGAACAATATAATTACTAGGAATCATACCCAACATTATTGGATATTAAGATTAATTGTGTGATGTAATTACATTATAGTTAACAGATATCATAACTATTTATGATATAGTTATTATTTAGATACAATATTGTTACAAAATATTGTCTATTGGTTGAACTTAGACATAAGAGTTCAGTACTATCGTGATTATTTATATTGAATATTCCTAAGTTGAGTAAGTATAATAATTACTCTGAAGCTACTATTGACTATTTTAATCAGTAATTATCAATAATTACTTACCAGATAAAAGTCAAAATGCTTACTATAGACCATTTCGTTAAAATTGGTAAGGAATATGGTTATAAATCTCAAGAACTTCGTCAGTTTGCTGAGGCAGAACTGGAAAAAACATAAAGCAGAAATGGAGGAACGTGAAAGAAAAGAAGCAGAGAAAAAGGCTGCATTAAAGAAAGAGGAGGAGGAACGTGAGATGAAGCAAATTGCCAAGGAAAATAGATTAAGAGAAATTGCTCAACAGGAAGAAGAGAATAAATTGAAACGAGAGGAAATTATTTTACAACAAGAAATGGAATTGGCGCGTATTAAATTGGAGACAGCAAGATTACAAGCACAAAGTGCTGATGCAAACCAGAATAATAACGCACAAAATGGATCGTCATCCAGCCAAACTAAACATTTCTACAACTTTAAATTACCCACTTTCAACTTAAACGTGGACGACCTTTCATCGTTCCTGTCACGTTTTGAACAGACTTGCAAAACAAATCATTTGCCTGAAGAGTCATGGGTACTCAAGTTAAATGAATTCTTGGTTGGAGAACCATTGACGGCTTCTCAAAATGCTGACCCATCAATAGCAAATAACTACGGTGCTATTAAGTCCTTGCTTTTACGAAGGTTTCACCTGGACGAGGAACACTGTAGGTTGAAATTTAAGGGAATTTTACCTGAATCTCCAAAAGATTTTGCAGGATTCATTGCGAACATACGCAATACATTTAATAGATGGGTTGAACTGGCAGAAGTCAACAAATCGTACGACAAATTAGTTGATTTGCTACTACGGGATAAGGTATTATCTTCGGTTAGCCAGCCATTCTTTGCATATTTGCAGGAGCGTAAACCAGGTACTATTGACGAGTTGGAAAAAATTCTTTAAACTACTGTTCGGCACATCCGAATGCGAACATTTCTAACTCTTCATTAAGAGAACCTCTACCTGTGGCGTCTAATATGGCCTACAATCATAATAACAAACAAAGACATCACAGTGTAGACAGAAGTAGGTTCCAAAGAAATCACAACGTTAACTTTCAGAAGGGACATAATAATGATTTCAACAATAAAAATGAGTTCAACAGAGGTAGATCACGAGATAGAAATTATTCACCTCAAACAAACTACCACAATGGTCAACATAACACTAATTATAATCGATCACATACTCCCAATAATAACAATAACTGGAATGGTAATAATCATGGCTCGAGACATCGAGATAATAGTTTAGTTATAGAGGACGACGAGATAATTCTAACAATTATACTCGTAATCGATCTCATTCTCGGGGATCATCTCAGCACAACCATAATACAGTGGCGGCAGTTACAAATAATACTACCCCTATAGCTCATGTCCCACTTGACAATAATACAACACAGTCTTCTGCTGCATGTTTTGCTATTAATTATAATGTGGCAAATAGTTGCCAACAATGCAATCTTATTTTTCAGAAGGCGAAAGAAACAGTGCTTAACTGCGGACATATTACACCAGAGGTAGGTCTTGTAGTCAACGATGGAACAGGCTCACTAATTGTTAACAGGGGAATCGTTAATGGATCCGTCGTCTCAGTGCTGAGAGATTCAGGATCCACGACGATTGGTGTACGTCAGTCGCTGGTACATCCTAGCTGTGCGACAGGAGAATACGTCCGCTGCATGACATTTGGTGGAACTATTGAGTTCTACCCCACAGCTATTGTTCATATTAGAACACCCATTTTCACAGGGAATGTAAAAGTATGTATGCTAAAAAAGCCTATAGCTGATCTGATGGTTGGTCGTATACACGGCAGTAAAGATTGTACTCCAGATGAGATCATAGAATGGGAGAAACATAACCTATGCACTGGAAACGCCGTGACGACTAGAGCGCAGACTCAACTCATGGAGAAATTTAGTGATAATAAGATGGATGCAGACAACCAAGAGGAGTTTGTAGTCAATTCACCTATTGACAGGGAAACATTTGCAACTAAACAAAAAGAGGATAAATCTTTAAAAAAAATTTTTAAGCTGGTTGATAAAGTTGACAATCTATCCTCAGGTAATAATAACAAACATTGTTTTGTTATTAAAAATGACATATTGATTAGATGTTTTAATGACAAATCACAAATGAAACAACAAGTTATGGTCCCGTATACTTTTAGACGGTACATTCTTCAACATGCACATGACTCACATTGTGCTGGACATATGGGATATACTCGAACACGATCTCGAGTACTGTCTTCATTCTTTTGGCCAGGAGTGTCAAGAGATATTTCGCAGTATGTACGTTCCTGTACTACATGCCAAGAAGTGAAAGCACGTGGAGCTTTTCACACGGCGCCTATTCAGGCTTGCGATATCTCAGTAAGACCGTTTGACAAGATGGCCATAGATATTATTGGTCCATTGCTACCATCGGCCAGAGGACATAGATTCGTCCTTACGTGCATTGATTTGTGCACACGATGGCCAGAAGCTATCCCATTAAAGACCACCACTACCACAGATGTAGCTGATGCACTACATCTCATTTTTTCTAGAATAGGGTTTCCTAGAAAACTTTTATCAGACCATGGGTCACAGTTCATATCTGACACCATGAAGGAAGTCATGAAAACTTGGAACATTGATAGGAATTTAAGTAGTATTTATCATCCTATGAGTAATGGTGCAGTTGAAAGACTTAACCGTACACTTAAACAACTACTACATAAGGTTACTGTTAAGCACCCTCATGACTGGGACAGAGCACTCCCAGCTGTTCTATTTGCTTATCGGGAGGTACCGCATGAACAAACTGGCTTCTCTCCCTTTGAATTAGTTTTTGGTGCTCCCCCAAGAGGTCCTATGGGACTAATAAAAGACTTATTAATTGACGCGGAGATGACTCAGGACACTCAGTCATCTTACGAGTATGTGATTAATCTTCGGAAGAACATTATTGAGTCTTGCCAGTTGGCAACAGCTTCTTCTGAGGCTGCAAAAGCTAAGGCTCGATCTCTACAAAATAGGTCTCGACGATTACGCCAATTATTCCCAGGCGATGAGGCTTATGTGTTACTTCCTCACAATAACAATAAATTATTGATATCTTGGAATGGTCCTTACAAAGTCATTGATAAAATTTCCGACGTTGATTACGTCTTAGATATCAAGGGACACAAAAAGATATTTCATATTAACATGCTCAAACAATTTCATACACGTCCTGAACACTTACAGTCAATTTTTCATGAACTAGATGACAACACAGTATCTACTTGTTATTATTCCAACTTATCCGTCATCCAGGAAGAAGAATCTTCTTTTCCTGAGGTACAGTTACCGTTACCGGTACCAGTAGTTCAACCTACTGAATCTTGGCGGGATGTAACCATCTCTTCAACGGTTACACCGCAACAGCGTCTACAGATTGCTAATCTATTACAATCTTATCCAGATGTGTTGACCGACGTCCCGGGTCGCACATCGGCTATCAGTCATGACATTACTCTCAATGACGATACACCTATTCGTGTACATCCCTATTCGGTTCCTTTACATTTCCTTGCTAAAACTACTAAGGAACTTGAACAGATGTTGTCTCTGGGAATCATTGAGACTAGTAATTCGCCATTCTCTTCTCCATTAGTGATTGTCCGGAAGAAGGACAATAACATCAGACTATGTGTTGATTATAGAAAATTAAATGCTAAGACGATAGTTGACAGCGAACCACATCCACTTATCGACGACTTACTGCCACGTCTATCCAACGCAACTATATTTAGTAAGATAGACTTAACTAAAGGTTATTGGCAGATACCACTGACCGAAAAGGCTAAGTACTACACCGCATTTTCCACTCCACAAGGTCTATACCAGTGGAATGTGATGCCTTTTGGGCTTGTTAATGCGCCAGCTACCTTCATTCGCCTGATGCGACAAATTTTATCAGGTAGACCAGACGTTATTACATATATTGACGACATATGCTTGTTTAGTTCATCGTTTGAGGAACATGTTTCGGGACTTAGATATGTTTTCGACACTCTAAGGAATTATCATCTAACTGCTAAACCTACAAAGGTTCAGATCGCGTGTAATGAGATAACCTTTTTGGGACATATCATTGGATCGGGATATATCCGAACGTTACCTAGTACAGTCTCCAAAATTCTAAACATAGCAGTTCCTCAGACGAAGAAACAGGTCAGGAGTTTGTTAGGACTTGTTCAATATTACAGTAGATTCATACCAAACTTGTCATCCATCACGGCTGTATTGTCTTCATTGTTAAAAAAAGACATGCCGGTGAAGGTGACATGGACTGGTATATGCAATGAAACTTTCAACAAAATTATAAATTTGTTCTCGCATGAACCAATTTTAAGACTTCCCGATGCTTCCAAAAGATTTTTCTTACGAACAGATGCTAGTAACTACGGCATTGGTGCATGCCTGCTCCAGAACCATGATGGCGTTCTACATCCTACCTTATATATTTCAAGAAAGCTAAAGCCGGCAGAAACAAAGTATTCCACAGTGGACAAGGAACTTTTATCAGTTATATGGGCAATCACTAAACTGGAAAAGTTCTTGCTTGGTGCTCCATTCACCATACAAACTGACCAACGTGCTGTAGCATCTTTGCGTAGATCAAATCACAAAAGCACAAAACTCGCCAGATACGCGATCATCCTGCAGCCATTTGAATTCTCCATTGAACATATTCCTGGCACTGAAAACATTGTGGCGGATGCGTTGTCACGTAATCCTATTGACGACGAATAATCAACATTGACATTCCTAAAACACGTCAATCATCACTACATTGGATAGAACGAAATATCAACTATAAGGGAACTAACCTTGCCTTCAATTTAATATTTATAAACACTATATGCATCACAGAATTGAACTAAAGACAATCAAGGTATACATATTGACATTGAAACTTCGTCTAACGTCCATACACAATATATGAATATTCGTTGAACAATCATGGAACAATATCTGACGACAAGTCGAACTTATTATCCTATGTGCACTTAATTCTTGGATCCTAGGATAATTGACATTTCTGTCCGACGGAAACGTTTCAACACTTTGTCTAAAAGAATTCATCAGGATCAGGACTACGGATGGATCATCATATCCTATACTAATTAATTAGTTAACTTAACTTCTTAATTGAATTATTATCAATAAAATGAAATGTGAGAAAAAACTGAAATGAAAGAACAAAAAAAGAGAACGAAATATAAAAAGAAGAAATTATGAAAAGAGAAAATAAATCTCACACAAGTATTAGATTAATAATTTTTTTTAATGTACCTATACGTTATTTAGTTAGTTAAATTAGATAGTTATTATTCACTAACACTTAACACACACAATTAAGTTAAACTTATATTCGAATTTCTTTCTATTTCTTCTCACTTATTTTGTCTTTTCTTCTCTCATAACATCGCGTTACATTAGAATCTTAATAATTTAACTCTTAGTTTAATTAATTAATTTAATTTTAATTAGTCAAATTAATTCCTATATGACATACTAATACGACAGACCTTACTTTAATTTAATTCTATCATTCACTATTAACATTACACATTTTATTTAGTTGATATAATAATATGTATAATATTGATATATAATGTGATTAATGTTAGATGACTATGACAAATAGTTAGTTGACATGACCGCGACACGGTTCTACTCAGAACATCGTCGGCCATATGTCACGATTGTGTTAAATTTTTTTTGAAAAATTGTTAAGTCGGATAGATCTTGAAAAAAAATCTATCGATTTTTTTTCCCCGGTGTACAGGGAATTGTTACGGTATATGATATTAACGCCGTCTGCTAAAGGTTAGCAGACGTGCAATTGTAAAGGTTAAGACATTTAATATATTGCGATAGATGTTTCAATTATTGAACGCTCCATACACGATCGATTATGACGTGTCTAGCGTTGTTTGGGTCACAGTCGGTAACTAGGAGACGCTACCCTTTGTTACTTGACCGCCAAGCTGAATAGCTGCGTTTTTCTAGCCTTCCAAATTAATGGCATGATATAGCCATTTATATGTGTATTTATGCAGGACCAGGGTCAGTCCTAGAACTCTACGAGAGAGGAAACTTATGGAGGTTAGTGATTAACTAAATCCTTGGAAGGAGAAAGATAATCGTCTACTTTATACGAAGTAATTAGACTCACAGTCTCACTGTCGGCAGGTAGCCATTCTATCTGCGCGTGCATATAGCTGTGATGTTCTGACGACAATTACTGCATTGTATCCTTAAACGGACATTGACACGTAAAACAGCAGTCTACGCTATTGATTGATTGATGCATGTACCTCATGTGTGAATTGAACTGTTTATGTATGTGTGTAATCCATATTAAATTGTGAAGGACTCGAACCGGAGGCATTATTCGTTGAATCACGTTACACCATTCAACCTTATGAATTACGTATTTTATGTCAAGTTGCTGAGTTAATAAGATGAGCAGTTGTTTACATCTTGATGCCAAGTTCAGGCATTACGACAAACCGAAGGTGAGGTTCACCCCATTCGCGTAAGAACATTAGCACGATCAGAATTCAGGCAACACAACCAGTAACCACACACGAAAGTCCTTCAACATATATATATATATATATATATATATATATATATATATATATATATATATATATATATATATATATATATATATATATATGTGTGTGTGTGTGTGTGTGTGCGTGCGCGTGCCTTTGCGTAATTATAAGGTGGAGGGAGCTGATGAACCTTACAAATAAAAGATGGCGTTCCTATCTCATGTAGTTTACGGATATAATTTAGTAACCAGCTCGAGAGTGTTCATTGAGAATGTTGAAAAAGTACCTTCCATCCCGGGGCACCACGATTTTAAATGCCGGCGGCAGAGGTCTAGTCCGAAATTTCCCTAGTTTAGAAAGTCTTTTCCAAGGTACGTATATATATTACCAAGAAATATCGTGTCTATATGTTAGTGTCTATCTCGTCATGTTAATTGAAATGGCACAGGTTGCTTGGTGATGCTCCTCTCCAGGTATTGAAGATCTTAACTTAATTTAAATTTCAGTCACACAGATGAGTCTTTTCACTTGCTGGTTATCTCCAAAATTAAGACAAGACGATGTCCACGCTTCTGTGATCGTGGCAGTCTGTTATGAAATCACTTCACAAGGCATTGCTTCATGTTAGAACCGAGCGCGAATGGATCCGGTCGTGTATGCTATATGTGGAACTTAATAGAACAAACCAAGCTTCTGTATAATTCTGCATTACTAAAGCGAAATATTTAAAAAATGCGAGCTGGGGAAATATGCTTCAAGTATTAAAAGTCATAATTTCATTTTGATTTGTATTCTTTATGTTCATTTTAACGTTGTTTTTTTCATGAAAACTGTTATTAGTTTTTATTTTAATATATTTTTCAGAAACATTCCCCACATTGTAACGTACTGAGTTTATATGGAGAAAATTATCTCAGTTTACGCGGATCTCAAATTACGCCCGCACCCTCGCTGAAATCGTGATAATAATGTATACAAAACACTGGTATCTTTCTTCGACTTCTCTTGATCCTGCCTATGATCCTATTGTATGAGGTGAACCGTTGTTCAGCAAGATAAACTCGATTATATGACACATAACTACGATATTCCAATAAAGACTCACGGTTTTGCCAATCAAACGTCGTTGGTGTATTCGAAGCCCAGGGATTTGAGTTTTCACTCTTTATCCTTGCGGCGTTTGGGGGTAGGTTTATGGTATTTCTTGCAATCCCAAAGGACTTCCCAGCACAGCGGGATCAACGTTGGCGAATGTCATACCAGCCACACTAATTGGCGGATGATGCAGTGCCACGAGTTTGATAGCCCTCTACCCAATCGAGCCTGAAACAGTGGATTTCGACCAGTTTGTTTTTGATTCTTGAGTCATTAAAGAAACAAAAAAAAAAAAAGACAAACAAATAAAAAGCGGAAATATTGTGGCGGATTTTCATCTGTGAAGTAATTCACTTTCTTAACTTACTTGCAACTGTAATAGTAATACTAGTGTTACGTGCAGTCTTTGATATTTTACAATATTATACATTGGTATACTTGTTATGTTCGCAAATATTTTGTAAACAAAATAGATTCGTTTTAGTGCTTAAGGAAAAGTCATTATTGAGTTACTTCCCTTGAAAGGACTTTCGATCGAACTCCGCGGATGAATCCAGTTTTACTGCGATTTATTCTTTGTTTGGGTAGTAATAGATTGTTCTTGCTTCAGAATATCTATGGCCTGAATTTATGTGTATTGTTTGTCTGTGTAGGACGAATCTGTCTTATATCTGTATATCTTTACATATCTAAGTCGAACTATATGTTCTGTTGTCTCTAGAGAGGTCAAAGGCTGTTCGGCGGATGTGTCGCGAGAGAGGTGTGTTTTGGCTTCGCCCTGATGGGCTGTGTTTTCTATGTCGGCTTGACGCCGGGGAAAAAGTGATCTCAGTGGTTTTTGGGGAAAGTGATAGTCGTCTAGACCTATCGTGTATGCTTTACCCCAGTGTTCATTCTTATGGCCAAGGAATGGCAAAATCATATTTCTGAAAACCAAGGTAATAAAGATACTCTTTTGAACTCTCGTACGAAGCCACCGTTTTTCGATAGGGATGATTTGTACGTCTGAGAGGATACATCTAACTAGATGAAAAAAAAAACGATTCTGATTCCTAGCAGCACTATATCCTGTAGAATGCAGTCAATTGTTCATGATCAAATCTACAGAGCAATGAAATGTTTAATGAATGACTAACTTTAGGACAGATTCATTATCTGTATCCAAACGTGAGTGACAGCTCACGAGTGAAGCCATCTTGGAACCAAACATGTAGTGACTTTCAAGAAGAGAAAAGGGATGCCCGTATTATCGCTTGATTAGTCCAGAGATCACTGCTACACATGAGAACCCATTGCTAGCGGTTCAATATAATTATATGGAAAAATCTGTGCTGGACATTATGTTAAGAATCTTCGCTAGACGAGATTAGGTCTAGAAGCCATCTTGGATATTGTTTATAATCTGACGTGCTTTGTCAGTAAACTCAGTTGATATATATATATATATATATATATATATATATATATATATATATATATATATATATATATATATATATATATATATATATATGGGCAATACTGAGTGCTTGGCTACTGACAGTCCATTATACTATTATTCTACATGAGTGCCCATGTAACATAACATTGCAAGACCATTTATCCACTGTACCATGATGTATTATGCCAACCTGTGATTTGTCACTATCTGTGCTGTCGAGTGTGTACGTCCAATTAAACTTTAGTAAAGGTACACAGTCGTTGGTGTCGATGACTTCCAGCCATACATGAGTGTGAGAAAAGAACATTTGTCAACACCACGAACTCTTCCTATCATTCGCACATTATACACTCCATCTATGTCTACACACCACTGCGTAGGTCAAGTTGACATTCCATACTCGAACCACGAGCAACACAACAACACAGTATTTAACTCTGGTGATGTTCGAGCGAGCTTCAGATTTCTCAGCATGTCTCTTGCTCAGGGCAAGGGTCTTGTATTAAGAGTTTATCAACTGATGATGATGATGTCTACTTCCATCCACTTATATTTATCATTTGGTGGACATCATTAATAAAAAAGATCCTTATCAACTGGTGGACCAGCTTTCTGGGTTTGACATCGCAGAAGTTCAGAAGTCAACAGATTACCGATACCAGACCGTTTCCTGTGGCTGATACGACACACGTGCAGTATTGGTTTGCTCTTTGTCAACACTTCGTCACGTGACCTGTCAAGTGAATGCAGTATGTAGGTCAGCGTTGTTGACATTTTTACATTAGACATTACAGAGTTTCACAGACCAGTTGGATCAATTCTTGTCAATGTTAACAGGAAGACAGTATTATTGAACTAAGAAGTCCTATTTTCATCGATGGATCTTCTTGTTTTCTATATATGAACTTTAATATTTAAGGCCAGAATATATATATTTCAATAAAGTGGCAGTTTATTTATTTTACAAAAATAACTTTGCCATTACTGTAAAACTGAGCCTATTTTGCAACACATTACACACATGATATATGTATTTATGATATGTTGCATGTTATTTGTTTGTATAGTATGTTAGTTTATATGTCAGCGGGTTGTGTTTAAGGTTGGGCGGCGTCCTCACAACAGAATATCCCACGTCATAGAGGGTCCGTTGTGGGCGTTTTCTATAGGTGCAATTTTCTTGATTGAAAATTTGCTTGCAACAACTAGTTGCTATTTGTGTTAGCTGTGAAGACTGTAGTTATTGTTATTTTTGTAATATTTCTTTGTTCTTTAGTTTTGTTTTGATTTGTTTGTAATTTGTTGGTCTAACCTTTTCTATCTTTCAGTTCTATTCACAATTTATATTCATATACTGTGACGTCATTTGTGTTGTTATCCCTTGCAGATTCAGTGATTATTTTCATTGATTTCCCTATTTGATTTATTTTGATTTCTGCAAACGTTTTCGTATTGTCAGTCCTATTTGTACTTTATGTATTCTGTTGGTTGACATATGTTTTATATAGGTATATTTCATAAGACACTATTACCTGTGCACTGCACTTGGATTATGGTATAAACCAGTACCTGATTATTATTACTGTTATACAAGACCTTATTAAGGCTTGTGACCCACAGATATTGGGATAGTATACTGATTAATCAAGTCATTAAGAACTTGTGGTATTATTATTGTTTCAAGTGATTAGTATTATTGTTAGACATCATGTCTACATTAGAATACTTCATTACACAAGGGAAATCCCTTGATAAAACTGGTCAACAATTAGAAGAATGGGCTGTTGCTCAATATGACAAAGCATTAGCTGCTGAAGAGAGAAAAGCTGCTGCAGAAGAGAGAAAAGCTCTGGCTCAAGAGAAAAGATTAGAAAGAGAGAAGCTGAGGCTGCTGCTGAACAAAAGAAATTGCAGATGCAGGTGGAGCAAAGGAGATTCGAAGCTGAACAAAAGAAATTAGAAAGAGAAGCTGCTGCTGAACAAAAAAGATTAGACAGTGAAGCTGAACAAAAAAAATTAGAAAGAGAAGCTGCTGCTGAACAAAAAAGATTAGACAGTGATGCTGAACAAAAAAGATTAGACAGGGAAGCTGAACAAAAAAAATTAGAAAGAGAAGCTGCTGCTGAACAAAAAAGATTAGACAGAGAAGCTGAAGAAAAAAAAGCAATAAGAGAACATGAATTTGAGTTAGAGAAATTGAGATTGACAAGTATGAGTAATGTTAATCAGGCATCTAGTGGTAATGGTAAACCTTCTACTTACAAGGTTAAGGTTCCACCGTTCAATCAGTCCAGTGACGATATTACATTCTGGCTGGATAGATTTGAACGTTCTTGTCGTACACATAATGTGGATAAATCACAATACGCTAATCAATTAGCAGAAAACTTGAAAGGTGAATCTTTGACTAGATTATGCCTTGTAGGAGAAGCAGATAAGGATAATTATGATGTCATTAGGGCGGCTTTGATAAAAAAATACCAGCTAAGTGAGGAAGGCTATCGCCTTTTGTTTAAGACGATGGTGCCTGAGACAGGTGTAGAATTCTCAGAATTCACTGCAAAGGCACGTCTCACAGTTGATCGTTGGATTGAGCTTTCCAAAACAGAAAAAAAACGTATGAAGGACTTATGGATTTGTTGCTCAGAGATAAGATTATGTCATGTGTTAACAAACCCTTCCTTGAATTTATACATGAGCGTAAACCCAAATCTCTAAAAGAAATGGAAGAATATTGTTCCCAATATGTCACTGCACACCCCGACGTGACTTTTGGCAACACTAAGATTAAGGAGAGTATGCCAGTTGCTTCAGCAACACCATACAATCCCAATTATTCACACAGATTTCAGGGACCTCAAAACAGATTTGATAAAAAAGGTAACCATAATAGTTATCAAAACCAAGGTAACCAATCATTTCATGGTTCTTCTTCAAAGAACTGGAGACGAGCTGATAGCTCTCGACACAGGGGTGGTCATAATTATAGGAATTTCCGTAGAGGAAGTAATTATAGAAACTATCCGGGTTATCCGTCTTGGAGTCAACAAGATCATAATTACAGAGATACTCATAATAATGAATATGATAATGGTAACCAAGGGAACTATGACTCAAACCCAAATAGGGGTTACAATAGAGGTAACAATAACTACAGAGGTGATAATAACCGAGGTAGATCTCAAAACAAAAGACATAAACCACATTTTCAGGCAAACTCTGCACAACAAGAGTCCCATGAAGCCTATAAACAGAGTAAAGATAATAATGATGCTAGTAATATGGCATGTGCCGCTTTTGATTTTGGGAGAGCATCTCAGTGCCCCCAATGCAAAACATTATTTGAGCCAACCACAGTGTCTACTTTAAGCTGTGGCCATCCTCTTCCTGCTCTTCCGGCATCAGTCGCGCATGATGGAAGAGGTTCTCTTGTCTTACATAAGGGTTTAGTGAATAACAATCCAGTCTCTGTGCTATTTGATTCTGGATGCACCACAATTGGTGTTAGGCAGTCACTCGTAGATCCTTCCCGTGCCACTGGACAAGTAGTCAAATGTGTAACATTTGGCGGCACATTAGAGAAATACTCTACTGCTATCATTAGGATTGCTACTCCTTTCTTTACAGGAGATGTACACGCATGTCTTCTCCCGAATCCGATCGCTGACCTCATCATCGGTCGCATTCATGGAGTCAAAGAATGCACTCCGCAACAAATTTCCGCGTGGGAAAAGGCAAAACATGCAGATTGCTAACGCTGTAGTCACTAGAGCTCAGGCTCTTAATATGCCTAAAACTTCATCTACTGAAGATAATGAAGTGCATAACCAAGATGATCCCCTGGTAATTTCTCGTGACTCGTTTATAAAACAGCAAGAAGATGATCCCACTCTGAAGAAATTCTTCATTCTTGCAACTAAAGGTGATCCGAATAAAGACACAAGTCGTAAATCGTGGATTACAAAGAAGAATGGCGTACTTGTACGTATGGTTCAAGACTCCATTACGTCAAGTCATTCTCAAATCCTGGTTCCCAAGAATTTGAGAGTTAAAATTTTGCAGCACGCTCACGACTCTCAGTGTGCTGGACACATGGGTTTTTCCCGTACTAAGTCAAGAGTCCTTGCGGCTTTCTTTTGGCCATTGGTAAACAAGGACATACGGATTTATTGTCGATCTTGTAAAGTATGTCAGGAAGTTAAATCCAAAGGTCCACGGCATGCTGCACCCATTCAGGCGGCGGACATTCCTATTCGGCCGTTTCAAAAAATGGCCATAGACATTATTGGTCCATTTAAGATCAAGTCTGCCAGAGGACATCAGTTTATCTTGACATGTGTTGATATGTGCACACGTTGGCCAGAGGCTATTCCTCTGAAGAGCATTACTACTGCTGATATTGCAGATGCTCTTTGGCTTATATTTTCTCGTTTGGGTTTCCCCGGAGAGATATTGTCAGACCATGGCACCCAACTAATATCAGATACCATGTCTCAAGTAATGTCTACTCTGCAGATAGATAGATCTTTAAGTAGTATCTACCATCCAATGTCTAATGGTATGGTCGAACGCCTTAATAGAACACTTAAAAACTTACTAGGGAAGATAACTGAGGATCATCCTCAAGACTGGGACAGAGTTTTACCTGCGGCCCTCTTCGCTTACAGAGAGGTACCCAATGAACATACAGGATTTTCTCCCTTTGAACTCGTCTTTGGCGCGCGTCCGCGTGGCCCTATGTCGTTGCTTCACGATCTCATAACATCTGACAATATTGACGATGACACAAAGTCATCCTACGAATATGTCATCGCGTTGAGACAAAAGATTATCGAAGCATGCAAATTAGCAACTTCTTCTTCTGAATTTGCGAAACAGAAGGCAAGGCAATTTGCCAATAAGAAGAGATGCTTACGACAACTTTGTCCTGGTGACAAAGCATTTGTATTACTACCTTGTAGGGAAAACAGATTACTTATTTCTTGGAAAGGTCCGTACGATATAATATCGAAAATTTCCGATGTCGACTATATTGTCGATATTGATGGGAAGCATAAAACCTTCCACATCAATATGCTTACTGAATTCCATGAACGTCCGGATTATTTGCAACCCATTTTCCAAGCAACGGACAATTCTCCAGTACAACATGGTCATTACTCATTACTGTCCGTGATACAGGATGAGGAAACAAGTTTTTCAGATGTAAATCTTCCTCTTCCAATGATCCCACTTCATTCTAGTGAATCATGGAAGAACGTTACTGTCTCTCCTGATTTGTCTCTAGGAGAACAGCGACAAGTTTCAACTATGTTGCAAACATTTCAGGATGTACTCACTGACATCCCTGGACAAACGCATGTCATTGAACATGACATTGTTCTAACTGACCATACTCCTATTAGGGTTAGACCTTATCCTATACCTATACATTTTCAAGCACAGGTCGAGAAAGAGTTGGATGAGATGATAGATTTGAAAATAATCAAACCATCCACCTCTGCATATTCTTCGCCGATGGTTATTGTTCGAAAAAAAGACAATAACATACGTCTTTGCGTTGACTATCGAAAATTGAATCAGGTAACGAAGTTCGATGCTGAACCTATGCCTTTACTGGAAGAACTACTTACTCGACTCTCCAAATCTCATTTTTTCACTAAACTTGATTTGTCTAAAGGATATTGGCAAGTTCCTTTATCTGAACGCGCCAAACCTCTCACGGCTTTTTCAACACCTAGAGGTTTGTTCCAATGGAATTTTATGCCTTTCGGTCTTATGAACGCACCAGCTACATTCGTACGCATGATGCGCCGAATCCTATCTTATCGGTCAGATGTCATTGCATATCTTGACGACATCTGTCTTTTCAGCGATACTTGGGAAGATCACTATTCAGGGTTAGATGAATTGCTGTCTACTTTGCGCGAGCACAACCTGACAGCGAAACCCTCTAAAGCCTATATTGGTTTTAGCGAAATTTCTTTCCTAGGCCACCGAGTTGGTCATGGTTTCCTAAAGACAGAGGACCATAATACTAGTAAGATACTTAACATCTCAATCCCTAAGACTAAAAAACAGGTGAGAAGTCTGTTAGGTCTTATTCAATTTTATGGCAGATTCATTCAGAATCTATCCTCTATCATGGCACCTCTTTCAACACTTCTAAAGAAAGGTTCGCCTAATGTGGTCCACTGGTCTCAGGAATGCCAATGCTCTCTGGATAAGATTAAAACATTGTTTTCAACACCACCTATTTTAGTGCTACCCACTAAAGATAAAACATTCGTTCTTCGTAGTGACGCTTCATCCACTGGGATTGGAGCGGCACTAATGCAAGAGTACTCTGGAACTCTGCATCCTGTAATGTATATTTCCAGAAAACTTAATGCGGCAGAAAGGAATTATTCGGTTTTAGACCGTGAGCTATTAGCTATGGTTTGGTCGATCCTCAAACTACAGAGATTCCTTCTGGGCGCACATTTCATAGTAGAAACCGACCAAAAAGCTCTTACTGCTATACAGAGTAAGAATTTGAAGAGCTCGAGGTCTACTCGATATGCAATTGCTCTTCAACCTTTTCATTTCTCTGTGCGAGCTATTCGTGGATCAGATAATGTGATGGCAGACATTCTGTCAAGATGCCCACATGATTCCACATAACTATTAGGGCTTAGACTTCTTGATATGTCTAGTTCTATAGTAGTTCCTTTTCCATATCATGATAGATACAAATTTGTAATTTAATAATATAATGATTGTATCACTACATAGCGGTTCATTGATGTTTATTCACCGCTGTGCTTTGATGATTTTTTCTTCATAAATCATAAATGTAAGATATCTAATACGAAATGATGGTATGAATTTTTTAGGCATCGTGTAATTGCCAGAATTGTATTATACTTTGATGACACCTTCCTGGAAAAATATACTTATAGAGAAATAATTTCTCTCAGTTTATGAGACACATTCTCACCAGTCGCTCCATAAGTCGACTTAGCCTCATATTAGGCGTTATATTTATTCCTGATATTTTCATCTGCGCATTATTCATGCGTTGTGAGCCTATTGTACGTTGCTCCTAGATGTATTTCAAAAAAAAAAAAAGTTCCATTTTTTTTTTCCCGGGAGGTGTGGTAAGACTGTTACGTGCAGTCTTTGATATTTTACAATATTATACATTGGTATACTTGTTATGTTCGCAAATATTTTGTAAACAAAATAGATTCGTTTTAGTGCTTAAGGAAAAGTCATTATTGAGTTACTTCCCTTGAAAGGACTTTCGATCGAACTCCGCGGATGAATCCAGTTTTACTGCGATTTATTCTTTGTTTGGGTAGTAATAGATTGTTCTTGCTTCAGAATATCTATGGCCTGAATTTATGTGTATTGTTTGTCTGTGTAGGACGAATCTGTCTTATATCTGTATATCTTTACATATCTAAGTCGAACTATATGTTCTGTTGTCTCTAGAGAGGTCAAAGGCTGTTCGGCGGATGTGTCGCGAGAGAGGTGTGTTTTGGCTTCGCCCTGATGGGCTGTGTTTTCTATGTCGGCTTGACGCCGGGGAAAAAGTGATCTCAGTGGTTTTTGGGGAAAGTGATAGTCGTCTAGACCTATCGTGTATGCTTTACCCCAGTGTTCATTCTTATTGCCAAGGAATGGCAAAATCATATTTCTGAAAACCAAGGTAATAAAGATACTCTTTTGAACTCTCGTACGAAGCCACCGTTTTTCGATAGGGATGATTTGTACGTCTGAGAGGATACATCTAACTAGATGAAAAAAAAAACGATTCTGATTCCTAGCAGCACTATATCCTGTAGAATGCAGTCAATTGTTCATGATCAAATCTACAGAGCAATGAAATGTTTAATGAATGACTAACTTTAGGACAGATTCATTATCTGTATCCAAACGTGAGTGACAGCTCACGAGTGAAGCCATCTTGGAACCAAACATGTAGTGACTTTCAAGAAGAGAAAAGGGATGCCCGTATTATCGCTTGATTAGTCCAGAGATCACTGCTACACATGAGAACCCATTGCTAGCGGTTCAATATAATTATATGGAAAAATCTGTGCTGGACATTATGTTAAGAATCTTCGCTAGACGAGATTAGGTCTAGAAGCCATCTTGGATATTGTTTATAATCTGACGTGCTTTGTCAGTAAACTCAGTTGATATATATATATATATATATATATATATATATATATATATATATATATATATATGTATATATATATATATATATATATATATATATATATATATATATATATATATATATATATATATGGGCAATACTGAGTGCTTGGCTACTGACAGTCCATTATACTATTATTCTACATGAGTGCCCATGTAACATAACATTGCAAGACCATTTATCCACTGTACCATGATGTATTATGCCAACCTGTGATTTGTCACTATCTGTGCTGTCGAGTGTGTACGTCCAATTAAACTTTAGTAAAGGTACACAGTCGTTGGTGTCGATGACTTCCAGCCATACATGAGTGTGAGAAAAGAACATTTGTCAACACCACGAACTCTTCCTATCATTCGCACATTATACACTCCATCTATGTCTACACACCACTGCGTAGGTCAAGTTGACATTCCATACTCGAACCACGAGCAACACAACAACACAGTATTTAACTCTGGTGATGTTCGAGCGAGCTTCAGATTTCTCAGCATGTCTCTTGCTCAGGGCAAGGGTCTTGTATTAAGAGTTTATCAACTGATGATGATGATGTCTACTTCCATCCACTTATATTTATCATTTGGTGGACATCATTAATAAAAAAAGATCCTTATCAACTAGTCACAATGAATCTTCAGTGTAATAGAATTAATTATAAAAGGACTGCAATTTTTCTCTGAGACGTGTATGTGGCTTTTATTATTCTAATTTTATTTAAAATAATAAGACTTTTTTTAAAATTAATAATACAAAACAGCAACTGGCACTTTGAAGTGAAAGTGCTCCGGGCAGAAAATTGCCTTTTATAGCCACTGGGGACAGGAATTAGGCTATTAGTGTAGTATTAATGCGATATACAGAAAACACCGGAGATCCAATGTAGCCGACCTTCGTTGCGGAGATGATACTGTTCTGATTTTTAGAAGCGTTATATGCTTTTAGCAGGAAGAAAGTAGATTCCTTGATTTCACGAAATGTATAAAAACACAGAAGAAATCACAACCGAATGATGCCAGTGGCGTC
Source organism: Oreohelix idahoensis (assembly GCA_024509875.1). NCBI lineage: Eukaryota > Metazoa > Mollusca > Gastropoda > Stylommatophora > Oreohelicidae > Oreohelix > Oreohelix idahoensis. The sequence continues at coordinate 38,796 of JAMPIV010008967.1, read as the reverse complement.
ACTAGGGTTGGGGTCACCCAGTGCGGTAACTCATGGTGTCACCGCCATGGACCTCCTCCCGTACCAGACCATACAGAATCCTTAGTAATGTTTTTTGTACTAATGTTACTCGTAAAACGTAATTCCCGTATATCACTGAATGTAATGGCAATGGTAGTGACATAAACAACTTGTAAAATTAAAATTACACCTTTAAATTACAATATCATACGCACAGCCTTAAATGTATTTACATTTACATAGTTTCATGTGGTTAAAGTGAAAATTCGGTAAGAAAACAATAGAATTCGAAGTAAAAACGTAGGTATATTGATACAGTACATGTAAGCTGGACTTACGAAGAATGTTTTTGTGGTTATAACTAACTACAGGGATATTTTTATAAAAAATAATAAATTTCTGCTGAAACACTGCACACAAATTTTATAGACAGTCATTTTGGTGTCGGATACTGTGATAGAAAACTTTTCTCTTATTTCCTGATGTCTTACATATTCCACATTATACTGTTGTCTATAGCTATAAACTGTTGTAAATTTCTTGAGTTTTAATTCTGTTTTAGCCAACAGAAGATGGTGGTCTGATACCACATCTGCTCCTCTACATACATTTACATCATGCAATGATGACCTAAACTTCTTACTTATGCATATGTGATCAATCTGATTCTCAGTTCTGTAGTCTGGTGATATCCATGTTGCTTTGTGTATTCTTTTATGTGGAAATATGCTTCCTCCTATAGCTAGATATGAAGCACAGAAGTTAGCTAATAGTTCCCCATTCTCGTTCATCATACCTAATCCATGCTTTCCCATGATTTCTTCAAAGCCGGTGTTGTCTGTAAATATTTTCGCGTTTAGGTCCCCCATCAAAATTGTGATGTCCTTTCTGTTCTTTTTGTCCAAGACATTTTGTAGTATGGTGTAAAAGTCTTCTTTCTCAGATTCTTCTTTATCATTTGTTGGTGCATAACTGTTGAGGCTACTTCATGATGTGATTTTTATCGCGGTAACTTATTATTAGTACCGGATTTTTGTCACACTATGTCGTACCTCAACTGAATGCAAGAGATACATGAGAGCGGTCGCTGTGAGATGAGTATCTAGGTATGACGTAAAAGGGAGATTGATATAGGACGTCAGAGCGTCAAGATGTGTGCCTAAAATGGCTTGTGTATCAGCCAGTATATTGGATTGTGTATTCAATAAATATTTCTGAGGAAAAGGGTAAGCTATATGCTTTAAATGAAAGGCATGAGAATATGCCAGGATTATGATGTATGAATATTAAAGATACCGGGACGCTCAAATTCCCCCGATGTTGTTGGAAATATAATTGAACAATGTTATACCGGGATGTCTCATTCCCCGAAGTTTATGGAGTGAAAATTATGATGTATGAATATTAAAGATACCGGGATGCTCAAATCCCCCGATGTTGTTGAAAAAAATATAAGGAACTTTTAGTTATGCCGGGATGCATAATACCCCGATGTTAAATGGAATTAAGGAACGATATTATAAAAGTCTCAACTATGGAAAAATTTGAATGACATTGCGTAAAAAGCGAACCAAGATAGGGTTAGACTGAAAGTTAGAGAGGGAGTATTCATGCCATATTCGTGATTGTGACGTTTGTGAATTCGTACTTACTGATTATTAAACTGATGTCAAACCGTCTAAGAACAGAGGTTTATTCAATCATTCAAGGTTCATTCAAACAGTTGATAGTCTCACTCAGTAATTGAAGTTATACAGACAAAGGTATCCAAGAAGATTGACTTCCAGAATATTTGACAATACAAACCAAATCAAAATAAAAGAACTTCCATATCTTTATTAAAACGAATGGACCCTAGACAACAAACGAATTCGGGCAATTTCTCCGTCCCTTAACAGGAGAGAAATAACTGGGGGCTACGTCCTGTCAAATAACTGGAAGCCCGTCCGATAACTGGCAGGTTGGTCTACTTGGGACATCAAGAAACGAATTTTTCTTCCAACGAATATGAAGTAAACTGAGGCTGGATTACTACACTGAACTTCTACGCAGGACTTTTAACATTTGAAGAACTATACGATTATAAATTGTGAAAAAAACAAAACAGTACATTCACTAAATTTCACTATGGAAGATGCCATGTAACGGCTACTCCGTGATGATGCATCAAAGATCGTTGACCTGACCTTGAGGACTGTCAAGATTCAACACTGCGACGTCATATTGATTCGGTTCGAACTTTACATCTCTACATTCAAGAGTTTAATACTGGCAAATCACGCAATTTTCGATGTTGAACGATAAAGGACAATCTGGCAAATTTTACTCGATGACGTCATCAAAGCCGTTTGCTGAAATTGGAGTCAAGAGATAGTTTCATCCATTTATGTATTCCGGAAGTCGAAGTGTGGCACAAACACACTGATTCCTTATCTGGAGAGGTTCTGAATTCAACTTGAAAGATAAGTAGAGTTATGAATTGTCTAATGCGTGACATTATTTGACCATTTCAGAGACTTTGCCAGTCAACATCTAAGCTAGTCCTCCATGTTTTATTCATCTGCATGTTTATTTGTATAAATTAAATGCTTGCTATTTGTAAATTTTCTTCTGAAATTTTGCAAATGACGAGGTCCTATTACGTGATTGTTGGTTGTCCAGTCAAAGAAAATAACAGTGAAATTTTAGTCTTTGACTGCATAGCAAACATCGATATTTGTATAGATTGTTTTGTCAAGTCTACGTTATATTTTTTCATTCACTAATTTACGTAAGTAGGTCACTTGTCTGTACAGCTGTTTTTTCTATCATTCTTGTCTTAGTATAAAATTGGACGATTTGCTGTTTTTGTGCGTTCTTCTCTGTCTTGTCTATTGTACATGGGATTATACCAAGTTGTTGTTACTTGTCAACATGTCTTTATTTTATTTCCTTTATATTTGTCGAGTAATGTGCTGTTTTTTGACATGTCACTTTATTACCATCATCATTGACCTGTGCCATTCTTTTTCACTGTGCTCGTCTCTTATTCTTGGTATGTTCATTCCTTCATAAGGTATAAATTCAGTCAACACCATAATTTATTGTACTTAATTAATTGAGATTAAGAGGAGTTTTGACACTTGGTGATTCGGATTAGAACACAAGATGTCTTCATTGTCAGAATTTGTTGACATAGGTTTGCGTTTAAGCAAATCTGGAGTTGAGTTAGAGGCTTATGCTGAGAAAAACTATCCTGACTATTTGGAACGGATGGAACGGAAGGAACAAAGAAAGTTAAAGAAGCAAGAGCTTGATCAAACAAAAGAACTTGAAGAGAAGACATTAGTTCAACTAGAAGCAGCGAGAGAATTAGAAAAAGCTAAGATAGCTCAAAAAGAAAGAGAACAAGAAGCTGCTAGAAGAGAACAAGAAGCATCCAGAGAGTTAGAACGGGAGAAAATGGAACTACGTAAGATGGAACTTCTTCAGTTGGATCAAGCACACAGAAATGCTATAGATCTTCAGTCGTTGAAATTACAGGCTGATAAAGAAAAATTAAACAACATTAAGTGCGAAAACAGAGAACTCGGAAATGCAGCAATACTACGGGAAGAAGTGGAAGAGGCTATATGTTCGATGAAAGGAGGGAAGTCACCGGGTGTGGATAATATACCAGCAGAGATCTTGAAATATGGAGGACCAAATATAGTAAAAATCATGACAACAATTTGCCAGAAGATATGGAGTACTAAAAAATGGCCAAAAGAATGGACGCAGTCATTAGTAATACCGCTGCCAAAGAAAGGAAATCTAAAAATGTGCAAGAACTACAGAACCATTAGCCTTATTAGTCATCCAAGTAAGGTGATGTTAAGGATACTTTTGAACAGAATAAAACAGACATCAGAAGAAATCTTGTCAGAGGAACAGGCTGGCTTTAGACCAAAAAGAAGTACCTCAGAACAAATCTTCAATATTTAGATTACTGATCGAAAAACATCTCCAGCATCAACATGATTTATACCATAACTTCATCGATTTCACAAAAGCCTTCGATCGAGTCTGGCATGAAGGCTTATGGCAAATAATGAGAAAATTCAATTTTGATACTAACATCATAGATATCATTGAAGCACTATACAAGGACGCAAGCAGTGCTGTTTTTGCAAGCAACGACATTTGAGAATTTTTCAAAACAACTGTAGGAGTTCGCCAGGGATGTATCCTGTCACCAGTGCTCTTTAATATATATCTAGAACATATTATGCAGGAGGCTCTCTACGATTATAAACCAACCATATCGATTGGAGACCGACCTCTGTGTAATCTACGTTTTGCTGATGATATTGATCTGATAGCTGGAACAGAATCAGAACTTCAAGACCTTACCTCTAGACTGGAGAAAGTAACAAGAACATACGGGATGGAAATTAATATAGAAAAAAGCAAGATATTGGTGAATAGCCATAAGAAACATGTTCCGACCAACATTACGTTAAATGGGCAAACGTTAGATTTGAAGTTAAAGATCAAATTATACAAATCACTTGTATTATCTATTCTCTTGTATGGGTGTGAGGGCTGGACACTCACTGCAGATACGGAGCGAAGGATTCAGGCTTTCGAGCATAAATGTTATAGAAGAAGTTTGCGCATTTGCTATAAAGAGCACAAAACAAATGTCTATGTTAGAGAGAAGATAAACACCTATGCAGGCCACCAAGAACCACTTTTGTCAATAGTGAAACGTCGAAAGCTTGCCTGGTTTGGGCATGTAACTCGTCATGACTCCCTTTCGAAAACGATCCTCCAGGGAACAGTCGAAGGTAAACGGAGAAGAGGAAGGCAAAGAAAATCCTGGGCTGATAACATCAAAGAATGGGCAGGACACGGTTTCTCCACACTTGTACGCATTGCTGAGAATAGAGAGCAGTGGAGGACCCTGTCTGCTGATGCTTCCACCATGGCACCCCTACGACCCATGACGGGTTATGGGTTGAGATGATGATGAAAGAAAAAGAGATTGAGATTGCAAAGATTAATGCCCAACATACTGGTGCTGCTCCACAAGGTTCTCATAGCAATAATTTTAATTATCAAAAAATTAAATTACCAAATTTTGATGATAAACGTGATTGTATGGACTCGTTTATTATGAGGTTTAAAATGAGGGCTATGGATTTGAAGATCCCTAAAGATAGATGGCCTATCGTTTTTTCAGACTACCTCACTGGTGAAGCAATGCGTTGTTTCATGTCAATTGATGAAACAAGTAGATCTGATTTTGATATTGTTACCAATACTTTGATGGCAAAATTTCAGCTCACGGAGGAGGGTTTTCGGTCCAGATTTCATTCGGTGGTTCCATCCAAGAATGCTGATTTTGGAGAGTTCATCTCTTCTATTAAATTATACTTGGGTAGTTGGATACATTTATCTGGGATCAATAAAACATTTGATGAATTATTTGACCTAATGCTCAGGGATAAAGTTTTATCTACCTGTATCGCAGATTTTGTTAGTTTTTTGCAGGAGAGAAAGCCAAAATCTATTAATGAATGTCAAGAATTGGGGAGAAACTACATGTCTGCACATCCAAACAAGGAAATGCGTATGGTTTCCTTTGATAATGCATTACCTGTATGTGTTTCGTACCACGACGGAGGAGTAGGTGACCACCGTTCTCGCCCAAGGAGTGCAGAGGGCAGATATAGGAGTGATTATCTATCTTCCTTTCGAGGACGGTACAATTTTCCTCGTCGTCTGTCACCATCTCACTTCGGTGGGTATAGATATTCTAATTACTCTAACCGAGGTCGTGGACAACACTACGGTAATAGCAGTGATGATATACATCACAGAGACTATAGAAGAAATTCAGTTGAACGATCCAATGGAAATGGTAGGTGTCATTTAAGTGATGTAAATAATAAGCACGGCAAACAATGCAATCACAAACCTGATCACAAAAATGATTGCAAACTGGCAAAAGGGAAAGCATACCATGCTAACGTCTGTACCCCACTTTGTGGTCACGATAGCTATGTTGAACAGGCTAATGCACGCATTGTACGCTCAAGCAAAGATAACAATTGCACTGAGTGTAATACACTTTATGAGCCAGGTGCTAAAACTAGACTTTTGTGTGGCCATATTTTACCAGCGATGTCGGTCTGCGATTGTATCGGTCGCCTTACATTACAAAAAGGGTTTATAAGTGACAGACCAGCCACCATTCTTCGTGACACGGGATGTACGATTGTCGGGATACGTAAATCGTTGCTAGATAAATCATCATTTACAGGAAAGTCACTGAAATGCGTTACTTTTGGAGGTAACATTGAATGGTTTCCCATGGCAAAGGCGGAGATCGACACACCTTTTTATTCAGGGACTGTACTCGTGTGTGGCTTGGAGAATCCTGTAAATGACGTGATCCTAGGTAATATTCCAGGTGTAAAAGACTGTTCACCTGAGGAAATTGCAGAGTGGGTCAGCAAACACCCATTGATGGCGAATGCGGTCACTAAAAGAGCTCAGCATGAAGCGAGCATTTTGACCGATACATCTCCATCTGTCATGGAGGAGACGCCACTGAGAAATGCTCAAAACATTTCTCCGACTATCTTTACACAAAAACAAAATGAGGATGAATCTTTAAAGAAATTATTCACTTTCGCTGAAACAAAACAAATTAAGATTACTAAAAGCTCATCATATTGGTTTGAGTTTCGAAACAAGGTTTTGATCAGATGTTTTAAAAAGAGAGATGATCATGTAGAAACAGATTGTGGTACCAAAAAGTTTTAGACCTTTAGTTTTAAATACAGGTCATGACGTACCAATGGCAGGACACTTAGGTCGTAATCGGACTTTGTTTCGAATTACTACAAATTTTTATTGGCCTAGTATCAACACAGATGTAAAAAAGATATTGTAGATCTTGTCATATTTGTCAAAAAGTCGCACGCAGGGGTAAGAACCAGACAGCACCCTTGCAAGTCACAGATATGCTTGTGCGCGCATTTAAGAAACTAGCTATAGATATCATCGGTCCATTGTCTATAATGTCGGATCGAGAGTTTCAGTATATTTTAACGTGCATCGATTTGTGCACTAGATGGCCTGAGGCCATACCGTTAAAGAACATTAATACCATATCAGTTGCGGAGGCTTTGAACTTGATTTTTACAAGGATAGGTTTTCCTGAGGAAATACTGTCGGATAGAGGGACACAGTTTAAGTCGGAACTTATGAGCGCGATAGAAAGCTTATATTGCATAAAACATTCATTCGCAAGTCCTTATAGACCAAGTGCAAATGGGGTTTGTGAAAGATTTAACGGCTCTCTTAAGTTGATGCTTGGGAAGGTTACTGATGCACACCCTCGGGACTGGGATAAGATTCTCCCATCGGTTCTCTTTGCTTACAGAGAGATCCCTCAGGAGAGTATTGGATTCTCTCCCTTTGAACTCGTGTATGGCGCGAATCAGAGAGGTCCATTGTATCTATTGAAGGATTTAATCCTTGGTACTTCTCAGGATGACGCAACTCGCAGTAGTTACGAGTTCGTTGTTGATTTACGACAAAGGTTAATGGATGCATGTCAGATCGCATCACAGAGTATTCAAACGGCAACTCAAAGATCGAGGTTGCTACATAACCAATCTCGTACCCTAAGATCATTTATCCCAGGGGATGAAGTCTTACTGCTCTTACCTATTAAGGAAAATAAGTTGTTAATTTCATGGCAGGGGCCATACAAAGTGGTGAAAAAGATCACGGATGTTGATTACTCAATTGATATTAAAGGGAAAATTAAAACGTATCATCTAAATATGTTGAAATTATACACGCCAAGACCATCTGAATTGGTAGATGTCTTGGATGAGGTTCATCGATCCTCATGCGCTGTTGTTCTGTCTGAGGATACAACATCTGATATTCCGTTGGAATTTACTTTACCTTCTATTTCTGCTCATGAGACATGGCAGGATGTTTCTATTTCTTCATTACTTTCGCATTGTGAACAAATTCAGATCCGTGAGGTTTTAGGATCTTTACGCATCTGTATTGATTTTCGGAAACTAAATCAAGTTACAGTCACAGATGCTGAGCCAATTCCAATCTTGGAAGATCTTCTTCCACAGCTGGCTAACGCTACATTCTTTACGAAACTAGATTTGGCAAAAGGATACTGGCAAATTCCGTTGTCTGAAAATTCTAGACATTTGACAGCATTTTCCACACCTAGAGGTTTATTTGAATGGAATTATATGTGTTTCGGGTTGGTGAATGCACCTGCGACATTTGTCCGCATGATGTGCCGTTTAGTTGGCGATAGACCCGATGTCATCACATATATAGATGACATTTGTTTATTCCATAACACATGGGAAGAACATATTGTAGGTTTCATTTCTTTGCTAGAACAGCTAAGAAAACATCATTTGACAGTTAGACCTTCGAAAGTACAGATAGGTTTTCAGGAAATATCTTTCTTGGGTCATACAATCGGTAATCATCGGCTTTATCCTTCGGATAGTCTGGTGAATAAAATCCTGAACATTCAGATACCGAAAAATAAGAAAGAGGTCTGTTAGGGCTCATTAACTATTATCATAAATTTATTCCAGACTTTTTATCTATCTCTGGTCCTCTTTCAGATTTGACCCACAAAGGTGCTCCTCTTAAATTAATGTGGTCAAATACTTGTCAGTTAGCATTGGATAAGATTAAAATACTATTCTCGAATCATCCTATTTTGATTCTGCCAGATATCCATAAACCATTCTATATTCGCACAGACGCTTCTCAGATGGGAATCGGTGGCAGTTTGATGCAACTTGTCAACGACGTACCCAATCCTTGCTTCTTTGTGAGCCGGAAGTTGTCTGCAGCAGAAAAGAATTATTCGGCGGGAGAAAGAGAGCTCCTTGCTCTTGTGTGGACGATATAAAAACTGTCTCGCTACTTGCTTTGACGAAAATTTTACGTTGAAGTCGATCATCATCCTTTGACGTCAATGAAACCGAAGGTGTTTAAGAACTCACGTATATTCAGATGGTTTCTGCTACTGCAACAGTTTTCATTTGAAATCAAGCATATACGCGGTGAGGACAATTGGTTAACTGACTTGTTGTCACGATTTGCAACTCACCAGGACTGATATATTTCACATGGAACTTTGGATCCAGGTGTATGGTTCCAGTTTGTTTGGACATCAGATTGTGTCTTCTGGACTTGATATTTCGTCCGGATATATGGACTAAAATTTTATTGCAATTTTGTTTATTTAATAATTGCTCTTCACAATTTTATCTATATATGTCTAAATACATGATACTTCTCATTAGATTGCTTGTATGCATGTTGTCTCGGTGCGTACGGTTGCTTGTAGTTTTGCCCTACAGGATCTTGCGCGTTTCCTGAAGTAAACGCTCGGGAGCGTGAGGGGTAATGTTGAGGCTACTTCATGATGTGATTTTTATCGCGGCAACTTATTATTAGTACCGGATTTTTGTCACACCATGTCGTACCTCAACTGAATGCAATAGATACATGAGAGCGGTCGCTGTGAGATGAGTATCTAGGTATGACGTAAAAGGGAGATTGATATAGGACGTCAGAGCGTCAAGATGTGTGCCTAAAATGGCTTGTGTATCAGCCAGTATATTGGATTGTGTATTCAATAAATATTTCTGAGGAAAAGGGTAAGCTATATGCTTTAAATGAAAGGCAAGAGAATATGCCAGGATTATGATGTATGAATATTAAAGATACCGGGACGCTCAAATCCCCCGATGTTGTTGGAAATATAATTGAACAGTGTTATACCGGGAGGTCTCATTCCCCGAAGTTTATGGAGTGAAAATTGTGATGTATGAATATTAAAGATACCGGGACGCTCAAATCCCCCGATGTTGTTGAAAAAAATATAAGGAACTTTTAGTTATGCCGGGATGCATAATACCCCGATGTTAAATGGAATTAAGGAACGATATTATAAAAGTCTCAACTATGGAAAAATTTGAATGACATTGCGTAAAAAGCGAACCAAGATAGGGTTAGACTGAAAGTTAGAGAGGGAGTATTCATGCCATATTCGTGATTGTGACGTTTGTGAATTCGTACTTACTAATATTAAACTGTTGTCAAACCGTCTAAGAACAGAGGTTTATTCAATCATTCAAGGTTCATTCAAACAGTTGATAGTCTCACTCAGTAATTGAAGTTAGACAGAAAAAGGTATCCAAGAAGATTGACTTCCAGAATATTTGACAATACAAACCAAATCAAAATAAAAGACCTTCCATATCTTTATTAAAACGAATGGACCCTAGACAACAAACGAATTCGGGCAATTTCTCCGTCCCTTAACAATAACATTGGATGATGTTTATATTTACTTTCTTTTTGGCTGATTTAAACCTTGCTGTTATAAATCGGGGTCTCATTGCTTCCCATCTATAAGTGCCTTCTGTGCTTCCCTAGACAGCATTAAAGCCACCCCTTCACTGTGGTGGGCTCTTTCCTCTTGTCCTGAGGACAACACCATTTCTCCTGTGATCAATCTCCTCCTCTCTATGCCCTTCCATCGTGTCTCGCAGAGACCCAGTAAATCAATCCTGTAATTTGTCATTTCTGCTGTTACCTGTGCAGTTTTCCCTTGTTCATATAGAGTGTGAACATTCCAGGTGCCAATCCTGGAGATTTTTCTAGACGAAAAAAGGTTAGTCTGCAACCCAGACACTTTTCGGCTTTCTCTAGGTTGCTTCATGCGCCTCCTTTCCAGAGGACCTTCTTCTATCTTGTGCGGCTGAGTTGATTTATATTCTGTATATGACTTGTCCATGTTTGTTGAAGTTTTTGTGGTAAAAAGTTTTTTACGGGATGGGGTAACCAGCCCCATGCCCAACCCTCCTTAGTCCCTTAGTCGTTTTTTTACGACATGCATGGTAGGGTACAGTGTTACTATTCTTTGCTCCCCTTTCGGGCCCCGGTAACACACGTACTCCAACAGCTGGTAGATGAAGCAGATACGGAAGACCGCTGGCAAAAAGTAAAAAATATATGGAACGAGACATGTGAAGAAGTGCTGAGAAAAAGAGAACATCAGTACAAAGCACGGATAACAACAGAAACCATTAGCAAGATAGAAGACAGGAAAAACAAGAAAGCAGATTTAAACAGAAGCAAAACCAGAAGCTCCAACGCCAAGGCTCATGAAGTGTACATAGAAGCAAAGAAAGAAGTAAGAAGAAACATCAAAAGAGACAAGAGGAAGTATATTGAAGAGTTGGCAAGGGAAGCAGAGGAAGCTGCAGCCAAAAGAAATATGAGGGACCTGTACAACAACACAAAGAAGCTAACAGGGAGATATAAGCAAGCAAATTGCCTCATAAAAGATAAGAATGGAAAATTGTTTGGTAATATACAAGAACAAATGAAGAGATGGACAGAACATTTTGAGGAACTTCTCAATAGACCAGCTCCAACTAATCCCCCACACATCCAGCCAGCAGAAGAGGAGCTACAAATCAGCTGTGAACGACCAAGTAGAGAAGAAATAAAGAAAGCCATAAAGCTTCTGAAAGATGGAAAAGCAACTGGTTCAGATGACATTCCGGCAGAGGCCATCAAAACAGATATTGATACCTCTACAGAGATATTATACAAACTACTTGGCAAAGTCTGGGAGAGAGAGAGGAAATACCAGCAGAATGGAAGGAAGGTTATCTGGTCAAGTTGCCTAAGAAGGGAAATTTACAAGAGTGCACAAATTAAAGAGGAATAATGTTACTATCAGTGCCAGGAAAAGTATTAAACAGGATCATCCTTGAGAGATTAAAAGAGTCCATAGACAAGCAACTGAGAGATGAACAGGCTAGTTTTCGACAAAACAGATCCTGTACAGACCAGATAGCCACATTGAGAATAATAGATGAACAAAGTTTGGAATGGAATTCACCGCTTTACATCGGATTCGTGGACTATGAAAAGGCATTTGACAGTGTAGACAGAGAATCACTTTGGAAACTGATGAGGCATTATGGAGTTCCTACGAAGATCATTAACTTAATAAGGAAGACCTATGAAGACATGACATGTAGAGTTCTTCATGAAGGACAACTTAAAGAACCGTTTAGGATAAAGAACGGGAGTGAGACAGGGATGCCTCTTGTCTCCATTTCTTTTCTTACTAGCAAGAAATTGGGTTATGAAAACATCGACATCACACAACAGAAATGGAATCCAGTGGGGGACCTCAAGACGCAGCAATAGAGACCGCAGTCAGCGACTCATAGCTTGACTGCCTGCGTCAGGACCAGCGAACCAGATCTGGTCAAGACCGCACTCCACCTCCACGTGGTGGTCCTAGAAACAGTCTGCAACAGTGCAGGCTGGCTGAGCGAGTACGGATCGCAATGGGAAGGCAAACCCGGTCCTAAAAAATGCCGTGCAGAAGTCGGATGTGTCGACCGAAAGGTGCAGATATAACAGCTACGTTGGAAACAGACACAACGCAACCACCGTCCTTTTCAGGGCGAACGAATAAGAAGAAGAAGAAGAAGAATCCAGTGGAATCTGACTAAACAGCTTGATGATCTAGATTTTGTGATGACTTGGCTCTTCTGTCCCATAACCATAATCAGATGCAAGAGAAGATGAAAACTCTCGATGAGAGGTCACAACAAGTGGGCCTGAAAATACACAGGGAAAAGACAAAGATTATGAGAATAAATGCAAGAAATGATAACAAGATTGAACTTGAAGAAACACCACTAAAGGGTGTAGAATCGTACACATATCTTGGTAGTAATACAGACAAAGTTGAAGGGACAGACAATGATATCAAAACAAGAATACAAAAAGCAAGAGGCGCTTTCGTTGCATTGGGAAACATATGGAGGTCAAGAGAAATCAAGTCCAACACGAAAATAAGAATCTTCAACTCAAATGTGAAGTCAGTCTTATTGTATGGCTCTGAGACATGGATGTTAAGGTGTGTCCGCCCGTTAGTTTGCTTCAGTGAATTAAGAAGAGTGTTTCTGCAATTATATATATATATATATATATATATATATATATATATATATATATATATATATATATATATATTTGATACGGCCGGAAAGACACCCGGCTTACCCCTTCACGGGAAGACACCCCAGCTTCCCCCTTCATTGTGAGTGGCACATTTATCGCCCATATTTTAGAAGTGCGCGCAGCACGCTCGTATGTAAAAAGTCTTCAAGATTGATGAAAAGGCCATAATAATGCCTTAAAAATTAAGTTGTGGTGTAGAATTGTGTTTTTGCTCTAGAAATAGTTGTGTATATTTCTGTTGTCGGCCCTTCTAAAGTAAATATAGTGAGTGTTATGTATGCGGCCAAATCAATACGCCTAGCGCGCAGTAAATTGAGTGATTCGACCTGGGCTTATAAAAGAAATAGCGAGCCAGCAGCGACCTTTCCTAAGTATCAGCCGCCCAGAGAGAACAGACGAAGTAAGACACACAGAGCCAAGCTGTAAATGCCTTGAGCACATTAGCAATCGGGCACATGCTGGGTGTTTTGTTTTGTTTTGTTATGTTCGTTGGTTTATTTGTTTAATGTTTGCTTAGGCACTGAATGGGTTGTAAAAATAAATACAGCCCCTGCCTCAGAATCAAGAGTTTTTATTGTTGTTCGGGTCGGTGCGAGTGTGAAAAGAGAGTGATCACACATCACAATATAATCATCATCATCATCTCGCCCACCCTATCACAATTGGCGTCGTCGACAGGATAAGGCAGACAGTGACACTGATCAAACAGCAAACGAACAAATATTGTAAACACCCAGCAGTGCAGTCTTGCATCATGATGGCTTCGACCAATGCGCCTGTGAAGGTAGTGTACGTGAAGGGGCCAGAGATAAGATTATTTAGTGGAGAGGGGAGTCCCACTTGGCAAGAGTTTGTGGAAGATGTGGAAGCCGCGTGGAAGGTGGCGCCTTTTTGGGCAGAAGACAAGTTAGACATGATCTGGAACAACGTTACACCATGGGTATCTAGAGAATTACGGATACGTGGTGGAGCCAAGGCCAGCCCTGAGAAGTTACAGGAAATTGTCAAAGAAGCCTACAGCGAGAAACCACCAGTCAGTGAGAGGACCAGGAATTTCCCTTGGGAATATGCTGTTTATGGTGAAAGTAAAAAGCCTGAGACACTGGCCCAGATAGCAAGTGCAGAAGTTCAGAAGGAGAAGGAGGCACTCAGAGCAGAATTATCCCTCCTAAAGTCCCAGATAGCACAGATGTCAGAGACCAGTTTGCCAGTACAGGAGGAGGTGCAAAGAGAGAAAGAACCAGGCCAACCGCGGAAACAGCCAAAGCACGACGAGGGGGTGCGTGTTCTGGTATGTGAGAGTCAAGTTGTTGTTAACGAAAGCAGTGAGCTGACAGTACCAACAAACGCAGTTGCACCGACAAGGCGAAAAGGGATGTGCAAGTGGTATAGTGTCCACAGGGGATGGGGGTTCATCACGCCAGATGATGGAGGTATTGATGTATTCGTACATCAGACCAAGATCTACAGAAAGGGATTCCGGAGTCTGGCGAAGAATGAACGAGTAGAGTTTGACAGCAAACCATCGGTCCAGGGCATGGAAGAAATTTATGTATGCGGCATTGGCGGTCAAGAGTGTAAGGGCAGCAGGGGGCGACCCATGGCACAGAGGAAGCCCAGAAAGATAAGATGCTACAATTGTGGAGACCTGTCAGACCACATGGCAGCCAAGTGCCCTCAAGGCCCGCTTCCGAAGAGATGTTTTCATTGCAAGTCAACTGAACATTTGATAGCCACCTGTCCCTCAAGGAGCTCTTTCCCTAGACGGACTGTCACAACCAGGTTGCCTTTAGGGCGCAAGCTAAGAGATGGCCACGACAACTGTCACACTAAGGGCGCCGAGAGAATTGGCCGTTGTCTAGGGGAGGAAACCCGTCCTAAGCAGATAGGAGGGAGTGCAAATCAAGGTTCAGCAGATGAGACTCATCAAAGGCAGATTGTGGGGAACGTAAGCTACCGTCCACACAAAATGAGTGGGAATCAAGTCAAGAGCGATCTCCCTTCAAAGTCGACAGCTGCAAGCACTGACAAGCAGATGTCACGGGCAGGCAGCGACGCGGCACCGGTGAGTGAGTCTTCAAGACCACAGCGGCTGACAGCCCGACAACGTACAACTGGAGACATGACGACCAAGAGTGTCCCCAGCCGGGTTGTACCGAATACAGAATCTGAGCCCAAAGCATCGCCGCTCAGAAAGAGTCCTGCGCAGCACCAACGATCTGAGAGATTTCGACTGAAGCGCCAGAGGTAGTGATGTTGTCGGGACGACAACAAAATCAGGAGGGAGATATGTGATAGGGCCGGAAAGACACCCGGCTTACCCCTTCACGGGAAGACACCCCAGCTTCCCCCTTCATTGTGAGTGGCACATTTATCGCCCATATTTTAGAAGTGCGCGCAGCACGCTCGTATGTAAAAACTCTTCAAGATTGATGAAAAGGCCATAATAATGCCTTAAAAATTAAGTTGTGGTGTAGAATTGTGTTTTTGCTCTAGAAATAGTTGTGTATATTTCTGTTGTCGGCCCTTCTAAAGTAAATATAGTGAGTGTTATGTATGCGGCCAAATCAATACGCCTAGCGCGCAGTAAATTGAGTGATTCGACCTGGGCTTATAAAAGAAATAGCGAGCCAGCAGCGACCTATTTTAAGTAAGCCGCCCAGAGAGAACAGAGAAGTAAGACAACAGAGCCAAGCTGTAAATGCCTTAAGCTAGCAATCGTGTGGGTGTTTTGTTTTGTAGTTCGTTGGTTTATTTGTTTAATGTTTTGCTTTAGGCGAATGGGTTGTAAAAATAAATACAGCCCCTGCCTCAGAATCAAGTGTTGTTTGATTTAAAAGCAGATTATATTATTTCCTAGTTGTGGTGAAGTGGGATGTTATAAATACTTATAGGGAACTTAGTGTACTGACTGAGATCAGCTGTGAAGGTATCTATATCTATTAAGAGTAGTGTATTATAGATAACCTTACTTGCTACCACATATCTATATATCTCAGTCAGAATTATTCTGGAATAGTGTGATGCTACGTTATGTGTCTAGGGTATGAGTATGGTGAAGTGTAAGTCACAACAACAGACAGATAAACAATTTAATTTAATCCACTACTCTTAACAACACTGTGACACTCACATACATATAACACTCTATGAGAATAGCTTAAAGAAGTCACTCGTAACGGTTCAAATAACAATATGTATTCATTACTAGCATGAATGAATATGTGTCCTGATTCAACTACAAGGGAACCAGGAATCACAATCAATTTAAATTACAAGTTATGTACAGAATGTATTTAATATGAATATTGTAGTGACATATATTATTACAAATGTTCTATGTGTGTCAGTTTTGTAGTAGTAAAATGAGGTAATACTGGTTTTGTTTTGTTCAAGCTCTGTTGGTATTTGTCATCATGACTTCAATAGTTTGTCTTTAGGGACTATTATTGGAGATGTTCACAGTTCCTGATTTTAAGACAAGTAAATTCCCCTCTGAATGGTATTTTTATAAAGTTATTTCAAGATGAGGGGACATAATGTTGAGCTCAGCTGGCCAACTTCGCTTATCTGGCGTGATGGCGGCAGGAAAGGACTCCTCTGCTCGAATTCTCCTCTGGGCTCAGGAGACACCTCACTGATAGCTAAAAAGACCAAGGAGTATGCTGTCCGACTCTGGATTCAGCAAATCTCTGACCAGATGCTGCTCAGTACCATCAAGACCACTGTCCCTGAAATCAAGAAGGATGTACCTTCTACTTCATAACTAATTTATATTCTCTTTTACACTGATCACAATACAGCACAAACATTGCGTTCAGAGCGTTAGGCCAACAGTCAGCTTCATTTGAAATACTTTATTCCAGTATTACCCTTCTTAATGGTTACTACGCCTCTGCACTTCCAGCATTATTTCTTTCTAGTCAATCATCCAGGTGTCAGTGTACTATTTGGCCATTCCATGCCGTTTTACTTCTCTCCGACACCCTCTGTTCAGGCTGGAGCATTATAGGCTTTACCTCACGTTTGCCACTGAACTACACATATATATACAGGCATAAATCAACAATTCACATTCAATTTTCATTAAAAGATACTGAATGGTTCAAGCTTACCACAATTCATGGAAATAAACACAGATACGTTGATTAGCAATGAATTCTGGCACAAACTGGCACAAATTCCGTTCTGCCTATGTTCCAGGCTTTTATTTTAGCAAAAATGTGAGCTGGCTTCAACGTACTGTCGCTTTATCAAGCTTATTTGAATTAGTGGTCTCGAACTAACGCTCCCAAGTGTGTATATCAGCGAGACTGGCCAATGAGCCACGTTTCGACAAGTGTTTGAAAAAATGTTATCTTTTCCCGTCTCCCCTAACAACCAAGATAGTATTTATAGCCCGACCAATCGTGGTTAGGCTTTCATTTGTTGCGCTCCAATCAATTTGGAGTTTACATGGTAGGCTATTTCTGTAACGTAAGGTTTTTTTCAAACACGTTATAAAAAAAATTTTATGAGCAGAAATGATTTTATGCTGTCAGGCACCCCCAATATTTTATTTTGGGTATAATTTATTAATTCCTGGACTATTGGCGTAACGTTTTACATATTATTTGTCAGCAAGCCCTAAGGAACCCAATAATACTAATTTAAAGGAGCTACGTGGCTGCGTTCAAAATATGCAATTTCTTCTACCTCCTGTTTGGAAGATGTGCTGTCTGGGTACTGTTATGTGTTCAAACGTAAACCCATCTATTGTTATCTTTTCTAATAAGAGTCTGTTATGATTTATAAACCTAACTCTGGGAAAGGGTAGTGTATTTTATCACTGTCCGTCTGAAAAAAAAATTAGTGCATGTAGACTTACACGCGTGATGGTAGTAATTTGTGTATCGCGCGAAGCGGGTTTAGTGTTCGGCTTTCTGCCTCTCCCTTCTCTTTTTATCCCTTTAGTCCATCTGTTCGTTCGTTTTGGTAACGCAGTATAATTAATGTTAGGGTTAATTATAGGTCATTACGCAGTACGTCTCAATGCTTTTCCAAGAATTACAGCACACGTTTCATTGAAGAAGGCGGGTAATAATACAGTAAGCTTTACTATCAACGTGAAAGCGTTACAATTTGCAGACGAAGCAGAAAACAAGGGGGATTTCGAGTACATTCTTTGGGACAGCACTGTCATTTTACCATTGCTCTTCTCTTTATTAATTTTATTTGTTAGGCTTCATATTTACCTAATAATTTATATATGTGGATTAGAATATTTCATGACACCTCCCCTCTTAAAACAGACATTATATGTCAGTCCTTTATTCCATATACACATATAGAAATTTATTATTATTTCTGGGGTTTACGGTGATTCTCATCACACGGATGGCGGCTTAAAAAATCCGCTCCCAGATTGGTTTTTCCAGATATATATTCAATGCTAAAATTATATGGAGCCAGAAGCAAAGACCATCGGAGTAACCTAGAGTTCTCATGCTTAGCCTGTGCTAAAAACGATAAAGGTTTGTGGTCAGTTTGCAACTTAATGCCTTCCCATATAGATAAATATTGAATTTCTTTATTGCCCATATTACTGCAAGACATTCTTTTTCGCTAGTTGAGTAGTTGATTTCAGCTTTATTCAACTTTCTGCTAGCATATGCCACTGGGCTTAATTCCCCATCCAATGCATCTGATTTCTGTAGTAAAGTTGCACCTAACCCAATATTACTTGCATCCGTCCTTACTATGAATTCTTGACTTAAGTCAGGTAATTTCAAAATGGGTTTACTTGTGAGCTTTTCCTTCAATTCTTGGTAAGTCATTTCACATTGTGGTGTCCATGTAATGCGATCTGGAAGTCCTTTACGTGTCAATTCCGTTAAAGGTGCACATATGGAATTAAAGTTTTTGATATACTTCTGGTAGAAACCACATAATGAGACAAAGGATCTCACGTCCTTCTTGGTTTGTGGTCTCGGGGCTTTCTGTAGTTTCTCTAATTTCTTTGGGTCAGGGGTCATGTTTCCCTGATAAACTGTGTGTCCCAAAAATTCCAATTCTTTACATCCAACGCAACATTTGGTTGGTCGGGCTGTTAAATTTGCCTCCCTAAGTCGATCAAACAGCATGTTCAGAGAGTCAATGTGTTCCTCAAATGTTTCTGTTGCTATAAGGATATCATCCATAAAATTTGTTATACAGGGATTATTCAGAGGATCCAATAATTTTCTCATCATTCTAGAGAAGACACTAGGCGCATTCTTCAATCCAAATGGCAATCTATTAAACTCATAGTGTCCTTCTGAGGTACTAAAAGCTAGGTATGGTCTAACCTCAGGCTTTACTGGAATCTGATAGTATCCTTTACTCAGATCCACTTTTGAGAAATATTTAGCTTTATTTAGTCTGGCAAACAGCTGATTTGTATCCGGCAATGGATCCACCTGTCCTTCTGTAATAGCATTCAGTCTCCTGTAATCTATACAGAGTCTATGTTCTCCAGAGGGCTTCCTTAAGAGTACCACCCCGGAACTATACGAAGACTCACTGTGCGAAATAATTCCTTCCTTCAACAGATAGTCTATCTCTTCCTTCAAAGCTTTTTCCTTAGCAAACGGAATCGAATATGGTTTCATACAGACAGGTGTGGAGTCTATTAATTTCATATCATATTCCAATAGGTTTGTATGCCCTGGTCGGTCTGTTAACACCTCTGCATGATTATTTAGAACCTGTTGCAATCTCTCTTTCTGAGTTTTCGTTAAATGTGTACTGATTTTCACCTGTGCTGCTGTCTCACAGGGGTGTAATGGATATTCAAATGATGAAAGTGGTTCCTTTTTCATCTCCATGGCGATGGACAAGGTCAACAAGTGTGTCTCTTCCTGATGTTCTCTTTCCAAATATTTCTTCAGGAGATTCACATGATAGATTTTTTTCTTTCCCCTTCTTATCTATCTTATAATTTGTTCTAGACACCTTCTCTAGAACTGTATATGGACCCTGCCATCCAATTTGTAACTTATTCTGACTCCCGGGCAAAAGAAGCAGTACCTTCTCTCCCACAGCCAAATTTCTGTCTTTCGCCTTCCTGTTATAATAGGCAGCATGTTTCTTCCTGGCTTGTTTCAAATTTTCATTGGCAAGTTTCCAGCCAGTTTTTTAACCGAGTGGTCAGCTCATTCACATATTGGTATGAAGATGTAATGTTTTCCTCTGCCTTTTCATCAGTCCACGTTCTTAACAAAGCTACATATGGACCTTTAATTGTGTGGACCTATTTGTCCATGCACCGGTATGGTCTCTTCCACTCGAAGCTTTATAGTGATGATTTTTCCTCCCAGAATTATCATTCACAAAACGACCGCTACCAATTTTTCTTTTGGGGCTTTCTCCCCACTTAAAATTCTTGATGAGAGATTTCCTCCCTACATCCTCTTCCTCCAGTTTGTTTAAGTCCGATTGAGGGATTGTCGGCTTATCCTGGGGTAAGACATCTTTTTGCACTCTCCGCATAGTGGCCATTGTAAAACAGTTAAGTGAAGCTTGTCCGTGAAAAGGGGCTTCCCATTCCATTTGGTCCACCTTATCAAATTTATTTTTCCTTTTATTGTCAGGCCTGATTTTGCCCCATGGCGTGTCCAGGTCCTGATCCATGTTCCCACTTGTGGGTGTTCCCTCATGTGCTATGCTACACCTTTCTACAAAGTTCTCAATGTCCCATCTTGCTTTGGGCCAATAATAATTGTGAGCCACCTTTTGAATGATGGTACCTATTTTCTCATGGTCCCCATCTGGTTTCACATGTAGACTCCTTATTAATTCTGTCCTATATCTTTTTGGAAGAACCAGCTGTCCGTGACCATTGGATCTATCTCCAGTCTTCCTATACATCAACTTGTTTTTCATGTAAAAATCTCCCTTGCCTGGAGTTGTATGACAAGTTGACAATTTTCTGAAACAAGGCTTGAGTGTTATATCCCCAGCCTGTGCCTTCCTCATCTCTTCTGGAGTGGTATCTAACATAATATCCTCCTCCTGTCTTGAGGTCGACCTGACCTGAAGGGTTGCCATATACACAGGTTTCCTTCTGCAACGGTCAGTGTCATGATTGTCCATCTGACAATTTTTACACCACCTTTTTCCTTGGTTGAAAGATTTTCTTTCATCATATTTCCTTTCATCGAATTGTGGGAATTTATTTTTATTGTCATACCGTGGCCTATCAAATTGGTGCTTACCTTTATTTTGATCCCTAGGATCAAATTTATTAAAGTTCTGTGGTGCCCTAAAGTTATCCACCTGTTTCTTTTTATTACCTGTTACCTCTGCTTGAGCTGCTTGATACCTTTCAGCAACATTTAGCAACTCACCCAGCCCTCTGCACCTTGTTCCATGAGAAACTTTCTCAGGTCTGGAGCCATGGACTCTCTTAGTTGCTCTATAAGGACCATTTCCTTAAGATCTTGGGTTTTCCCCAGAGAAGTCCATTTCTCCAAGTATGTCTCTATTCGTGCAGAGAACTGGTGATAGGTTTCACCTGACAGTAGTTTAGCATTCCTAAATCTTTTTCCTGTAAAACTCTGCATTCTTTTCATACCTTAACAAAAGAGCCTGCTTTAGCATGTCATAATTTTCCTGATCACCTCTGCTCATTTTTGCAAAAACTTCATAAGCTGCCCCACGAAGTCCCTGAGATAACTTTAAGCTCCACCTTTCTCTCTCCAACCCATACGTGGTAGCTAATAGTTCGTACCTATTTATATAGCTCTCAATATCATCGTCTTTCTCAACAAAATGATCTAAATGAAAATTCATAGCTGAGATTGAGGCTCCTTGAGTAACCGTAGCATCAGAGGCAAAGGGACTGGCACCATTTTCAGGAGCATGGCCCTGAAACTCAAACTCCCTTAGTCGTAACTCATGTTCCCTTTGTAATCTCTTCTCCTCCTTTTCTGCTTCCCTCTCTGCAGTCAATCTTCTTTCTTCTGCAGCTACTTTCTTCTCTTCTCTTTCTGCTTCCCTTTCTGCAGCCTGTCTTCTTTCTTCTGCTTCCAATTTCTTAGTCTCAGCCTCAATCTGCAACCTCTTAGTCTCAGCCTCAGCTTGCAACCTCTTAGTCTCAGCCTCAGCTTCAAATTGTAACTTCTTAATTTCCCTTTCAGCCTCTAACCTTCTTTCGGCTTCTTTTTCTAATCTTCTTTCTTCGCGTTCAATAAATTTGTCACATTCCGTTGTGACATAGGCAACCATAACTTGCCCATCTAATCCTAACTCTTTTGCAGTCTGAACCGCAGCAGATCGAAATTTGGCCAGGTCCGCCATTGTCTATCATGTAACTTAATACAATGTCTAACCAACAATTCAATCTCTAATGGACAAAACAGGCACCGTGAGCTCAACCTTATTTAATTCCACCCAAGGATACCTTTTAATTCTTATATTCCCTGAAGTGAATTACCCCCAATATTTTTAATAGTTAAAGATTCAAAATCCCAAGAGCGAGACCCCAATATATGTGGTGAAGTGGGATGTTATAAATATTTATAGGGGACTTAGTGTACTGACTGAGATCAGCTGTGAAGGTATCTATATCTATTAAAAGTAGTGTATTATAGATAACCTTACTTGCTACCACATATCTCTTATCTCAGTCAGAATTATTCTGGAATAGTGTGATGCTACGTTATGTGTCTAGGGTATGAGTATGGTGAAGTGTAAGTCACAACAACAGACAGATAAACAATTTAATTTAATCCACTACTCTTAACAACACTGTGACACTCACATACATATAACACTCTATGAGAATAGCTTAAAGAAGTCACTCGTAACGGTTCAAATAACAATATGTATTCATTACTAGCATGAATGAATATGTGTCCTGATTCAACTACAAGGGAACCAGGAATCACAATCAATTTAAATTACAAGTTATGTACAGAATGTATTTAATATGAATATTGTAGTGACATATTTTATTACAAATGTTCTATGTGTGTCAGTTTTGTAGTAGTAAAATGAGGTAATATTGGTTTTGTTTTGTTCAAGCTCTGTTGGTATTGGTCATCATGACTTCAATAGTTTGTCTTTAGGGACTATTATTGGAGATGTTCACAGTTCCTGATTTTAAGACAAGTAAATTCCCCTCTGAATGGTATTTTTATAAAGTTATTTCAAGATGAGGGGACATAATGTTGAGCTCAGCTGGCCAATTCGCTTATCTGGCGTGATGGCGGCAGGAAAGGACTCCTCTGCTCGAATTCTCCTCTGGGCTCAGGAGACACCTCACTGATAGCTAAAAAGACCAAGGAGTATGCTGTCCGACACTGGATTCAGCAAATCTCTGACCAGATGCTGCTCAGTACCATCAAGACCACTGTCCCTGAAATCAAGAAGGATGTACCTTCTACTTCATAACTAATTTATATTCTCTTTTACACTGATCACAATACAGCACAAACATTGCGTTCAGAGCGTTAGGCCAACAGTCAGCTTCATTTGAAATACTTTATTCCAGTATTACCCTTCTTAATGGTTACTACGCCTCTACACTTCCAGCATTATTTCTTTCTAGTCCATCATCCAGGTGTCAGTGTACTATTTGGCCATTCCATGCCGTTTTACTTCTCTCCGACACCCTCTGTTCAGGCTGGAGCATTATAGGCTTTACCTCACGTTTGCCACTGAACTACACATATATATACAGGCATAAATCAACAATTCACATTCAATTTTTCATTAAAAGATACTGAATGGTTCAAGCTTACCACAATTTCATGGAAATAAACACAGATACGTTGATTAGCAATGAATTCTGGCACAAACTGGCACAAATTCCGTTCTGCCTATGTTCCAGGCTTTTATTTTAGCAAAAATGTGAGCTGGCTTCAACGTACTGTCGCTTTATCAAGCTTATTTGAATTAGTGGTCTCGAACTAACGCTCCCAAGTGTGTATATCAGCGAGACTGGCCAATGAGCCACGTTTCGACAAGTGTTTGAAAAAATGTTATCTTTTCCCGTCTCCCCTAACAACCAAGATAGTATTTATAACCCGACCAATCGTGGTTAGGCTTTCATTTGTTGCGCTCCAATCAATTTGGAGTTTACATGGTAGGCTATTTATGTAACGTAAGGTTTTTTTCAAACACGTTATAAAAAAAAAATTTTATGAGCAGAAATGATTTTATGCTGTCAGGCACCCCCAATATTTTATTTTGGGTATAATTTATTAATTCCTGGACTATTGGCGTAACGTTTTACATATTATTTGTCAGCAAGCCCTAAGGAACCCAATAATACTAATTTAAAGGAGCTACGTGGCTGCGTTCAAAATATGCAATTTCTTCTACCTCCTGTTTGGAAGATGTGCTGTCTGGGTACTGTTATGTGTTCAAACGTAAACCCATCTATTGTTATCTTTTCTAATAAGAGTCTGTTATGATTTATAAACCTAACTCTGGGAAAGGGTAGTGTATTTTATCACTGTCCGTCTGAAAAAAAAATTAGTGCATGTAGACTTACACGCGTGATGGTAGTAATTGTGTATCGCGCGAAGCGGGTTTAGTGTTCGGCTTTCTGCCTCTCCCTTCTCTTTTTATCCCTTTAGTCCATCTGTTCGTTCGTTTTGGTAACGCAGTATAATTAATGTTAGGGTTAATTTAGGTCATTACGCAGTACGTCTCAATGCTTTTCCAAGAATTACAGCACACGTTTCATTGAAGAAGGCGGGTAATAATACAGTAAGCTTTACTATCAACGTGAAAGCGTTACAATTTGCAGACGAAGCAGAAAACAAGGGGGATTTCGAGTACATTCTTTGGGACAGCACTGTCATTTTACCATTGCTCTTCTCTTTATTAATTTTATTTGTTAGGCTTCATATTTACCTAATAATTTATATATGTGGATTAGAATATTTCATGACATCGCCCACCCTATCACACACACACATATATATATATAATCTTAGAAGAGTGATTATATATATATATATATATATATATATATATATATATATATATATATATATATATATATATATATATATATATATATATATATATATATAATCACTCTTCTAAGATTTGTTTATTTGAGTGTTCGATCACGGTTATACAATGACCGTGTCCCGCGAATGTTTCTATCGTGATTGTGCAACAGCACTGAATCGTCCCTGTATTAGTTCGGCAGTGTTCCCTCACAAGTAATAAACGAACCAGTAGGCACCAACGGCCCAAAAGTAACGAAGTGCAAAGCCAATATTGGTACGTTATAAAAACAACAGAATTTATTGATATTCATGATCGATGTGAAATGATGAACCGACACTAGGTTATGTCGTTCCGTCCATTATCAACAACCATAGTAACATAATACTCTACTACTTGACGGTAGTACGCATTCTGGTTTTCTTCCTAGTAAATCATTATATATATGTAATGAATATATCCGTGCTTTTGTCACGTAGCTCCTTTCAGATTCCTTTAAACTTCATTAGAATGAATTCTCCAAGTTGGTACACGCTTCAGCGACAATGCGAGGTCATTAAGAACTCCGATTTTTACGGTGTATAAACCTACACGTCCATGAAGGTGTATGCATCAACATGTACACTTAAAACAGTACTTCTCATGTCGTGTATTTCCATTCTTTGCGCGAATAAACATAATCTCTCCACGGGTTTTCAGACCACAAGCAAACACGGCTGTCCCCGTCTTGTTATTTTTCACATTGTTTTTTTTCTCCCACGTCATATCCAACAACACACAAAACTCCCACGTCATCTTCCAATTTAACCCATCGATTGGTTAGCACAATTATCTTTTTTTTTTCATTACGTTCATGAATAATGTACCTAAGTGTATTTATTCAAACATCTTCAACTATTCCCCAATCTCAATTCAGCGCTAATTGATGCGCAACAACAAATGTTGTAAAAACCCATATGCAACAAATGAGAGCAACAAAAACAACAACCAAAAAACTACAGACTTTTATAAACGGGTGCTTGAGTAGAATAGAAGGACTGAAATGGTATGACAAAGTCACAAATGTGGAATTGATGACAAGAACCAGACAAGTGCCAGTGGAACAAGAGTTGAGAAAAAGACGCTGGCGATGGATAGGACACATATTGAGGAAACCTGTTGATAGCATTACAAGGCAGTCCTTGTTCTGGAATCCACAGGGAAAGAGAGGTAGAGGTAGACCAAAGAACACACGGAGAAGAGAACTGGAAACAGAGGTGAAAATGATGAGGAAAACATGGAAAGAACTTGAGCGGATGGCACGGGACAGGAAGACGTGGCATTGATAAAGTCTGGTTATAAGACTGATAATGACTGGTTCCCAGATGATAAACGTCTTTATGATAAATACTGGTAGTTACAATCTTAAAGTCACAATCTGATTGTTTTACAACTACTGTTCGTTGTCTGATACTGACGTGTTTAGTGCTGGTGCGTTTGGTGAAGAAGTGAGTGTGTGTTGCAACAGTCACTCACAGTAACGTATATAAGAGTCATTGATTGCTGAAAAGCCTGGTGACGTTTCTCAGACACTTTAATCACGCCACAACACCATACAAATGACATCAACGAAATACAGTTATAATAGATGAAATAATACCGGTAAGTTCTCAATGTTCACCCTGCATATAAACTAACAAATAACACAGGTAAGTTCTCAATGTTCACCCTGCATACGAACTAAAGGCCTGTACTCCTCCGACCTCGACGTATCGTCAAGAACTTTAAGATGTTCATGGATCCTATCAGCGCTATCTCATCCTGTAGGCTACCAACACCGCAGCCCTACCAATATATGTTCCTGGATCCACTCAGTAGTAATGCATATGGCCTCAGATAGCACCTACTGTCATAGCAGTGCAGGAATATATTTATGTTCATGGATCCGTCAAATAATGCATATGGCCTCAAATAGCACCTACTGTCATAGCAGTGCAAGAATATATTTATGTTCATGGATCCGTCAAATAATGCATATGGCCTCAAATAATGTATATATCTCCATGGATCCTCTATCAACAATAATACGTATCAAATCACAGCCTGTGCACATCAAAGCCTATTACACAGCTGTATCAAATAATGGACATTATATCTGCAGATAAATCACATATTAACCTAATGGATTCACACATAAATATCCATTAGCAATTCTGGTACCAACATATTCCCAGGTACCCTCCGAAAAAACATGGCCACTACACACTTTAACATGGCCACACCATTCTTCCCCGAACACCCTCTGGGGACTCAAAGTCACTCAAAAAACCTTTACCCAGAACCCCTCAGTCGAAACACCTGACCCGGGCAAGCTGGGCGAATATCGCTCACCTCAAAACTTAAACAAACTCATCTCACACGAGACACGCCGTGAGATGTTTGTAGCGATCAACACGCTATATTCTCGTCCATACGAGCAAACAATAGATTTATATTTTTAAATCAATTAACCAAGCGGGACAACCAAAATCCGGCTTGTATCTCCTAAATTCCTAACACTTAATTCCCTTGGACTAGGAGTGAGGTAATTCAGCCTGCAACAGCTTACACCACCCCCCGAGGAAAAAAATGATAACATCATTTTTTTTTAAAAGTACCTTACAAAAATTTAGGGGACAATGAAATTCTATTATCCAACTAGAAAACAATATGCGTTAAGTCCGAAAAATATTGCAGGAAAAATATATGCATCAAGTGTATAGTAACCAATGAGGCTTAGGCAAAAACCTCAGCTAACAAAATCAGAAAAGGCGAAACCATCACCAATATGACATGGTACTAATAATAATTTACGCAATACCTGTCATATAAAATAAATACAATTATCAAAAATAGTTACGTCATATCTAATCATATAATATACCCAACCATACAACAGATGGAAGTATCAGTAGATTAAGACGAAAAAGTACCCAAATAGAACCACGAGACACGCAGGCGAATCCTGGAAGTATAAACCAAATGAACTGCTAGTGAGAAATCAATAGCAGAAATAGAATACAATGAAGAATAATTCGCACCGAAAAAATCAAGAGAAGATATGTATGTAGATGAAGATGGCAATAATACTTCATTATTACCAAACAACATATGATAAAACTACATACAATCATATCATGAAAGTATAGAACACAAAAGCAATGTATGTGTGTATAACAAAACACAAAGCAAGCTATAACTAAGTAAAGCATATTAAAAAAAAAATTAACCTAGTTATCAAACTCATTCATACGCAATAATGAATTATCATAGATAATACTCATATGAAATCGATAGTAACATCAATATCATTAAACCTAGATGACTAGTATCAATAAATTCAAATTGACACACTATGAGATGCTAAGTAAAAAAAAACACATCATAATATCAAAAAATATTTTTTCCAAAAGTACTACGACTACTTCACATTGTTACACCCCTAGCGCATAGTGAAGCGTTGGGTACAGAAAAAAATATTACAATGCCAGAAAAATATTTTCTAAAAAATACAATACAGAAAATTTTGTAACCCTAAGTTACCGAAAAAATTGCATATTTATTTCTAAGTAATTTAAATCCATAATTAATATATCAAAAATGATATCGATGTTAACAAAATGTAAGATTTCTAAAAAAAATCATATCTTTGAGTAGACGCATAATAAGTGCATACTAATTTAACACAATTCAACTCATAAAAAATAATTCATGGGACAAAACACCAGTTATCTGCTTAACAAACTTGTAAATACATAAAAGAATATCATGTATTTAAATAGCTGCTTTAATTAAACCTTTGGATCACATCGATCAGTCATCAGTATCAGCTATCGCTGTTAACTGTCCATATACAGTTTAATTAGACCTATAAGTAATGTAGGCTATCATGTTCCTAGTTATAAATTTATGTTATCCTCAACTTAATATGAAAAGTTTTTATAAAGAAATCCATGATGAATAGTTACAATTAATTAATTCCTCATGATGTAAAAATATAAGAAAAAAAATTAAATCTAGTGCAGAAAAATACTTTGGAACTCTCTGAAGACGACTATTGCATTACGCATAGCCACAGAGTTTGTGCATATGGCTGGCAATCTCTTCTGACATACTAACTATCCTATCAACCATAAATGCTGGAACACATCAATATTTGATGTAGTTGCTATCGTAGCTCTAAGCTCACAATATAGCATAAAGGTCAATCCTATATGAACTAAATGCCCCTAGTCATCTAACTAGCGTGTGAAAGTAGCACAGTCCATTACTCGCAATCAACAATTAAAAAAAAAAAATTAGAGACAAGTCACTTCAAACCAGTATATAGTACTATTCCTTATTCCAATCATAATATGTACTTAATGACTATCAAAACTACAACAATGTGAAAATAGTTTGTAAATGAACTGATATGTAATCAAAACAGAGTCATACAAACAAGCACCTGATGTTGTAATAATGGATAAATATAAATGTCGTGGAATATTCTAATCCACATATATAAATTAAAAGGTAAATGTAAAGCTTAACAAATAAATTCTAATAAAGAAAAGAGCAATGGTAAAATAACAGTGCTGTCACAATGACAGTACTCGAAATCCCCCTTGTTTTCTGCTTCGTCTGCAAATTGTAACGCTTTCACGTTGATAGTAAAAGCCTACTGTATTATTACCCGCTTTCTTCAATGAAACGTGTGCTGTATTTCTAAGAAAAACATTGAGAGGCAGACTGCGTAATGACCTAAATTAATCCTAACATTAATTATATTACGTTACCAAAACGAACGAACAGATGGACTCAAATAGAAAGAGAGAGGGGCGAATAAAATCAGGAACGCATGCAAAATTAAACACGCGTCTCGCTATTAATGCCACCACCAACAAGCGTAACGCGATACACAATTACTACTATCACGCGTGTAAGGCCACATGCACTAACTTTTTCGGACGGACAGTGATAAATTCACTACCCTTCCCAGAGTTAGGTTTTAAAATCACAAAAAAACGCTTATTAGGAAAGATAACAATAGATGGGTTTACGTTTGAAAACATTACAGTACCCAGACAGCACATCTTCGAAACAGGAGGTAGAAGGAATTGCATATTTTGAACGCAGCATATTATTTCTATTAAATATATATATTTGGGTTCCTTAGGGTTTGCTGACAAAGAATATGTACAACGTTATGCAAATAGTCTAGGAATTAACAAGTTATAGCCAAAATAAAATGATGGTGCTGTCAGACAACACCCAAAATCAGAATCGCTCAGTGGTAGATTTTTTTTTAATCCACCATTGTACGGGAAATGGGCCACAAGTTACATTTGAACTGATTGGCTGGAATGATATGTAAGGCTACACACGATTAGTCGGACTATAAATGCTATCTTTGGTTGTTAGGGGAGACGTAGGAAGTTAAAATTTTTTCAAACACTGGTCGAAACGTGGCTCCATTGGCTAGACTCGCTGATATAATCACTTAGGAGCGTTAGTTCGAGACCACTAGTGCAAATAAGCTTGATAAAGCAACAGTGCGTTGAAGCCAGCTCATATTTTTGCTAAATAAAAGCCTGGAACATAAGCAGATGGGAATTTGTGCCAGTAGTTGTGCCAGAATTCATTGCTAATCAACGTATCTGTGTTTGTTTCCATGAATTGTGGTAAGCTTGAAACATTCAGTATCTTTTAATGAAAATTGAATGTGAATTGTTAATTTATGCCTGTATATATGTGTAGTTCAGTAGCAAACATGATGTAAAGCCTATAATGCTCCAGCCTGAACAGAAGGTGTCGGAGGAAAGTAAAACTGCATGGAATGGCCAAACAGTACACTGACACCTAGATTATTGATTAGACAGAAATAATGCTGGAAGTGCAGAGGCGTGGTAACCATTAAGGAGGTAAATACTGGTATAAAGTATTTCAGATGAAGCTGACAGTTGGCCTAACGCTCTGAACTCAATGTTTGTGATGTATTGTGCTCAGTGTAAAAAGAGAGTATAAATTAGTTATGAAGTAGAAGGTACATCCTTCTTGTTTTCAGGGACCGTGGTCTTGATGGTATTGAGCAGCACCTGGTCAGAGCTTTGCTGAATCCAGAGTCGGACAGCATACTCCTTGGTCCATTTAGCTATCAGTGAGGTGTCTCCAGAGCCGAGGGGAGAATCGAGCAGAGGAGTCTGTTCCTGCCGCCATCACGCAAGATAAGCTGATGTGGCCAGCTGAGCTCAAAATTATGTACCCCCAGCTTAAAATGACCTTGTAAAAATAACATTAAGAGGGGAATTAAATTGTGTTAATATCAGGAACTGAGAACATCTCCAATAATAGTTCCCATAAAGACAAACTATTGAAGTCATGATGACAAATACCAACAGAGCTTGAACAAAACAAAACCAGTATTACCTCATATTACTACTACACAACTGACACCCATAGGATACTTTTAATAATATATGTCATTACAATATTCATATTGATAAATTCTGTACATATAACTTGTAAGTAAAATTGATTGTGATTCCTGGTTCCCTTTGTATTTGAATCAGGACACATATTCATTCATAACAGCAATGAATACATATTGTTATTTGAAAAGTTATCAGTGACTCCTTTAAGATATCCTTTAGAGTGTTATATGTATGTGAGTGTCACAGTGTTGTCAAGTGTGGTGGAATAAATTAAATTGTTTATCTGTCTGTTGTTGTTATGACTTACACTTCATCATACACATACCCTAGACATACAACGTAGTCATCACACTATTCCAGAATAATTCTGACTGAGGTATACATATGTGGCAGCAAGTAAGGTTATATATAATACACTACCCTTATTAGATATATATACCTTCACAGCTGATCTCAGTCAGTACACTAAGTCCCCTATAAATATTTATAACATCCCACTTCACCACAATAAACATACACGATGTTTAATACAACACTATCTAATGCATCACATTATACAATACAATCTTTTATTATTCGAAAAACCCAAATGTAAAATATATCATAACTCCTGCGGTGTAGAAAATTCAGCGCCGAAAAAATACATAAACTTGAAATGGCAAGATCGAATAATCTGTGATGTACATGCTGATCGGCTACTTCATCAATCATACAGTTGTAAGGCAGCATATACTCTTCTCATTTAATGTGATACAAGAGCACTGCTTCTATTTCAAAGAAGTAGCTGTGAATAAATACAAATAAAAAACTTGCATTTAATGAACGGTAGGATTTAACGATGTAACACGGAAAATTAGGACAAATTTACCATCAACCGTGGCTATGAAAACATCCAGCCCTCTTCACGTCTATCAAGAAACCTTCCTTCATCACGTGGAGACGAGACAGAAGGCTTGGGAAGAAGCTCATCGTAACTCAAGGTCGTACCGCTCTATGCTGAAACAAAGTTTTACATTCCAAAACAGCGGGAACAAGTAGTATTATTACAAAAACCATTACCCTTATTATTCCCAACTGTATTATTTTTAACCTTACGCTCTTGTTGAACGAAGTAATTCTGGTTATGCACCATATCATTTCGATATCTGTCCCAATTACTATTTCCATAAAGAGCATTTTTTTTCTCTATTGGAAATATTATACTGCTTTGAGTCGCAGTTAGCGTAATTATGATTATTGTACACTCTTTGTTTGGGACCGATGTTATGTCTAACATCCCAATTAGCATTATTGTGTCTATCATGTCTCATCTGATCAAAATATCTGCCAGATGGATATTGTTGTCTTTTAGAACCAATATCATAACGTTGACAACCGTTAGTGTAATTATGTCTATCATGTTTTCTAAAATCCCTAGAATTTGCATGTTGACATTTGTTAGACTGGTTTAGATCCCTAGGAGATGAATAATTACAATCTGAAAGACTCCCTTGGTACTTTCTAAAATCTGAATTATTTCTCCTGTTAAAATTGTTTTTATATTTGTCTGTTGCAGGATGCTTAACACCCTGATCAATCACAGGAATAATAGAATCCTTATGCTTATCACCACCATAATAGGTTTCTTTTTTGAAACAAGTATCAATAGCTTTATCTCCTTTTACCAATTTGTCAGAATTTCTAAAAGTAGCTACACTGTTGGTTTTATACAAACTTTTTTCCTGATGTAAAGTACTGACTTTTGAAATAGGGTTATTCTTGTTAGCTTGACGCCAAGAAATAGTAATATTAGCATCATCACTAGCGTTACGTGGGAAGTTGTATTTTCCTCGCAGGGATCTATGTCCACTTTGTTTAACCTTAGTATTATCATCAAGTGTCTCTTGCTGTCTTTTTGCACTCTTGATTTGTTGATAATCAATTTTATGTCTTATATTGTCAACATTGACCGAAGACAGGGTTTTGTAACCCAAAAGAACATCAATTAAACCATTCAATCTTTTTCTCAACTCACTGATCTCATCATTTCTGAGTGAAATCTGTTCACTTTGTTTGTCGTCTACGTTATCACATGCCAAATCTTTACAGCTTTCCTTCGCTAGCAATTTCTCAATCTTAGCTAATTTATCTTCCTCCATTGTTGACTCATCCATTCTCTTCTTCTCCTCCTTTCTTATCTCACTATCATGGCTATTTCTAAGCGCATTAACCTTCTCCGTAGATACATTATTCGTAAGTAATCCATGCTTTTCTTTAAGTTGGTGACTAAGAATATTATTATCATCCAGCACGTCATGAAGCATATTTATATAAGTCTCTTCACGAACATTGCTGTCAATCTTCAATTTGTCATACATCTCATTTCTCTCCTGCATTCCTTTTCTGAGATTAGCAACTTCGACATCATTGTTCCTCCTCTGAGTTTTCAACTCTTTGTTCTCGTTTAATGCAGACTTCAATGCTGCTTGAGTGTCAGCAAGTTCTGAGTTTGATTTATGTAACTCACTTTTAAGTCTAGTCACTGTTGTATATAGTTCGCTGTCTTTAGCAACATTTTCTAAGAAATTCTTCCTTTGCTGTAGAGCATTTTGTTTGATGACTTTCATTCGCTCCTCATCCTCTAACTCCTCTTTCTGGTCATCATGACATCCGTCGCGTATTATCTGCAGTATACCCTTCAATATCTTATCACGTTTAATATGAATATATTTGTACAAGATCACACGAAGGTCCCAAAGCAGTAATCTTGCTAAATCCTTTGCCATATTCAAATGAGGAACTGACTGAAATCTATTTTCAGCAAACTCTCTTAAGGCTGACGACGCATGGACCAAAAATCTATCTATCACGTGCTCCTCCAGTGCCGAACCTTCCAAAGGCCCAAAACTATCACCCCCTTCATATAAGTATTGCAAATCAGACCACATATATTCAGGGTCTCCATTGGAATCCATTTCCAGATCCATAGTGAATTAATCACCAAGTCCACTATCTGTTTTCACCACCTATAATTATTATCAATTTATGTCACTAGAATCTTCTCCAGATCCAAATATCAACCATATATCTTCTCAAGTATCTTCTCAAGTGATCGAAAATATCAGTTACTCACTGTTACCATCGGTTCAAATACATAGAACCCTTATAAGTTCATATGAATATGAACAATAAATCTATATTAATATGAAGTAAATCATATAGCCATTAAACACCTATGCACTACAGTCCTACAATAAGTCACAATCAACTAACATATGATATAAACAGTAAGATCAACGATTACCAAAACGAGGTACTAAAGGACAAACGATAACGTTTGCAGAGGTCAACTCAACATTAAGGCTAAAATAAAAAATAAAAAATTTTCCAAAGCATGGAATGATAACTGCAAATAGCAACAAGACAATAAACAGCACCATGTATAAACGAAAATATATATAAAAAAATGAACGATAGGAAAGAAAGAAAGACACTCACGAACAAATTAATTGAAGAACTAAAGAACAAAAAAAAAGAATACTACAATAACAACAATTATACGTTACGTGACACCTAAAGAACACTTATGAAGACCTGGGTAGACCTGGTATGTAACCCTCATAAGTTAACATAAATTAAAGAATATAGAACATATAACATTCAATAGAACAAATAAAACATAAGATCAGGAAGGCTTATTGATTTACATGGAAAAGGCACAGTTTTCACAACAAATTTTCACTTATCTTGCAAATGATCAATACGTTCGCATGGGAAACAATGAACTGCTGAGAGCCGCTGTAGCTTGACACCTTTCGCTTCGGGTCCGCTATCCTTGACACAGCATACTATGTGCTCGATTACAGCACAACAAGACAGGACTGGATCACTGCAAACTGTCCACTTGAGTCACGCGTGTAGAAAGACTGCAAACATCTACTTGATCTATAGCTGTATAGGTACACAGTGGCATCAGTGTTAATGTTCACAAAGTTAATGACAATGCAGGAAA
Organism: Oreohelix idahoensis; assembly: GCA_024509875.1. NCBI lineage: Eukaryota > Metazoa > Mollusca > Gastropoda > Stylommatophora > Oreohelicidae > Oreohelix > Oreohelix idahoensis. Next base: position 3,297 of record JAMPIV010008967.1, on the reverse strand, counting down.
TATCTCTCCGATCACACAGTGTCAATTATTGTCATGTACATAAGCGCTACACAGGCCTGTAACTGAAATCGCGGGCATTCAAACCCGTAAGATTTGCGACAATGAATGAAATCTCATATTTGTAGCTCAAGGCAGGCTTGCGAAGTAAACATTGATGTTTTGCCTCCAGGCCACGCCCACACAGAGTATAATAGCTGTTGACTCAGGAAGATTAGCGCCCTTGACCTACTGTTATGTCCGATGTTTTGTTAACACCAACTGTTAATAGCTGACCAGCTGTCAATTCCAAGTGATAGGCTCAAGGCAATGTAATACGATGTTCCTTCTTAATCTGTTGTTATTGATGGATATCTGACGCAGAAGTCGTAGGCATAACGTCCGACAATTGGCACATCACTGTTGAAGTACGCCAATTTATGGCCACCACTGATAAAGTCTGGTTATAAGACTGATAATGACTGGTTCCCAGATGATAAACGTCTTTATGATAAATACTGGTAGTTACAATCTTAAAGTCACAATCTGATTGTTTTACAACTACTGTTCGTTGTCTGATACTGACGTGTTTAGTGCTGGTGCGTTTGGTGAAGAAGTGAGTGTGTGTTGCAACAGTCACTCACAGTAACGTATATAAGAGTCATTGATTGCTGAAAAGCCTGGTGACGTTTCTCAGACACTTTAATCACGCCACAACACCATACAAATGACATCAACGAAATACAGTTATAATAGATGAAATAATACCGGTAAGTTCTCAATGTTCACCCTGCATATGAACTAACAAATAACACAGGTAAGTTCTCAATGTTCACCCTGCATACGAACTAAAGGCCTGTACTCCTCCGACCTCGACGTATCGTCAAGAACTTTAAGATGTTCATGGATCCTATCAGCGCTATCTCATCCTGTAGGCTACCAACACCGCAGCCCTACCAATATATGTTCCTGGATCCACTCAGTAGTAATATATCTGAAATCCTTAGCGCTCTCCCTTTCTGTAGCCTGTAAAGATCCCAGTGCTACTAATCTATACTCATGGATCCTCCAAATAATGCATATGGCCTCAAACAGCACGTACTGTCATAGCAGTGCAAGAATATATTTATGTTCATGGATCCGTCAAATAATGCATATGGCCTCAGATAGCACCTACTGTCATAGCAGTGCAGGAATATATTTATGTTCATGGATCCGTCAAATAATGCATATGGCCTCAAATAGCACCTACTGTCATAGCAGTGCAAGAATATATTTATGTTCATGGATCCGTCAAATAATGCATATGGCCTCAAATAATGTATATATCTCCATGGATCCTCTATCAACAATAATACGTATCAAATCACAGCCTGTGCACATCAAAGCCTATTACACAGCTGTATCAAATAATGGACATTATATCTGCAGATAAATCACATATTAACCTAATGGATTCACACATAAATATCCATTAGCAATTCTGGTACCAACATATTCCCAGGTACCCTCCGAAAAAACATGGCCACTACACACTTTAACATGGCCACACCATTCTTCCCCGAACACCCTCTGGGGACTCAAAGTCACTCAAAAAACCTTTACCCAGAACCCCTCAGTCGAAACACCTGACCCGGGCAAGCTGGGCGAATATCGCTCACCTCAAAACTTAAACAAACTCATCTCACACGAGACACGCCGTGAGATGTTTGTAGCGATCAACACGCTATATTCTCGTCCATACGAGCAAACAATAGATTTATATTTTTAAATCAATTAACCAAGCGGGACAACCAAAATCCGGCTTGTATCTCCTAAATTCCTAACACTTAATTCCCTTGGACTAGGAGTGAGGTAATTCAGCCTGAAACAGGCATGTGTTTGTTGAAGGCCTATGCTCCTCGGGGAGCTAAATGGTATTGATTGATTTTGGTGTCACCCTCTCTGATGGTGTCACCTGGTGCGGTCCACACCCCCCCCCCCCCTAGTAACGCCACTGAATGATGCACAGTATGAATAAAATCGCCAGAAAGGTCTGTGTGTGCGTGTATGTGTGTGTGTGTGTGTCTGGGTGGAAACGCGAGGGGTGAATAAATAAAGGTCGATAAATGTGAGGAAAGAAGATAACTCGGTGGGTAATTTCCTATTTCTCGTACCTTTTTGCTCCGCAGTGAATATGTGTAGTTATGTGTTGTTTCGTAACACTTAGGGTTAGGATTAGAATTAGGGTTAGGATTAGCGTTAGGATTAGGGTTTGGGTTAGTGTTAACCCCAATCCTAACCCTAAGTGCTACGAAACAACACTTAACTACACATATTCGCTGCGGAGCAAAAAGGTACGAGAAATAGGAAATTACCGCACAATCACTTACAAGCCGCAAATTGTGCCAGCTACCCCAAAAACTGACACTACAAAACTCATCGTAGTCACACACGAACAAGAACATACAAATCTCTCTGCCGAATGAGAGGGTAGACATGGGCGGCGGCACACTGGAACAGTGTTGACAGCTCAGCTACTTTGTAGCTAGACTTTAAAAAAAAAAAACCAACTAATTAATGTGGTTACTTTCTAAAAATCATCTTCTTTCTTCCCCTCTTTTTATACCCCCCTTCCCCATATTGAGCATGAGGCCACATCTGAAGTAGTCCTCATGCAAGAAACCTACACCGAGGCACCAATGTACTTTGCAACTTTGATTTCTTAAGCAACTTATTCTGCATGGTGAAGTTTCCAGCATGACCTTCATATTATTATCACCATTCAACTTCCCAGGGAGCATAGGCTTTAAAAGAAAGTATGATAAGTCCATCATATCATTTTCATTTCTGTCTCCAGTTCTCTTCTCCATGTGTTTTTCAATCTACAAATGCTTCTTTTACCCTGGGGATTCCAGAACAAAGATTGCTTTGTGATGCTATCAATAGGTTTCTCCCATAGCCACATATTCTTCTCATCCCTTGCTACACTGTCTAGTTCTTGTCATCAGTCTCACATTAGTGATCTCGCCATATCTTTTCAATCCTTCTATTCTACTCAAGCACCCATTTATGAAGTCTGTAGCTTGTTGTTTTGATTGTTCTTCGTCTTTCAGAGCTATACTGCCTTCACATTTGAGTTGACGATTCAAACTTTTATTTGAACTTCATACAACTACTAGTAAGTTGGCAACACTGCGCATAAAGTAGGACACGATCCGTAAGACGAGTCCACGGCGCTGTGTTAACCAAAACACGATCAGTGTGTGTCGTGTCGGACGTTGTCGACTGTCGCTATTGTCAGTGTTAACTCATCAACGGTAAACGAGTCTTTAGTTTGAT